>CM059228.1:9502458-10027458 GCA_030347435.1 Clarias fuscus
ATTTGATATGAATAAATATGAACTATGCATGTGCAAGATAAATCTAAAACAGCAACCACACCTGAATATGAACATATTCCACAACAAAAATAATTCACGCATGTACTTCTCTGCTTTTTTACCAAACTGAGTATTCCACTACAACATGGGTATGATTGCTCAGCCATATTTAGACGAACAAAGCTTATTAATAGTGTTTTATACTCTGAGCAGCTCTTTGAAATGTGTTGGGGGAGGAGGATTAGAGAGGGATGGATAAAAATAAGACTCCAGCGTGATCAGTAAGAAACAGGCTACTATGGCAACTCGACTGTAAACAAACAATGTAATAAAGTGACTTTATTTTTAACAAAGGAATATTATAAGAGTTATATTTAGATATCACCCGGCCAGTTCGAGTGAAATAGCCTGGTTAATATGACAGATGTATGATTATTTCGGCATATACTTTCTGTGGAAAGTATTACTTTTAAATTTTTCATTATGCAAAATCAGAGGAAAATGGGTAGAACTGCTGTTACTGCTCAGCACATTTGTCTAGGTTTCTTCTGGGTTCTATGGTTTCCTTCAATCTGTCATTAAAATCTTAGTAGCTGATAAGACAGCACTTAAATATTCTGAGGTATGATTAAGTGTGTGTGTGTGTGTGTGTGTGTGTGTGTGTGTGTGTGTGTGTGTGTGTGTGTGTGTGTGTGTGTGTGTGTGTGTGTGTGTGTGTGTGTAAATGTGTGAATGATCTATTATTTGGCCAAAGTTTTTGGACACCTGCCTATCACACCCATATGTGGGGCCTTTTTAAACTGTTGCCTAAGGATGGAAATATGTTGTTCTTATTCTTTCAGTTGATCCTGTCGAATGGTCGCCACAATTACATACTTCTACTCTTTGCAACCAAGCGATAAGCGCAACAACTTGGCACAGGTTTTACACCAGATGCCCATCCTGACGCATCCCTCCCATTTTACCCTGGCTTGGGCCTACATTGCAAAGAGTAGAAGTATGTAATTGTGTAAATTGTATAAAATGTCTTTATATGCAAAAGCATCTTCAATGGAACCAAGAGGCCTCAACATGCTCCAATTTGACAGTGTTCCTGGTCTGTGCACAAAGCGAGCTCAGAGTGGAGAGTAAGAACTCTAGTGGTCTGCACAGAGCCATAACCTTACCCAACTAAACAACAAGAGCATAAATTAGATTTAATATTGTTTATATATATAGTTTAATATTGACGAAAATATCCAATTTTCAATCGGCCAGTTTTGGGAGCCTGTGCAGACAGTGGCCTCAGGTTTCTGTTCTTGCCTGACAGCAGAGTACTTTGATGTTATCTGCTTTGGTAACTCATCTGCCTCAAGGTTCATGTTTGGAAGCTTTCCTTTCCCTAAGGTTCTAAAAAAGTGCTTATTTGAGTTACAGTAGGCATCCTGTCAGCTCAAAGCAGTCTGACCAATTTCTTCTGACCTCTCATCACCAATCGTCTTCTGGACGACTGTCCAGTCAGCATCCTTCCCCATGATTGTGTAGCCAGACTGAGAGACCATTTAAAGGCTCAGGAAACCTTTGCAGGTGTTTTGAGTTAATTCGCTGATTAGAGCATGACACCATGAATCTCCAATATAGAACTTTTTCACAATATTAAAATTTTCTAAGAACATTCTAAGATTTTAGGATTTTCATTAGCTGTAAACCATAATCATCATAATTAAAAGAAATAAACACTTGAAATAGAAATCTGTGCGTAATACTTTTTTAATTGAATTGCTGAAATAAATGAACATTTCAATGATATTCTAATATATCACGCTCACTCACTCATTGTCTACACTGCTTTATCCTGTATTCAAGGTCACGGGGGGTCTGGAGCCTATCCCGGGACACTTAGGGCATGAGTAATTGGGAATGCCAATTAGCCTTATCTGCAGGTCCTTGGACTGTGGGAGGAGACCGGAGTACCCGGAGGAAACCCACCAAGCACAGGGAGAACATGCAAATTCCATGCACACAGAGACGGGAATCAAGCCTGGCCGGGAATCAAATCAGACCCTAGCGGTGCAAGTCGACAGTGATAACCACTACACCACAGTGCTGCCATTATATATATATATAGTCTTCCAAACAATACGTCTCTCCCCTTTACAGACAGGCAGAAAAAAAACAGTGTCTATCAAATTTCCTGATAGTTCTGACAAAGCACAAACCATGCTTTTCCCCTCTTACAGTTTCACTCACAGGACCAGTTTTATGCCCAGTGTCCCGTTCCATCTTCAAAGCCAGAATCAGTCACTCATCCTTATCCTTAATAGTTGTTTCCACTAAAGTTCTCTGTCTTACTTTCAGCCTCTGATACTCCCCGAGTGTCCATCATCAGTCCTGAGTCTATATCTATTTAACCTCTCAGAACAGATAAATCATACACTTAAAGAATAAAAGGAAGTTATCAAGAGATGCTCGAGGCTCCACAGCTTTTAGGAGAAGTGACATACTGAACAGAGACTCAGGAACAGAGAACGGTTTGACAGGTTAAACGGTACTGTGTAGCCAGAAAGAGAGTCGTACAGTATTTGTCGCTCCAAAAGTTGTCGTGTTTCTTGGCAACAGCAAAGATGCAACAGTACAGCAGTGCTGATTTGAAACCATTAGGCATCCATCAGCAGATGAATCAAACAGTGTTAGCAGATATATCACCCTTACATCATCTGCAGATTTATGTCACTACCGTTTATCAGGAAATAACAAACAAACAGGCTGCCTTCATGCAGAGGGCAAGCTTGCCAGGGTTTATCGAGTAATTGGTAGAACACCGCATTCAAATGATAGTGCCATGAGAAAATGGAAAAGTGTAGATGAATCAGAAAATGTCACAAACACAATTATCTCCCTCGCATGCCATGCCATGGGGTGTCCATGCATATAAATATTGGCCTGTAACATGAAAAGCCTTAGGGTGCAAAAAAAAATAAAAATCTAATAATAACAATACTTCAGGCAACAAGCAACACATTATGGTTGTTCTGTTTCGGGATCATTCAGGAGGTCTGTGTGGGACTTGAGTTTCCTTTCAGGAAAAATTCAGGAAAAACTAGAACCCAAACAATTTCATCCATTTAAAACAATAAACCGTCCAATAACCACTAAGGAATCTTTGTCAATGTGTGTGTGTTTTCTTCTTTTGTAGTATGCGTAATACATCTCAGCCAATATGCCAATCTCAGCAATATTCATTTCTAAACTTTCAGTAGATAGAAATGAATTGAGAACTTCAACAGTTCCATTACTGCATGATGGTGTTATAGAACATGGGCGGGTGGGGGGAGCATTCATAAACATAATTGAGCAGCAGGGTAGTGTAATGGTTGACATGGTGGCATCACTCCTCCAGGATTGAGGGTTTGATTCCCATCTCGGGTTTTGTGCGTGGAGTCCAAAGTCATGCAGAATAGGCTACCTGGCATTTCCAAATTCAATGTAGTGTGAGTTTGGGCCCACTGATGGACTGGCACCCCATCTAGGGTTCCCCAGCGTGCGCCCTGATTCCCCTGGGATACGCTCCATTCTTCCTGCGACCCTGTATACAGGATAAAGCGGTATAGAGAATGAGTAAACAAGAGAGTGTGTGAGAGAGTGAGTAAACAATTGGTTAGAGTAGCATCAGGCTCATGTGAAATCAGTAGCCAGTGCATTAGAGGAAGAATTGCTTAATGCACTTCGAGGGATTTCCCCCCTGAAAGAACTGACGACTAAGTGGTTTGTCAATAAAAGCTGAAAACAGCATAAAAACAATATTTTAAACCAGTGGCGGCTCATTCTGTGTGAGAGAGCCCACAATGTTAATCTAATATACGGTTATCATTCACAACTCTAAACATTATAAATTCCATTAAAATACAAATTATCACTTTAGAGTAACCAACAAATAAAATATTATTATTAGTTGACTGAGAACACAAATTATGGGGTTACTCTAAAAATTAATCTCCTATACACATTTATATACAGGGTCACAGACACCTGTAGCCTATCCCAGGAGACTTTGGATACAATGCAGGGCACACCTTGGACTCGGTGCTAATCCATCGCAGGGTGCACACGCACACACACAGTGGGAAGTTTGGGAACATCAATTAGCCTCATTCAAATTGGAAAACAACCCATACAGGGAGAGCTGGGACAGACCCCCCAAAACACACACAGTTGAGGCAGGAATCGAACCTCATGAATGATCCAGGGGGTGTGAGGCCACAGTGCTAACCACTGCACTACCACGCCACCCTCCAAAGAGTCACTTCTCTTGGCTTAATTTGGTTGATAGACTGTCTATCAAATCAGACCCTAGCGGTGCAAGTCGACAGTGATAACCACTACACCACAGTGCTGACATTATATATATATATATAGTCTTCCAAACAATACGTCTCTCCCCTTTACAGACAGGCAGAAAAAAAACAACGCTATGTTGTTACTGATAATCTTCTGCACCATCAAAATCAGCACAGTGAAACCAGAGAAAGAATATTGTACTTTGTGGAAAATTATAGACTTTGAACTTTTAACAATATACATTTAAAGTGACTCAAAATACAACACGATAAGTGGTAAAGTGCGCGGCCTATCATCCGGAGATCGCTAATTCAGTTCTCGGATGATGCTGTAGCCTCCCGCAGCCGAAGACCTGGAGAGAGCTCTCTCAGCGGGGTGGGATGGGAGGAACTCTGCGCTCTCATATCAATCACGGCTTCGCAGCCAATCACAGGCATCCGTGAGCTCAGGCAAGTGGAAGGAGCGGATAGCGCTGTCCTCCTAGTGTGTTACGCCGCCTCTGACGGTGCGTGAGCGAGCAGTTTGAAAAGACGCGGTTGGCGGTTGATGTGACTTGGTTTGGAGGAAACGGGCCTCCCTGACTGGTAGTAGTAGCTTGGACAAGACTAAATTATGGAGAAAATCTGGAAAAAAAAAAAAAATTATATATATATATATATATATATATATATATATAAAACAGCATTGGCTCTTTGTGCTAGTGCTGAAATTTTGATGAATGCTACAATCCGTTATGCTTTTCTGTTATTTGCAGTAGCCTTAGATAAAACAGCATTAGCAGAGAGTGCATTGTAAACCACTATGATTTTGCTTATGTTATGTGTATAATAATAACAATAATAATAATTCCGTGTAAGGTATTCCAGCTGAGTTTCTTATGAAAGTTGAAAGTAAAATGATTTGCTTTAAAAAAAAAAAGAAAAGAAAAGAAAAGAAAAAAAGTGTCAGGCAAAGATCACTTAGCATTTTGTTCTTTCAGAATCCTGGGTTTGAGTGTTGTGTGTTGTATTATCATTATTATTATTATTACTACTACTACTGTTATTATTATTATTATACACATAACAAAAGCAAAATCATAGTGGTTTAAAATACATTGATGTGTATTGAATTTTATAGGGATTTTTGACAGCTAATTATTTTTTTAATTTGTGTTCTCCCTGCTCTCTGCTAATTTATATGATTGTTTTTTTCTGAAATATTCCCAGCTGGGCTATCCTTGTGCCTCCACACCATATTAATAAATAGCAGAACTACCCCTACCAGTCACAGCCTTTTGCCTCATGCCTAGTCTCTGTTTAAGATCCTTGTCTTAGGCAGAGATTCAGTTCCTATTTGTTGACCTCTAACTAATTAAAGAAACATCCTGATTGAATTAGATGTGGAACAAGTGCAGATGTTTTTAGATATCTGTATTACACTACAGTATATAATAAAACAATTAACATCCTACCATATTCAGTGGCATGTACAGTATAAACTGCTGAGATGCCCCGGTTGACCTTGAATTTTGGAACCATATGGTGAGAAAAAAAATATCTAAGTGACTGTGAAGGGGGATAATTATTGAAGCACGGATTAGGGCTGGAACATTTAGTCACTGTTCAACTGGCTTGTAACAATGTGTGATGAAATGTGATGAAAGTGTGAAATGCATCAATAAATAAGGTTGAAAATGTTAGTCGAATGTATCCATCACATGATGTGTATGTATTAGTGTTCCTCAGGCGACTGAAAATGTTCATGCAGAATGTAATCAGCCCATCAGGAACTATATAGAGAGGGATGTCATGGCAGTGTTGCAGTGCATAAACATGAAGAGGGTCATTACGGAGAGGGTTACAATTACAAAATGTGAGCATTCAGTCGGGCCAAACCCCTGGGCTAGAGCGAAATGAGGAAAAAATACATGGTCAGATTTGTCATCCTTTACCGGTGCGAGAGCGCCAGTGTGGTGGTAGAACAGGCTGACCTCAATTACAGGAGTTCAGTATCTCAGTTATATTGTCTGAGGCATAGTGCTGGCATGGTTTGGGTCCACTTGTACCCTTAGAGAGACAAATCACTGCAAATTAAATAATGTTATACTGACTGATCACTTTTCAACAACCAACATCAAAACACCGATCGAGGGAATATATTAGGATGACGTGATGAATGATCGTCTCTCCAGTTCAGCTCCAGAGACTTGCAGAAACTATGCTAAAGGTGCACTTTTCGGTCTCTTGTGCTGACCCAACATTTCATTAAAGCACATTGTTTTTAACTTGTCACTTCTATCCATCTTCCCATATTTTACTGTACTTCTTTACCTCTGCATGTGTACTGTACTGCATGTTCTTTCATGTTTGTCGCACTTTTGCCTGCCCATGTGACAGAGCTTACTTACTCTAGGGGATTCCCTGGACTAAGACACTTCATTCAATCTAGTGGTGTATGACTTATCGCCTGAAAGTCCCAGACATTTAAGTAGTGATCTGTTGTCATGGTAACTCAATTCTTTTCACTTTTTCTTTTCTCAACGTCAGGCTTGTTAACCTGCGTGTTCGTTCATGTACCTTCAAAAGACTTGCAAATGTTTTTTAGCTGCGAGTCAGGAGTAAAATTTCCTTATAAAATCCTCAAATCTTCAGTTAAGATTTATCTGCTGCATAGTGTCTCTGACATGCGCGCTTGATTTTCAATAACAAATGTTCAATAAAAATATTCTTGTTACCTGTCCTAACACTTTAGCTATCTAATTAGCATAACAGAGACACTCATTTTGTTACGTCTACAGTGTATTTTGTCTAAGCATGTATTCTGTGCCCATGATGACAAATGAAGCTCCTGAACTTTCCGTCTATCTTATCATAACACATGTTTGTAACGTTATAGCATCATATATAGCATCACTATACATATATAGCATCATCATAATGCTGGTTTGCAGACAGTATAAGGTATACACCTCAGGGTCTGTGTGCATGGAGTTTGCATGTTCTCCCAGTGCTTGGTGGGTTTCCCCTGGGTACTCCGGTTTCCTTCTACAGTCCAAAGCCATGCAGGTTGGGCTAATTGGTGTTCCCAAATTGCCCCTAGTGTGTAAATGAGTGTGAGTGTATGTGTTGGCATCCCGTCCAGGGTGTACCCCACATTGTGGCCTAAGTCTCCTGGGATAGACTCCAGTACACAGGATAAAGCAGTATAAGACGGTGAGTGAGCGAGTAATCCCACAAGCTATTAATAAAGTGATACACACAGTAAAGCAAGCAGTCAGTGGAACACTGTATGCAGTTTAATTGGCTTCAATTGCAAAGCTCAACTGCCGGCACCCAGGGTCACACCATAGATTTCTTATAAATAACTGGTTTTAACCAGGTCCCATGCTATTGCTACCCCAAATTATAATTTTTTTCTCATCAAATCCTAGGCTAGATGAAACTGGTTCTGTTTTTTGTTTTGTTTTTTCCTCTGCCAATGCGTTATTGCCTATATATTCTATATATGAGTCTAAAATCTCATTTGACTCACTAGTTTACAATTCATTGGAGCGTGGACATGCAGCTGAATTCAGAGCTTTAAAAAAAGAATCCATGTTTTCTCTAAAGGGAGGCATTTTGTATTCAGCAGGCAGAACAGTTCACAGCAGTCCACAAGTGTCACTGTGAACATTGAGAGTCGACTCGCATGCATGAGATGTCTTTTTTTGGTAGATGTAAGCAATACTGTTATTCTTACAGTCTAATGCTGTTTCTATGGAAACCTCAGCATCTGACCCACTTGCTAGCTTAAATGGCGATTCATTTGTTTGACTATCAACCGCGAGTAGGAAACGCCAGAATGCCTGGAAAGGACAAGTGCTAAACTGTAGCATGTTGATGTACTATATGTAGTCAAGTCTAAGTATCAGTGATGTCTAATTGTAGCTATCGAGCACCACCAGGATGACTTTATAGATTTTATAATGTGCAATGCAATGTAATGTTATTTTGTTCAGGAGAAGGCTAAATAAGATATTGGCTAATTTCAGCTTTAGCTAGGAAAAGTAATGCTCATAATAGTGCAAACATTTTCTGTTAAAAGGAATTGCTGCAAGCCTTTGGGAATCGAAAGCAGAGCCAAACAGTCTGACTCACTAAGAAGAGAATCCCCATTACTCAGTCCACACACTGAATGATTCTGTACAGTAGCTAGCCTTACTTGAATATGCACATGGAGCCAGACAGCTCTGATCAGTAAAACTAACACTTATGGTACAAAGAGGTTTATGCTATATATATATATATATATATATATATATATATATATATATATATATATATATATATATATATATATATATATATATATATGTGTGTGTGTGTGTGTGTGTGTGTGTGTGTGTGTGTGTGTGTGTGTGTATGTGGACACTGCACCATCACACATGTATGTGCTTGTTGAAACTCCCATTCCAGATTTAGTGCCTGTTTGCTGTTATGTGAGGTGGGATACAAAAATGTTGAGACTAGTTTTATAGCAGATGGCAGCACAAGGCTGCACAAACAGTCACAGGGAGCGCTGACCTTCATAAGTCAGTGTGCCAAAAGACATCATCTTATGTACATCATGAGCTGTGCAACTGGTGCTATTTTAAACATGTGCGTTACCAAGTCTGCTATTTCATCATAGGCATTCTTTGTGAATCTTGGCAAATGTCCCACAGAGATGAGATTTTGCAATGAATCATGTGAAGTATTTTGGGCTTCAAGAGTTGAAGAACACCACTGGAAGACGATGAAAGATCTGGAATACCTGGAAGTTCATCCTCCGAAAAATGTCGCAACTTGTGCATGATGATCGTCAGAGAACAATTCACAACATTGCTGCCGCTGCTTGTGGTTCACATGGAACAGTCCTGGCAATTCTCACGTGTGATTTGAACATGCGGCAAGGTTGTCCCAATGCTGCTGATCCAGCAATAGAAGAAACATCGCGTTGTAGTCTGCCAAGGGACTCATCCTCATCCTTCACGTCCAGGATCATTACCAGTCTATTGGTAAACTTTTGTGTACGGGTACGACCCTGCGACAAAGTAAAAGTCTTCACAGTGGAAAGGCTGATCATCTCCACAACCGGAAAAAAGGCAAGGCAGGCCCCCATCTCAACCAAGTGCATGCTCACTCACTTTCACGGCATTGTGCACCGTGCATTGTGCATTCATCCCCAGGTGCTAGACCATCAATAGCGGTAATAATAATAAATTCTACTGCCAGGTTTTAAGGCACCTGAGGGAGGACATACGTTGAAGAAACAGGGCTTGTAAACATAGCTAATATTGAAATACTATTTTGATACTATCTTGCAATACTCTAACATCCATTCTTCTGCAACATCTTCCCAATAGATTTCAGACTGCAGCTGTGACGATTCGCTCATTCAGAAAGGATATATTTATGGTCGTACTATACAGTATCAACCAAATGATGATGGGTTCCTACCACCCTCAGTGTTCAAATTCACTTCGGCAAACCAGTGTCTTCATTGAGGTCCAGCATATACGCTCATGTCCATCCTTGAAGAAACTATGCGGGGAAGGCCGACATATGGGTGTGATCGTCATGTGTCTATATATGTTTGGCCATACAGTGTACATACAGAATGGATTCATATTCCAACATGACAGTTGCATATTTTTCTCATTTAGACAAAACCTCAATTAAAGCACATTATTATTGTGACATACTTCAACTCCCGCTTACTTTTCTGGAATCTCAAGAGAGCTCATTATAAAAAAATCTGATCTCTATTATTATTCATTGTTTTGCGTCCATGCTTTCAGCCTCTGTGCTGGCGGGAAACCGTTCTCAGTGGCTGACTGATGCTGTGGCAATTCTAAATGCTTCTTTGATTAGAACAGAGAATCGGGTGCATCTTACACGTACAGATTTAATACTTGATGGAAATACCTTGTTTTATATACCTGCTCTTGTACTATTTTAGAAATGACCCTGATTTCTTTGATAGTTACGACACTGTGATGTCTTGACACCATGATGAAAGGGAAAAAAAATTGTTTAAAAGTATTGTTCTCTTTAAAAATGATTACACAACTGAGAACACACATTATGCAATGGTGTTGAGTCAGCTTCTGTTACTGTTTATTACTCTGATCCAGCATGTATCTCATTAAACTCCCTTCTGCAGGCAAGGGAAGGTGGCCAAGGCTGCTATTAGAGTTCTTGTAGTACAACAGTGTCCAAAGGCAATAATATCCTGTGTTTGATCTTACCCTCTGCTGCACTTGCTTCTATGATAGCTGTTTATCAAGACCCAGTCTAGCTGCAATTCCTTGGTATATAGCCTGAAATCTTTAGGTTCATTTGTATGTTTAGAGGAAATAATTATTTTTCTACAGTAACATGTCAAAAAAAAAAAATTCAGAATTAAAAGCACAATGGTGGCATAGTGGATTAGTAGTTAGCACTGTTGCCTTGCACCTCTAGGGTCTGGGTTTGATTCCCACCTTGGGGTCTGTATGCGTGGAGTTTCCTCTGGGTTCTTCAGTACAGACTATGAGAGTGAGTAAAAAAAAAAAAATTCTAGCATAATTGAATGTCCAAACTGTCTATTGTGCTTTCACTCACTCTCTATCTGGAGGAAACCCACTAAGAACTGGGAGATCATGCAAACTCCACATACAGACCCCGAAGTGGGAATTGAACCCAGACCTCAAAGATGCGACATAACAGAGCTAACAACTACACAACTTCATTAAAAAAAAATCTTTCTTGATAATGCCATTGTGTTTCCATGCATTAAAACATAAAAAGGATGCATGTACATGTGCATGTTTGATTGCTCCTTCTTACATGGTCGTTCTTTTATTAGCAATAATCATATCAAGTCTGACAGTTATGTGATTTAAGCCATAAAGATTTGGTCTTCAAAGGGATAAGGATCAAGGTCTAATTAAAAAAAAGGCAGATGGTCTGGGGTTGATGTCTTCAATAAGAACAGTGTACCGAGGTAATTTATGGATCTCTTGCAAGCCTGGTCAGGATAAAGTCATATTTCAACGTATGTGAATACATACATAAATAAATAATCCTTAAGTTTCTAAGTAGTCCAGGAGTTGGTTACTGATATTCTAAACCAAATTACATTTACGCAGATGTCCTTATCCAGAGTGACTTACATTTTAAAATCTGAAGGTTTAGGGCCTTATTCAAAGGTCCAACAGGGACAACTTGGTGGTGGTGGGATTTGAACCTGGGATCTTTCGATCTGTAGTCCAGCGCCTTACCCCTGACGTGAAACTGTGCATTGTTCTTGATCCATTTCTCTTTTTTTGCCCCAACAGGAGTGATGCTGCCAGGTGCCAGCTCTTTGCTGTTGTTTGCTTTGTGTCATGGCGTGGCTGTATGGGCTTTTGCACGGATGCCTGATGCAGTGGAGCTGCGTTCTGCATTTTCCGTTGCCCGCACTACTAGCATGGAGGGCGGTCCAAAGATGGTTGTCACCTTCGACAAGATCTACGTGAATATCGGCGGTGACTTTGAGCCGAAAACCGGCTTATTTCGCTGCCGGATCCCTGGAGCATACTACTTCTCCTTCACCGTGGGCAAGTTCCCACATCGGGACCTGTCAGTGATGCTGATGAAGAACAGGAATGAGGTGCAGGCAATCATCTATGATGATAATGGGGGTGAGGAACGTAAGGTCCAGAGTCAGAGCGCCATGCTGCAGCTTGACTTCGGCGACACTGTCTGGCTACGTCTCCATGGAGACCCACGTTACGCCATCTATAGCAACACTGGGCACTACACTACGTTCAGTGGATACCTGATTTATCCAGATATATATACATTCCAAGAACACAAAGAACAGATGAATGAGGACCAAACAACAATAGTTAGTCACCACACACCAGAGCAAGTACACATAGAGGGCAGAGTAACTGAGGAAAAGAAAGAAGAAGAGATCACTGACGAGAGGAGGGATGTTGAGGAGGAGGAGGACCAGAGGTCGGCTTTCTCAGTTGGTCGTACGCACAGCATTCTGGGCATAGATAAAAGCTATCCTGAACACAAGCCAATAATATTCGACACTGAATTTGTCAACATTGGTAATGACTTTAACGTGAGTTCTGGTGTTTTCATATGCCGTGTGCCTGGGGCCTACTATTTTTCATTCAATGCTGGGAAGCTTCCACACAAGACCCTTTCTGTGAAGCTGATGAAGAATCACTTGGAGGTCCAGGCCATGATATATGATGACAGCGACACCGAGAAGGCCTTGCAGAGCCAAAGCCTGATGCTGCAACTGAAAAAAGGAGATACAGTGTGGCTCTACAGTCACCAAAGAGAAGGATTTGGTGCGTACAGTAATCATGCAAAGTACATCACCTTCACTGGATTCCTGGTGTACCCAGAGCTCTCCCACATCCACCTTCAGCAGCGAAAGCAGGGTAGGGGGGTTTAAGAGGAACCAAGGCACAGGTCTCTGTCTTTGTCTGTGATCAGGGGTCAGAAAGACAGCGGGTTGGTCTGCATGTGGACTGCATCCAAATAAATTCTTTCACTCTGTCAGCTCTTGTGAACTCATGCAGGGAAACCTAAAGTTGTGATCTTTTGGTTCTGTTCAGTTCTATTCTGTTCTCTTCGGACTCTGAATGTTTGCAGTTTTTTCTGCTTTTTTTTTTATTTTTGAGGAAGTACAAAAGCATATTATCACAAAAAAACATCACAAAAACGTTTTAGATATTGTGGGCAAAAAAAAAAAAAAAAAAAAGGAAAATGTTGCATATAGTGACACCATCTCCAATGAGATCTATGCACTGAAAATGCCTTGAATTTTCAGCAGTTCATAAGCAAAAACTTGTGACATTTCAGTGTTCAGAGTTAATAGCACAAAATCAAAACGAATGATAAAAGTGATATGATAAAAGTGTAGAGTCCTGGGGCTGTGTTCACAACAAGCTAAAAGGAGTTAATTGTAAGTCAAAAGCGATTCAAAACTGACCTGTTTGTGAAAAAAAAAAAAAAATGAAGGATGCTTTTGATCCTAATTTAAAAACTCCTATATTAGTCGAAAAGTAATTAAGAAATGGAGTTGAAAAAATAACTGAAACCTGGGAGAATTATTATGCTTCAAGTGCAATCTCCTTCTTTCTAGTTAAGCGTGTCCAACTCCTGATGGAGTTTCTGCACTCACTACCTCCCATCCACTCGCTACGATTTAGTTATTCCTACCAAAGACTATTTAATTGAGGGGCTAGCTATGGTTCGCCTACATTCTCGGTTATCACCTCCCCATTTTTCCATCTTTAATCACTCTCCAGTCCAAATACAGTTGGTACAGTACAGAGTTAAATAAAACAATGTTCCCCCTGGGAGTAAGATTCTACATGAATCAGTTTATTTCTTTTCATTTTCATGAAAGCTAATGAAAACCCCAAATAAACTTCTCAATCATCAAACATTTATTTTCGATGGGAAAAGTTCAATCAAAAGTTTGTGCAATCAAAAAGGTGCAATCAAACGTTTGAGTTTTCAGTGGAAATAGCAATCAGCAATTCAAAGTACGTTAAAAGTGGGTAAAGTGCATGCAACTCTAGTTCACTCATGAAAAAAATAATGTTCACAGTCCTTGTTTTGCATGTGGCGTATTGTTAACTTCTATGAAACAGTTCTTTGGAGTTTTGTTGGTATTTCCCTTGCACATAGTGGCATAAAAGTGGCATTTATAAATGTTATTGCTGAGATCACCAACTTGCTATGAACATTGTACATCTTTTGCTAGAATGACCACAGTAATAATTTCCCAAAAGAAATCATTCCTTATCACTATTAAAAACGAGCAGTTATTTTAAAATCACATTTCACAAGTTTGCTTGACTCTTTTGATTAGTGCATGCTCCTATTGAGAACTTGTTAATATAATAATAAAAGAAAAAGCACACATACCACATGTGCACAATTCCACACTGGGATATACTTAATTTGTTTGATGTCTATCCATTTATATTCTTGTGAATGTTCGCATTTTTGTTCTGTGACTGGTGTCATAGTGATTCACCCTGTAATATAAAATCATACAAGAAAAAAAATGTGAATATACTGAGATTGACCGTTTGACTAACAATTTTATGTTTGTGTGGTCTGAGTTCTGGTAAGATTGTATCTCTTACGGTTATCTGTGGATGTTTTTTTTTTTTTTTTGTGAATGACACCAAAGTGAATAAAAAGTGGATGTAAACAATTTTGAGGTCCTGGAAATTCCATCCATTTAGGAATCCTCTGTAGGCCAACTAGGCCAATGATGTGTGGAGGCAAATGATGATTACTGTAGTATTTATTCCTGGAACTTAGCCTTATATTGTTTGGTACAAAAACGTTTATATAAGGCGGCACGGTGGCTTAGTGCTTAACACCTTCAAGGTCTGGGTTTGATTCCCACCTCATATCGGTGTGCATGGAGTTTGCATGTTCTCCCCATGTTTGGTGGGTTTCCTCCCAGAGTCGAAAGACATGCAGATTAGGCTAACTGGTGTTCCCAAATTGCCCATAGTGTGTGAATAAGCATGACAGTGTGTATGTATCAATATAAAGCTGCCTCAAGAGGCTTGTACAGTGGCCACTATGCATGATGGGTGCATCGCTTCATGAGCCTCTCTTCTTACCCTGATGCACCATAACTCTGGAGTAGGTTCAATCTGGACTCATCAGACCACATGAGCTTTTTGTATTGCTCCAAAGTCCAATCTTTATGCTCTGTAGCAAATTGAAGCCTTTTTCCCGATGAGTCTCACTAACAAATTAAATCTTACGGACAAATTAAATCCAATTCTATGAGTTCCTGTCACATTGTGTGTGTGTGTGTGTGTGTGTGTGTGTGTGTGTGTGTGTGTGTGTGTGTGTGTGTGTGTGTGTGCGTGTGTGCGTGTGCGTGTGTGTGTGTGTGTGTGTGAAATGCTCTTAATATAGCATTGGACAGTTATATACCCAATTCCAGTCATTTCAGCAATCTTCATAGTTGTTGTCTTTGCTTGATGCAGGCCTTTTTTAAATAATGACTTTTCAGACAGTGTAAATGGCCATTAAGGAAATTAAATGATAAAACATATGACATATGCATCTGACTGCCTTTGTTAAACCAGTTTAAATAAAATCTGCAATGAGTGGCCACTAAGAAAATTTATCTAAAACATAAATGTAACTCGGAGAAAGTCAGGCACAACAGTGGGATTGATATGCCATTCCACATTGTCTGCAGTTTTCTCATTTTACAGAAAACTATACTGTAACCTCCACCATCTATTATAGCAGCGTAGGACTGATTTATGTTTTTTTTCGCTCTCATAACCTCACATATTGGTGTGAGATTATGTAATACTTGTGAGAGAAAAGTAATAAAACTATCCAAACGTACACTGTATATGGATGCTCAAAGTTCAAAGTGATATAGAAGGAAAGCTCATTATTTGGGCAAAAAGACTTACCCACGGCTGTTTGGTCTGAATAGGAAGTAACTTCTGCATGTAGATTCATGAGTCGTTAGGAAATAAGGGTCTAAATTATGGTTTAAAGCACACATTCACTGAGCCTGAAGCTCCTGCATTAGTGTAAGGGTTGTTCAGGTGACCGAGAAGGTTAACACGAAGCTAACATTAATGCAGTAAGAACAGGCCATTAACAACTACACAGAGCAGGTTATTATCATATGGCTGCAGTTAATAAACATCTCATTACAAAGACAAAAACTACAGGCACTGGAACACAGAGAATAAAGGGATCAGGTCAGATGAGTCATCCTCCACCATACAAGCATCAGAGAGTGATGTGACGTAAAAACCAACAGAACAGTACAGACCCGAAAGCTCGGCCTCTACTGTGAGAGATGAGATGAGAGCACATTCTGCCGTCATGATTTGAGTCCATTCTGTAAACCAATATGAAGCACTTCTAACTGTTACATGTTTAAAGCAACTTCTCATATACTGTGCCATCACCAATAGTGGAAATCAATTTTTGGAGGAAACATGTACAGTTCCAGAAGTATGTCATTTTGTAGTTCAAAACCTTGTTAACACTTATTTAAGGGAATGGAATCTGGTGATTTTGCAATTGAAATCTGGTGGCAATGCAGGAAAACAGGAAAATAATTAAAAGATGGGTTTACGTGACCCTGAAGTTGACTATTTTTTTTTTCTTTCGATAACAGGACAACACAGAATGTACGCCCCCCCCCCCCTACACACACACACACACACACACACACACACACACACACACACACACACACACACACACACACACACACACACACTCTCTCTCTCTCTCTCTCTCTCTCTTTCTCTCATAATGCAACAACAACAAAAATCCTCTGTCTTGAATGACTACTCTTACACTGTGGCAAACCTGCTGTTACAAAGCAGACTCGTTAAATGTCACCATGCCAACAATTATTCATTTTGCTTTGTTAAATAATAGCAATTTATTGTATTTTTAGTTTGCATAATATGGAGCAACCACCACATGATTCCCTGCATGACTGAGTGCATTACTATGACTGTGTAAGCTGCTGTTTGAGCTGCGTTATAGAAAAACAAGTCACACATTCTAATTTGGTCAGAGAAATTCAAGTGCACCATGGCATAAATTTAAATAAAACAATTCATCGTAACAGGCGTATACCATTTGACCCACAACCACTAGACTCCAATGAAAAGGGACAGTTACAGCTTTAACATCTTTACTGGGTCCACTATCACTAAGCTTACCCTGATCCACTTCTAATCTGCCTTTATTGTGAGTGCATTCCCCGTCTCTATTAGTGTTTGCTTCTTGTCCGTTTCCCCTCCATTCCCCAAGGTCACATTGCAGGATGTTGCCTCTGCTGAAAGAACCATTAGCTGGTATCATCGGCTCTATCAGGATCGTGTACTTTCCTAAAGTAAGAACAGAAATCCATTTACAAATCAGTTAAAAATGTCATGAAACTTTTCTCAGAGAAATAGTTTAAACTCTTCTTTCTCGCTAAAGCAGTTTATTTTTTACACCTTGTACATTTGCAAAATGATCACACATACTTCTAGTTCTATTGCTCTTATTATTTAAAAAAAACTTTTAAACCATGCTTACAATCATGTAATTAATTAGTAATTAACAGGGTGTTGGGTAAGCAATCAAAGAGACACACACTACACACAGTGGCTTAGTGATCAGTACTGTTGCCTTGCCTCTGGTGTTCGTGCATTTGGATGTGCTTGTTGGATTTCCTCCAGACATCAGGTGTAGGTTAAATGGCTCTCCCAAATTGCCAGCAGTGTGTGAGTTTGTGCCCTGCAATGGGTTGGCATCCCATCCAGGTGCCAGGCCAACCAAGTCCCAACATAGGATAAGTAGGATGGATGGATGGATTTAAACACCACGACTTAAGGTAAGAAAAAAGTCTTAGACAATGACAGGTCAAGGTCATCAGCTAACCAAAGAGGTGAGAGCCCAGTACAAACCAAATGGCAGAGAAAGTGAGAAAGTGAGATGTTGAGAGACCAATAAAAAAGACTGTACATTAAATAGCCAGCTAATGGAATTGTTTATTTCTTTGAATTTTAATATATAATTAATATAATTAAGTCATCTGAGGCGTGTACATCCTCTCGTTGTTTAGGCTATATATTTTCATGCATCTTTTGTTTTATGTTCAAGCTGGAGAAAAAAGAAAAGCACAGATTAAATAACTAAATACTAGAGATGGCTGACCAGATTTTAGCTCGATCTTTCATAAAGCAATTTCTCTCACAAACATAACAGATTCTGTGATGATTGCATACAAGCTCTCGAGAGGCACAGCATTAATTGATCCATCTTCCGGATGATCAAGAGTTTGAATCCCGATACAGCCATCTGTAGGTGGGAGTCTCGCGAGCAGCTTGGCCATGCTCCCGGAGTGAAGAGTCTCACTTAATCACAGCGGGAACAGGCAATCACCTGCACCTTCTTCCTTTGGTTTTACCAACTTTATCGACTGTGTGCATGTACGCATATGTGCAAATGTGTGGCTGTGATCACTGGGGGTTAAGTTTTTAACAAGTTTAGATGGTAATATTTAGTAGAGTAATATTAATAAAGTAATATTTAACTTACTTGGTCTTACTACCAAAATGATAGGGACATTTAAGATCTCAGAACTATATGCCTCAGTTCATAGTCACATATCCTTTGTTCTAGGTAAAGAATTATTTAATTGCACTGTAGGGTTTTAGAAATTGCTCTTCAACTTTCTGGATCTGTCAGTATAATTGAGGAATACATTTATTTCATTATAAAATGTCACTTTATTGACAGATGATTGACAGACAAACCCACATGTATCTGTTTACAGTGGCCTGTCATGTTCACAATCATTTATCCATTTTACAATTATAATTTTGATTAAAAAAAAAGTTATAATTTTCTTATAATAGCAATTAATGACTTCTGATAGCTAGAACAGAATCTAGTCTGGTTAATAGGTTGCCCAGCTTACTGCTATTAGCAGGAGTTAAAATTGGATTTGGCATGTGGGAGAACCCTAAAACCCAGCATAGGTTTGCAGTGGGGAATATGACTCATCTCAACATAAGTGAAAATTAGTTTAGAGACACATGTAGGCTCATTACATTTTGAGACACATGCAAGTTTTCAAGGTTTTTTGCTTCCGTAATTTAATTTATGAAGTAAAACTTTTAAAAATTCTAGATGATTCATTCCACAATGTGCAATATTCTAAGCCTTTATAGCTCTGAGAAAAATTGGAGTCAGAATCGGAAGGTCACAAAAAAAAAAAAAAAAAAAAAAAGGAAATAAGCATCAGCTAAAAAAAAAATGCAATCGCTGCAAAAATAAATAAATAAATAAAAACAATAACATCTAGCTAGAGTTTACAGAATTAGATTTAAATTCATTTTCTCTTTTCTATAAAATGTAAATACACGTCCTGCAATATACACCATGCTTAAAGAGCAAATATATTTGTGATAAAGTAGTTACATTTCTTTCTTTTTTTTTATGATTGCTATATGTATATGATTCCTAAATATGTATTCTTCCTACCACACCCCTTTCATTTGTGTCAGGGACATATATAGAGTATACCCAGGGATATATATAGAGAGTAGCTTTATGGGTGGAGAGAGGAGGAGGGAGAACATCACAAATCTCAAGCTGTGAACAAATCAATGAGGAAGCACAGTAGTTATTTTGGAATTCACTCTTTATTCAGATGCTTCAGAGGTCTCTGAAATAAGACAGAAGTCAACACAAGGTCTCATATTTACATAAATACCGTAGCGTAGCAGAAAGGTGTCAATGTACGTCTGGCGTTCGCCTACATCGGTAATAAAATGATGTTACTTTGCAGGTTTGTCCCCAGCCTCTATTTTAGGTGCATCTTTGGGCTCCCTGTAGGCAGGAAATGCCTCCCATGGACTGTTCAGGTCAAACTTCCTGAACTCTTGTGCAAGTTCAACAGGTTCCGCTACAACACGTTTCAGCTCATCATCATAACGCACCTAGAAGACAACAACATGATTAATGACCTATAAACCAATAATATAATCTAACGCACTAAACAATAAGACGCTTTTCAGATCTGGGGACTCTAGGTGTAAAAGCTGAATACATGATATGTTGCCTACCTGGTGGTCACTGTAAAACCATGTGTATACTTAGTCTTCAGTTTCTACCACAACAGGCTTGATGGCGGTGTTTTCTTTCTTTCCAATCAATTTTTTTTTCTAACCCATTATATTTTACACTGTGTTGTGGGTATATTTCATTGTTTTTATTCCATCAATTTTGTGGTGCTCTTAATAGGTATAGTTAACTGATGTGTACCACATGCTTATTTAATTTTGGCCCAGTTGAACATAGATTTCACTTCACATCAATGAACTCCTCATTAACTCAGATAGACAGCAAGAGCTCTGCATTAATGCATCATTCACATGGGCAAGTTCAAATTATTAAGAAAGAAAATATTGTGATATTAGAACATTTAAAACTCGTAATGTATATTTACTCTACTGCCAAATAACTTTTATGGTAAATTGGAGTTGGAGAAGACTGCTACAGTGCAGCTCTAACCTCCAAACTGAACTTTTTCCTCCATATTGAACAGTGTAGGAATGATTGTTGTAATCTAGACTCCAGTTATAGTGTTGTGGATACTGGACTTGTGTGCACAATGTTTTATTTTGTTAGAATAAAGGTACAGCGGGAAAATCCCTACAAAAGCGAGTTATTGGCTGTCTTTGCTAATTAACTGTCCTAGGGCCGCTGCTAAGTTCAGGCTCCTGATATAGATGTGAAGTTGTTAATCATTACAGATGTGAGAAGAGGGGATGTGATGGCACTTACCGGGTGTCAGTTAATTCTAGAGTTCAAAACACCTGCTATAAAAACTGTCAATAATTCTATATTTACATATTGATTAGGTCATCTGCTGCTTTTTTCAACCCTCATTTTGGCAAAAAATAAATAAATAAATAAATAAATAAATAAAAATATTACATGAAAATTTGTAGCAGTATAATCTGTGGTTAAGACTTGAAGCTCCTATACAAAAATGTACAGCTTGACAAGCCTACATTCAACATCATTATAAACCACTAAAACATAAGTTTAAATATATGAAAGAAAGACATGTCTATATATTAAAAAAAAAAAAAAAAAAAAAAAAAGATCTTTACCTCTACGTATCCAGACAGAGGGAAATCTTTTCTTAACGGATGGCCTTCAAAACCATAATCTGTTAATATTCGTCTCAAATCTGGATGATTCGCAAAGAACACTCCAAACATGTCCCACACCTAGGGATAAAAGGAAATGATCTAACATAAAAATCTACAAACTGTATATCATGTGGATACTTAAAAGAATAAGTGGGTGGAAAATGTGAAAAGGGATTACACATACCTCTCTTTCATACCAGTTAGCTGCTTGATGGACAGGAACAGCAGAGTCGACAGGGGTCAGCTCATCTGTGTAGGTCTTTACTCGAAGCCGGGTGTTGAAGCGCAACGACAGCAGATTATAAACAATCTGGAAAACATCAACAAGATTTGTATTTTTTTTTGTAGAAACCTACTGGTGCCTGACTAGGTGATAAAATGAATTTGTTCTACACTTCTTCCTGATTCTTCCTCACAGTTTGGCCAGAGAAATTATGGCTATTTGATAAGAATGGACATGTTTCATGTCAGGTTGCTCTTTGCACTTGGGCCTCAGGTCACTTTGTCTTTATGTAACATTGAGACAAACATTTTAAAATGGATTGTTTATAATGTAAAATGGTTATAGTCTTTTGCAAAAAAGGTATTTATTGCAGTATGTTTAAAATGACTCTTTTTAGTCGCATGGAGGCCACGTGTTGTCTGCTTGGGATGCGCGTGGTGACTGAGGACGGTTCCACTTAACCATGTAGACAGTCCTGGCCTTGGCTGATGCAGACAGCTGTTCTCTGAGGACTTGTGACTGCAGTCGCTCAATAGTTCAGGACTGGAATTTCCTACAGTCTACCTGAGCCTCCAATAACGAACTGGACTCCATATTAACTTAAACACATCAGCTGTTATGTTAAACTTCCAGCTGCCTAATACAAAGTATGACTGCACAACCATTTCTGCTGTCCGTCATCACCCAAATGAGGATGGGTTCCCTGTTGAGTTTGGTTCCCCTCAAGGTTTATTCCTATTGGCATCTCATGGAGTTTTTTCTTGCCATCGTCGCCCTCAGCTTGCTCATCAGGGACAATCTGATCATTTTGATTCATGATCTTCTCACATTTCATACACATTTTCATAATTTTCTTTTGATTGTGTAAAGCTGCTTTGCGACAATGACCATTGTTAAAAGTGCTCTACAAATTAAATTGAATTGAAAAACATTAAGCAATGTATTTTGAGGGTTTTCCTTGTGCTGGCAGTCAGCTCCGCTTCCTTGGGGAACGGCTACACAAGACCTCTGGGGTGTGCTTTGGTCTCTGGCACGAGGGCAATTGTTATTTTTTTATTTTTTTTTTATACACTTGCCGATTTATACTTAGCAAGCATTATTAACTGGTACAGGTCATTTACATTTCATCTTTGTAATTAACGAAGAGAGACTTCTCTAGGAAAATGTTTTTACTATTCCCAGACACAGTTGTCAATCATCAATAAAGAAATTCAAATGTTCACAGGCACTTTAAAGGTGGGAATCATTTGAATCAGCACCAGTTCAATCAGAAAGCATGAGGATGATCAGTAATTTCATGCTACATGTCTTCCTACCTCGAAGCGGTTTTGCCTACTGGGAACATCAATCGCGGTGAGGTCGATCAAGTTTCGGAACTGGGCGTTGGTGTGATCCCGGAGGAAAGTCAGCACGGGTATGACTCCCTCTGGGTGGATCATAACCTCCAGCTCATTGTAGCATGTTACCTAAAGATACAGTACCAAAAAAAAGTTTCTTACAGTTAAAAAACACCAAGAGTTGCGATAAAGGTAAGTTATGTTTTTGGGTGGGTAATTGAGCAGGATACCTGAACTTGTTGTACATATTTGGGAAGCATTTCAGCCACGTATTCCCCAAACTGGGACAGCTGGTTATGGCTCACTGCATCTTTGGGCCGTACTGTAGCTATAAAGCACAGCACAGCAGAGTTAGACTAGACTGGCATGAACTAATAACCTAGGCAATATTTCTACACAAATAAATACTATAAAAAGAAAGACAACATAACATAAGTGTCAAACTTATTAGACATAAATGTGGCAAAAGAAATTGGGAGTTTGCTGAAAACAAAACACTTCAGGTTTAGGCTACTCACGTCTGGTCTCAGGTGCTGTTACTTCAGAACGTGCTGGGATCAGCGCAGCACTCCGACTCACAGCTATAACAGAGTCACAGAGGACAACATGAACATTCAGTGACCTCAAATTTGGAGAAAAAATACAAATAAAGGCAGAAAACTATTAAACTTGTAGACAGCTCTCTTCGATGCTTACACATACGCACACTACACACCATATCTAGTGTAATTTTAGTTACATACTGTAAAAGATGTCATATACTTAGAAGCATGTGTACACTAATGAATCCAATCCATATCATGAATAGACAATTAACTTAGCAGATGGCAGGATATTTTAAACTAAACACACAATCATACATTCATTACACTGGATGTAATACGTTATAGACATAGACACAATATAATGCCACATTCGTTTTACCGGTAGAAAAAAGCAACTCTAATAACAACTGTTGAAAACAGTTAACAACTTACACATAATAGTTTTATGGCAGATGCTTTATTTGCTTCTATACCACATGTAGTTAATAATTTTTGACTTCTCTTCCCAACTACATACTCTTATCACCATTATGTATTGTTACAAAGATGATTCTTTGCAATGATTATAGGATTATATTGTTAACTAGTACTCCTGGACTCTCCTAGCGTAAGGTGTGATGTATATTAAACTGTATTTATTAAGGATGGGAAGGATCACCAATACATCTCATGATACAATATCACGATACCTAGGAGTCATTTTAATTAATATTGTGATTCTGTAAATATTAAGATTTTATACCCATCCCTATTTTATACATATCCCAATTCAATATTAC
Organism: Clarias fuscus; assembly: GCA_030347435.1. Classification (NCBI taxonomy): domain Eukaryota; kingdom Metazoa; phylum Chordata; class Actinopteri; order Siluriformes; family Clariidae; genus Clarias; species Clarias fuscus. Next base: position 9,526,395 of record CM059228.1, read on the forward strand.
ACTTTTTCGGCTTTTGTTGAAATTTTAAGGCCTCGAACCTTAAAATTAAAGTTGAGTCGTAACTTGAAAGCTTTATATTCAACAGCTTCAAAACTGAATTGAACACGAGCATTGAAACAATACAAATTTACTTCAAATACAAGTGTTTAACATTTTTTTTTTAAAAGCTCCATTTTTACAACACGTCATTCATAGATCTGTAATTCACCTTAATTATTATTTAGAAACTGAACTAAAAATAATTCACTCCTACAACACAATTCAATGTGTTAATAGTTTCAGAGTGTGCCACCTGCAGGATTATAAAGAAATAGTAAGGTTTTACTGCCTAAAATACCTCCAAAAGTCTTGAGAGCACGTTGAACATTTGTGAGCACGCAGGAGCCCGCAGCATCTAACACGGGCAGGCGTGGCTTCTAACGGGAATAATTAGAATTCATGGTGCATTGAGCCTGGTGTGTAATGAGTGAGTTTGAGACAAGTTCGCTTGCAGAATTTGGAGAAAAAAAGCAGATGGGAAGATTTCAAACTTGCGCAACCTTTGATAACATAACGCCATAAACGTGCGTTTCTGCTGCACCACTCAGAAGCTTGTGCACTCAACCCACGGTGATTGGTCATGGCTGATCAAGCTAGAAAAAACAGCCAATTCCGGTCACTTGCTGATCAATTGGTGCATCTCTGTTACAGATCAGACGCAGATCAGCCATAACATTATGACCACTCACAGGTGAATTTAATAACATCGTTACAATGGTAAATGGAAGTGGTTGAGATATTGAGTGGCAAGTGAACATTTTTTTCCCTGTGATGTTTTGAAGGCAGAAAAGAAAGTGAAGATTTGAGTGATTTTGACAGGGTCCAAACTGAGATGGCTAGACTACTGGGTCAGAAAAACTCCAAAACTGCAGCTCTTTTGTGATGTTTCCAGTCTTAAGTGGTCAGGACCTACCAAAAGTGATCAAAGGAAGTAAAAGCAGCAAACCATCAACAGTCACTTTTTAACCTTTTTATGACATCTATTGTGTTATTGTGCTCGGATGCACAACCTGTTTCTAGTCATTTGGTTGATACTTTATTTGCTTAGCCTTTGTTGGACTGAATAGCGCCCCATAGATCACAAAACTATTTTGGGGAAAAAGAGTCAAAAGTATTGGCAACTGGTGCATAACGTTCCGACATTAAGACTTGAACAGTAATATAAAAACAATGATGTGCCAACAGTCACATTTAAAACCTATTACTTTCATGCTGACTTGTGCATTACTAGATAATATATATATATACATAACAGATAATACATAATAGATAGTCTATTTATTAAACATTCGCATTTTTACATTTTATACAGTGCATATTTCTCAAGGCCACTGCATTTTATTTTTAAAACGGTTTCACCCCTGTAAATGTCTCCATGTCCAGGCACACAACTTTTGATTTACAGACAGCCTGCAGATTTAAGGCAATATTCTAACTAGCTGCACAACACGAACATCGGTTAATCTGTGAATATTGTCCGTATGTCAAGCACTTCTATTTTGCCTTTTTTTTTGTCGGCCACATCTTAAACGCCTCCCCAAATCACTACACTGTGCACTATATAGAGCGCAGAAGTCATTGTCTCGTACACTTTCTAGGGCACCTATAAAGGCAGCATAGGTCGATTCGTCTTTCATCCCGCATTAATACGAGCGGTTAGCTTCAGAGCTAGGAGAAAGGTCACTGGCAGTGACAACACTGTGTCAATGAAACTCGTCAAGAAAGGTTATATAAACACCTACAACGTTGATGAATCAAATATTTATTAGATACAGTTGTTATATACACTCATTCATCACTTACAGTTTAAGGTTCTGCCGAAAGTCCCGCGGGCGAGTCGAAACAGGGAAGCCGCCATCTTGACTCGACCGACCAGAGTCTTCTTCGCGTTTTCGCGTATTTTTTTTTTTTTTAACTTGGTTATCACAGAAGTGGCGACAGCACCATCATCAGGTGAAACAGCGAAAAACAATTACTGTGTAAAACGTGCAACCGTGACCAAAGGATTTTGAGAATGACACAAATGTTAATTCAAGTCTGCTGCTTTAGTGTTTTGAGATATTTTTTGTCAGACGTTACTAATGAGTTCTCAATGGGATTAAGGTCTGGGGAGTTTCCCTGTCCATGGACACAACAATTTGATGCCAAGGTGCTCCATCATGCTGGAAGAGGCATTGTTCATCACCAAACTGTTCTTGGATGGTTGGGAGAAGTTGCTCTCTGAGAATGTTTTTGTACATTCTTTACTCATGGTTGCGTTCTTCGGCAAAATTGTGAGTGACCCCACTACCTTGGCTGAGAAGCAACCCCACAGATGAATGTTGTGCATTGACACAGGACTAATGGTAGTACTCACCTCCATACATTTCAAGAAGGGCAGCAATAAAGCCATGTCACTCCAGGGAAACATCGGGGACAGACTGATATTCTGCAAAAGGTACAGGGATTGGGCTGCTGTGGGCTGGAGTAAAGTCAATTTCTCTGATAAATCCCCTTTCCAATCGTTTGGGGCATCCGAAAAATAGCTTGCCTGAAGAAAAATAGGTGAGCGCTGCCATCCGTCCAGTTCAATGGCAACAGTAAAGCATCCTGAGACATCCTGCTGCTACAGCAGAACTTATATTGGATCAGACTACGTCGGCTAGGCTTCGCTCCCCACATGCATCAGTGAGCCTTAAAACATGACCCTGTCGCAAGTTCACAGTTTTTCCTTCCTTGGATTACTTTTGGTATGTCCCGACCACTGTAGACCAGGAATATTTGGCCTTTGTCCCTCAAAGTCACTCAAATCCTTATGCGTGCCCATTCTTTCTGCTTCCAACACACAGGAAAAAAAGGTTCAGCTGCTGCTTAATATATCCCACCAACTTCCAGCCGCCATTGTAACAAGATATTGAAAATGTAGCTACGGTGAGAAAAATTTTAATGGTTAGAGGACTTTTGGGATGTTCCTGGGCTGCAGTGGGAAGGACACACCAAAAGTAATCCAAGGAAGGAAAACCAGTGAACTGGCAACAGGGGGTCATGGGTGGCCAAAGCTTACTGATTACTGAGGAGTGAAGGCTGGCCCATGTAGTCCTATCCAATACAAGAGCTAGTATAGCTCAAATTGAAATCAGAACACAACAGGATAAGATCAGATATAGGCATCAGAACACACAGTGCATCACTGTTATGATGGCAAAAGGGGGACCTAGTCAGTATTAAGCAGGTGATAACGTTTCTTTCACTTTAATATGCAAAATTGCTATAAATCATGGACAGCACTATAGTAGGACATGTTCCACAATATTTAATTATTTCACATTTAACATACATGTACAAAGGAAAAAGTATAATACAGTAATCTTTCCTTTTTATAAATGTGTATGAAAAGTCACATACATACATACATACATACTGTATGTATGAGCACAAAGGAATATTTTCAGAAAAGTCTCTTTAACCTAGGAGGAAAAAACCCTAGTTAGACCAGTTGCAAACTTTTATATTATACACAGTCTGAATCTGGTCCACACACTTGCTGGTGATACTTGTCCAGCATGTCACGCTGAGCTGAGCGGATCAGTACGTGCGGCCGGACGGCTGTCAGCATGTTACAGGCCTTTTCCGGGCTCCAGCAGTGGATCTACGCATGAAAAAGACAACACAGGAATAACATATCACATCACACAAACTTTAACTTTAAAAAGACCGAACACTGCTATGATTTCTACTGTCTTTTTTCTATTCACTTTCCCAAGCGTTTAAGTGATCTGCATTTATTTTTTCACCACTATTCTTAAAGGTTTTAATATTGTGTTGAGAGATATCTTAAACAAATTTCCTGCTTGATGCAGAAAAAAATAATAATTTGAGCCTTCTGAAATGGCACCGTTTTGACCAGGAAGTGTAGGCCATAAATATTATAAATGAAACACACGAAACGAAACACACTGACTCAAAGCATTAGTTCTAATTACATTACGGCTGTTCTAATTACATTAAATCTGTACTTAGAACAGCCTTTACTGAACACACTTACTGTGACAATCTGTGCTTATCCTAAAGCCTGGTCATGAGACACACTACACACTAAATGCACACACATACATATACTCATTCACACCTACGGGCAACATAGCATTACCTACTGGAATGTATGTGGGGTATAGAGAACATGGGGAGAACATGAGAAACTCCACACAGGCAGTATCCTGAGTTCATGGACCCCACAACTAGAAGTTTACTGATAAGGATAGATGTGTAAGCAATCACAACCATACCACACCCTTTACTGGAATGAAAAAGCCCAAACCTGAGGGGCCAGAACCCTAGCCTCAATCCCACTTAACACACTTTTGGGAAGAACTGGACAGCTGACTGCACTGAACACTTTGGGTATACCCTGGACGAGGGCACACAAACTACGGGAAATTTGGGAAATTTTTCCAGTTATCCTAATCTGCATATCTTTGGAAACCAGAGCACCCTGAAGAAACCCACCAAGCACGGACAAAACATACAAACAGACCCGAGGTGGGAATCAAACCCTCGACCCTGGAGGTTTCTAGTAGGTTTCTCGCCTACCACACGGGTTTGATTCCCGGCCTCTGCCCAAACACCAGCCACTGGACCGGGTAAAATAGATGGGTTGCGTCAGGAAGGGCATTTGGCGTAAAGAAACCAGTGCCAAGTTGTTGCGCGGGTCAGTTGGTACGCTGTGGTGACCCCTTGACAGGAGCAGCCGAAAGACTAGCATATGGGTGTGGTAGTAGGGTGTCCAAATACTTTTGACCACATATAGACTTTAACATAGCATACATACATACATTCCACTGAGATATTTCATGGTATGAAGAAGAATAGTACTGACTGATACAACATAGAAAATGCATGTAGATGTGGGACAAAAACATGTCCTACAGAATCCCGCCGGTTTCATCATACTACAGCTAGCTTTATAACCATAATCATGTTTTCACAGATTACCTCATGATATTTGGGTGTCATATCCGTAACTGATTTTTTTTTTTCTCTCTCAATAATACCCGTAGCTTTCTCTCACTACTTCATTCAGATGCACTCCTGTCACTTGTTACTCACCCTGATGAGGTACGCGGCGGCCAGGGTGGCACTGCGGGAACGTCCTGCTTTGCAGTGGATGTAGACGCTGGTGCCCTCGTCACGGTGTTTCAGAACAAAATCAACTCCCTGGTGAATGTGTTCCAGACTGGGGACTCCTGTCAGATCCACCGTGCTGAGTCTGATCTGTTCAACACCTTCTGCTTGCCACTCCTACAAACCAGAAAAAAAGAATACAGTTATGAGAGTAAAAACACCCTGTATAATCCTCTGCTACAGTAGTGCACTTATCCCAGCATTTCACTACGTCATCGAGGAAGAAAGTTTCCTCAGCCATGAACGGGCTGCCTCATCATATCTGAAACACTGGCCTCCCAGGAACTCCTTTAATGTCCCAAACATGTGCAAATGGCTTGGACTGAGGTCAGGACTGTACTGGTGATGTGGAAATAACTCCAGCCGATTTCCTGTAATGTGCAAGTAGAGCAACGTGGGAACTATGAGGTGTGTTTTTCTGCCAAAACAGAACACATTTGGTAATCAAACAAGGCTATTTTTTTTTTCTGAGAGCCTTCAACTCGCTGACTTTTCACAGGAACTAATGCAGTGGGCTCTGAGACACCTCAGCCGGGATCGTCATTTACAGACTCATGGCCTTCTTAACAGCATTTGCACCATTCAAATGTTTTATTGCAGCTAAGAGTCTCATCACTCTACTATGCTTCTGTAAGTCTTCTGTAAATGTCAATCGTTAAAAAAAAGAGTCAGTCCATAAAACCTATGCATAGGCTCATATGCACACTCAGATGCTTGCTTATGTGGAATTACGTCTTGTGCTGAATAAATCTGTTTAATCCTTGAGTCCTGAATATGACATTAACACCATCCAGTACTGAATGATATCCGACCCTAACTATGTGACAAGGCATAAAAATGATTATATAGAGCTCCATTTGTCCCACTGATGTTGCATGTAAAGGTAAAAGACAGTTGAAAAATAAATAAAGTCTTCTTCGCAACAACCTTTATGCATATAAAGAATAACTTCACACATGAATAAAACATCTAAAGGACTTTTGCCTGAAGCACTACACTGAAAATATAATGATTATAATAAATCAGAAATCATATTGTTTTTTTTTTTAAACTAAATTGTGAACCACATTAACACCTCATGCCTGAAACATTCACTCAACCCACCCATATCAAACATTTGGACAGATGTTCAACAGGAAGTTGCATCATACACATTTCCCGACAACCAATCAGAAAAGCATTAATTATTCTTTGATTTCAATCATTTGAATTTGGACAGGAGTAGATCAGTGGTAGAGGCTCATTGATGCACTGAGAATAAAGCCTAGCCCATTCAATCAGATCCTACAGAAGAGCTTCTATAGCACTGGTTGCTCATTTGTTAATGCTGGCTACGATAGAACGGTGTTAGAATGGGTGTTAATTTGACATATTTGGTGATACCACATCCCTAAAACACTGCTGCAGTCCAAGTACACCCCTTCACATCAACAGTATTCCTTAACGATATTGGCCTCTTTCAGCAGGATAATGCACACACAATCACTGCAAATATGGGAAATGCTTCAATGATGATTTGAGGAACATGACGAAGAGTAAACAAATCTGATCACGAGGGACCCACTGCCTGACTTACTGGACTTAAAGGATCTGCTGCTGACATCTTGGTGCCAGATACCACAGCACACATTCAGAGGTCTTGTGGATGCTTTGGCAAGTCAGCTGAATTAGTGGCACAAGAGGGAACTTCACAATAATAAGCAAACGATGTGATCTTATAGCTGATTGGTGTACAGCAGTATAGCGAGATTGAAAACTATTGTACAGAATGTGAAAATACACCCACAGAGAGAGAGAAAGAGAGAGAGAGAGACAACGAGACAGAAAGTGACAAAGAGAGAGCTTTCTTTTTTTTTATAATGTTCACGAGAGTGACTTTAATCTTTGACTTTAACTAAATGTCTGTGCTCTTATATTTAATATACATTTATATATTATTGCTCTTTCAATACTATTATGTTTTTTTTTGTAATGGCAAATTTGAATCTGAAATCTTGAGACAGAGAGAGACACAGAGACAGTAAGATATTAAGAGAAAGAGAGACACAGAAATAGAAACAGAGATAGACAGAGAGAAGGAGAGGGAGAGACAGAAAGAGAGAAACAGTGAGAGAGAGAGAGAGAGAGAGAGAGACGGAAACTCACCTCTGCTGAGTTACAGAAAAGATTTGTCTCGTACTCTTCGTTCATCGTTACCACTCCTCGAACATTCTCTGCTTGAACGAGCTGCATAAAAACATTTATAAAACGTTAATCTTTTCTCAGGCATTCTTTAGTACAGCACAAAGATCATGCACAGAGATCTACCACCCAGTAGTGTGATCATGAACAGATCAGTAACCCATCTACCCCAGCAGTGTGATCATGAACAGATCAGTAACCCATCTACCCCAGCAGTGTGATCATGAACAGATCAGTAACCCATCTACCCCAGCAGTGTGATCATGAACAGATCAGTAACCCATCTACCCCAGCAGTGTGATCATGAACAGATCAGTAACCCATCTACCCCAGCAGTCTGCGCTGCTCCAGGTTTCTGCCCCACACACTCGCACCTCTTCAGTCATGGATCTGAACGGAAGAGCTCCCAGAATGACAGTCTGGTCCACGCGATCGAACCACCGCCGAGACGAGATCTTCTCCATCACCACATTGTAAGCCAGTGTGGGGTAGAATAACATCCTCGCTAACAACCCTGACATTTTGACCGTTTCTCTGTCCCAGTAACCATGCCTGTCACTATCCGTGCTGTCATCGGATACTTCTTCGTGGACTGTTTGTAGTACAAGTAAAACTCTATCGCCACCTGCTGGATGGGAGGAAAGGCGTGTAGCTTGTCAAGTCAAGTCAAGTCGGCTTTTATTGTCATTTCAACCATATACAGTTCAGTACACAGTGAAACGAAACAACGTTCCTCCAGGACCGAGGTGCTACATACATGCAACGACATAAATGAACAACACAACGCAGATTTTTACATTTTTAAGGTAACCTAAAAAACTATCAATTTCTATACAAAAAAGAGACAACAAAGACAGCAGACAACAAAGTGCACGTGCAAATGTGCAAACGAAGAGCTACATGACAACACAACAACGTAACACGTTACAATACCTTTTTAGTGATAAGGTATGGGTTGAGGTAGTGGAGAGAGCAGCAAGTAAACAATTTACATTGTGTTCAAAAATATTGTGTGCAAATCGCAAAGTGAAATAAAATATTGTGCAAATATTGTACTGCATCATAAACGCAATAGATGGATAGATAGATAGAGTTGCTAAAAATAGGTGGCACAGTAGCTTAGTGCTTAACACTGTTGCCTTTGATTCTCACCTCAGGGTCTCTGTGCACGAAGTTTGCATGTTCTCACTGTGCACAGTGGGTTTCCTCTGGGTACTCCGGTTTCCACCCACAGTACAGAAACATGCAGATTAGGCTAATTGGCATTCTCAAATTGCCCATAGTGAATGAATGAGTGTGTGAGTGTGTGTATGTGTGTGCCCTGCAATGGATTGGCACCCTGTCCAGGCTTTAATATGTTTATAATGTTTATATATCTGGCAGCTGGTGGCTTAGTGGTTAGCACTGATGCCTTGAACATTCAGGGTCCTGGTTCGAGTCCCACCTTCGGGTCTGTGTGCCTGGAGTTTGCATGTTCTCCCTTTGCTTGATGGGTTTCCACTGGGTATTCCGGTTCCCTCCCACAGTCATAGATTAGGCTAATTAACATTCCCAAATTGCCCATAGTGTGCAAATGCCCTGCAATGGATTGGCACACTGTGTACACCAAGGTGTACTCCACTTAGTGTCTTAAGTCTCCTAGGATAGGCTTCAAGCCCCCATATATACAGGATAAAGCGGTATAGACAATGAGTAAGTGAGTATTTATAAATTCAGATTGGTGATATTTATATTGTCACTAACCTTCTATCACTATTATGGAAACAATGCATTTTTTTTTAAACATTCATGCCAGTAAAGCACTTCTGAACTTGACTGAATAAACACGTGACCAAAAGGTCTCTTGTAGCCTGTGTGTGTGTGTGTATGTGTGTGTGGAGGGGGGGGGGGGGGTGCTCGATACACTTCATACTCGATCTTATCTAATAATTTATTTTGTTTGGGACAAATTAAACAAACTATGTATTATTCCCTAATTTCTCAGATCTCGGTATACAAACGTGTTGCTAAGTGATAGAGCTGAACGTCGCTTTTGATCCATGGCTCCACCCCGCTCCCCTTTTATAGAGTACTAATGGTAAATGCAGGAAAGACAGCCATTTTACACTGGCCCTGTAGAAAGTGGGCTGTCGTGGGAAGACGTGCTTAGGATTAAAGAAATATATGAAATAATTAGCTCAAACAAACAAAACCCACAACAATAAAAAAAGACCTGCTCCAGTGTTTTTAGAGCACTTGTTATTTCCAGACACCATTCGAAAAAAGAGGACTTCTTAAAAAAGGGTAAGTCTACGTCGTTCTCTTAGTAACCATGCCTGCTTTGGTGGAAAACGCTGACCGACTCTAGCAGCAAATTAGCTCGTTAGCATGTTAGCTAGCTCTCCGGGTTAGCCACTAACTTGTTTACCGGAGCGCTCGTGCGATTTGCTGAGTAACGTACGTCGGGGGTTGGAGATGAACTGGAAATTATAAATCTATTCGAGAATAATAATAATTAATTTACTCTATAATTCTGCAGCTTGTAAGACAAAGATGACTAGCGCGATGTCTCTACCTGCATGTGTGTGTTAGTCAAATATCTCGAGAACTCATTACATGCTTTAATTTGTGTATCTAAAGTGAAGCAAAAAAAAAAAAAAAGGTGTAACATGGATATGAAAACAGCATTCTCGTTCATCAGAGTGTTTTCCTGTCCAGGTAAATATTATTATAAACGAGCAGACGCGCGAATTGTGCAACAGCTAGCATGCTAAGCTAAGCGTTACCAGCTGTAAGGCCTGTGTTGCGATGCAGGCGTCTCCTGTCCTGTCTGGACTCTGGGCTTCTACACGAAAGAAAATGACTTTCAATTTTAAACCTAGAAGCTTTGGGTTTATAACCAGGTTTTGGGTTTGTGAGCATATTAGTTTACAGTTTTACTTTGCGAGCTAAACGAAAGCAACACACACACGCCCCAGTCTGGTCTTTATAACATTACCCAAGTGAACTAAGTCTTTAGGTTCTCGATTCAGTTTATATACCTATCTGAATATAACACTAGATTTTTACAAATTCAAATATTTCTCTAAAGCATTGTCTGTAAAAGTCCAGACAGATCCTTGGCCTGGTTTACTTGAGCCAGGCCTTCTCAGCAGGTACACACACCTCAACATAGATCTGTATGTCTTCCTAAAAGCTAAATTATTCACCAATCTATCAGAGATGATCAGATGCATCATCAACAATCATTAGATGATTTAGTTAAGACACTGAAACATTCATGAATCAGCACAAGTTTTATCGTACACTGTGTTCATTTCACTTAACAGACGGATCTGGCCATGTGGGTATGCTCTTAACATGACACATTAATTATGCCTCTGTGTGTGTGTGTGTGTGTGTAGTGGAGTAATTAGTAGGGATTGGATTAACCAGTCACCTCCTGATATGATATGACGATACCAAGGTGCAGATTCGATTAAAATTGCATTCTTTATTCTGTAAGTATCCGATTTTATAAATATCCTGATCCAGTATTACCCTGATTTTGTTACAACCTCAAACCTTTAGAAAAATTTTAATGATTGATTAAATGTAGTCCGTTCCTTATAACATTAGTTCTCTCAGCTTTTAAGCAGTGCAGCATTTAAACAATCACACTAACTTGAAATACAAGAGTTTAACATTTACCTTAAAATTAAATTAAGGAAAAAAAAGCTGCATTGTTTTAGTGAGCAGCATGTATTTCTCTCACCCACCATAATTATCATTTCTAAACAAACTTGGCAAATAATTCATTCCTTGAAATTGTGTAGTATTATAAAGAAGTGGCACAATTTTACCTTCTCAGATGCTTCCAAAGTCTCAAAACTCAACTTGCCAGTGCGGGTGCGTGAGTGGGGTTTCTAATGCACATGATTTTTGATCAGTTTGTGTTGCAGTGTTTTGAGACTTGTGTAAGTGTGTGTATTGAGTGGGTTTGAGATTAATCCGCTCAGAGTTTGGAGAAGGCAGATAGGAGGCTTTTAATGCACGTGATTTCTGATGACATAATGGCATAAAATGCGTTTCTTTTGTGCGTTTCTTTCGCTTCTGTGCTTGGTACACCGGTCATGACCAATCAAACTAAAAACCAGCCAGTTCTGGTCACTTGCTGATAGAGGTGCTTCATCTCTATTATAAATGTAAAAATAGATTGGTTCACTTGGTTCGCAAAAGAATTGGTTCACACGCAACTGAATTTTTTTCTTTTGTACCCCTATGTCTAGTAACTAGAAACTTTTGGTCAATTCTCATATTTTCCTGGGGTCTGCCGACTATATATCTATCTAATGTAAAGCAGAAGTTCTCAAATATTGTGTCGACAGGGCCTTCTTCACAGCAAAGATTTATTTTGCAAACATTTTTAAATGTCTGATTATGACGAGGTATAAATCTGCAGGTTCATGTTGGTGATATCCACACAGACCTGCTTAAGTTACTCAAGCTCAATTCAAAAGACCAGAACTTGCTCGTAACCATAAGAACTCAATCATCAGTCAGATATAATTTTTATATCATAGTATTTAAAAAAAAAAACCCCACCTGTCTAAACTTCATGGTTTAAAACTCACTGATATAAAGAAGGACATGCTTTGAGAACTAGGATTAGAAATGCCATCATTAGTGTGTACTGACCTTTAATCACTGTCTGATTATGGTATCTAAAATAAGGAGACCTCCACCTTTTACACATTTCACTTGACAAAGTACGTTTATGCGAGTTTAGTTTGAGTCAGATGGCGGGGAGAACATATTACGTCTGAACATGCGTAACTTGATCAGGCGTTGTCTATATTTACACCGAAGGAGCACTTGCACTGTTTGTTTAAAGCATCAAGTGAAGCATTTCTTCCCTTTACTGTCTCAGAAAAAATATAAAAAAAATATTAGAAACAAATGTAAATAAAACTAGTTGCTGGAACTGGTGAAGACAGTGATACCTATACTAATTTATTTAAAAGTACATTTTATACTGAAATGTTACCAGGAAAAAAGGTGGCATTTTATAATACAAATACTCTTTTAGTGAAGTAACCAAAGGGTTTTTTTTTGTTTTGTTTTTTAATGATGAAATAACATTAGCTCAATAACTCGTGACTACACTTTCAGTCCCTAATATTTGCAAAGCTAGAAGCTTGGACTCTCTGTTGCTTAGTAATATAGATTAGTTTGATGCGCTATACTGCTATGAAATTCTAACTAATATAGCAGGAGTTTTTTTTTTCTTTTGTAATAATTGTTTTTTTTTTTAAAGCAAATTATAATTTTAATGTGATTTAATGTGTATCTCAGTTAGCAGCATGACCACACTTCATATATTTTATGATATAAGATACTGTCATTTTGGCAGAAAAATAGTTACCCATGTAGTTTTTTTCATTTTGTCCTGCATTAAACTAATTACAGGAGAGGTAAGTGACTTACCTGGGAAAATTTGTTATATTTAAATCAAACCTGCTGAGCTTGACTTAAAATTTCATCTCATCTCTCCACAAGATTGGGAAAACCTACAAATATGTTGGTTAGCATTGCAGGCATTACTCCACACAGATTAGTAATGCTTGTAAATGTGAAGTTAGAGATTCGAAAAAAGTTATACCGAGATGGATAATGTGCCGTAGGTAGTATATCTAAAGAGTAGTGACACCAGTGGCCTGACCTGCTGACAAATTATTCAGTAAGTTACTACGCTGTTTGGAAGGCAACCCATGTGTTCATGACTCTGAGGATATAATTATCTGCTTGCCTCAATAACTTTATTGTGTACGTCAGTGTGACTGACACTGTTACTTGGCACCAGGTGAAAGAGCGAAACCTCAGAGCACACTTCTGTGTAGACTCGCGTTGTGGCTCCAACGGAGACGGCTGTCATTAGTTCTGTGCCTCTGAAGATCCCAGTATCTGGATTTTTTTATATGAACGCGATGCTGAGGATAAGTTTGCTGACTGTAATCATATTTTAATAACTGTGGACTAATTTGAGAGCAAACAAGTTTCTTATTGGTGGGGTTGGGGGGTTTGACTCTCGCATGTTTACATCATCTTTCTCTTGATTGGCTTCCAGTTGTGTCAGTCAGTTTGGGTGTAACAACGTTTGTCATATCTCAGCAACCATATGACACTAGTCCCCCACCAATCCTTCCCCCCTCCCTTTAAATCAACATGGCAGTGCACAATATCCATTTTAAAGTGATAATAGAAGTAATTATCTTGCTTTGGTTTTCTTACTTTGTACACTCGACTGAAATGAGGTTAAATTGCTTTTCAGACTTTGAATGAGCCCATTGTGTGCTGTTCTCTAGGCCTAAGCGTATTCCCCATGTCATTGGTAGTATACAGGAAACTAAGCAGAATAACGGCATGAATAACGGCATATTAGTGTATTAGAAGTTTTTTTTTTTTTCCTCCGCAGCCATCATCATGTGTCCTAGAGACAGTGAAACTGCATACTTCCATTAAGACACTAGACACTAGTCTCCTGCCTGCATGTCAAATTATACGGTAATAAAGGATGCTTGTTTTTAGTACTATACAAAAAAATTTGTAAACCATAAAATAACCTTTAAAATGTTAAAATCACAGACAATGTAAAGATATCGACTTTTGCATTTAATCACATGTCTGTGCATGACAATCATCACCTCTCCCACAGAGATGCTTAGTTTGTTATAGATTATGCTAGAAACGTATGATGATTGGCTTTTGATAAATGTTTTATGTAAATGGGCTGGAAAAAAAGCGAAAATGGTTATACTTAGTGTTTCACCTGTTTGTGCCACGTGGGAATGTTTTAAATAAATGCAAATTTGTTCTTGAAACACCTTTTTTTTTCTCGTTGTTTTTTTTTTGTTTAAAGGAGCTTGGTTGTTGCTTTTAACCAGGCCCAGTGTATTTACATTTATCGGTTGTCTGGTTTGTTGTGAAGTGCTGTAAAACTGAACTCCAGCGGGGGTCATTATAAGGGTGGGCGGTATGAGCCAAAAATTATACCTTAGTATTTTTAGGCTGAATGGCAATACACTATATCTCGGTATCTTGAACAAAGTGGGCTAAGTGTTCAGTAGGTCAAAGCCACATGTAAAATGTCACGAGCACTTTTTTCTTTTTAACAAGAGACTGATTGATGCAAAGACATGGGTTTCTTCCATGTTTGAAACATGCTGCAACACAGGAATAAAGGGGGAAAAACATTTAAAATAAATTGCCTATATTAAGTAATAATAATCTACAATGTCTGAGATTCCTCATTCAGTTGTTCTCAACAACAATGACTTGATTCGAATAGGGCTAAATACAACACATGTGAACAGAAAAAATAACAAGCCTACATGTTCTGACAAAGTTGTTAACATTTCTACAGTTAGACAGCTGAGGGATTGGGCTTAGGGATGCAGTATGGAGATACATGACCAACCTTATGGTTCAAGCGACTAAATGGGGCATTAAAGGCATTTTATGCATACGAATTCACCTAAATGCAGGAATTAATTGTAGCATTTTCTGCGTTCTGTGTATTAAAAAGTCTTTCTACTGTTTATACTGCAGTTTACTGTGTGCCGAAGAATGTTTTGCATAGCATAATTTTATTATGACATTTTGACTTTAAAACATAGCATGATCGGGCCATGCTAGTACGATAGCGTATCAGCAAGGCAAAAACAGCAGGTTTTCTCAGACACCGAGGGAGAGGGAAGGGGCGTGGCTGTGTAAGGCATGTGAGAGAGGAAAGATGCAAACACTGGCACAGTTTCATGGAAAAAGTTGGTTGTTTAATGCAACATCAAACTTGCCTGGGTTTTGATGAAAAGCTATCACACAGTTACAAATAAACAAATCTGTCCTTCCGAGGCAGACTGTGTTTTTTGTTCATATTAAACAAAACTCATTTCTGCTTTTGTAACATACCAGAGAAATGGCATGGAGTGTCATTATCGTAGCTAAACCTGCAGCAGAGACGTGCGGGGTCAGCCTTAGTGTTGTTCACTGTATGTGTGATGGCTGCTCTGTTTACCGAGCTTCTGTTCTTTTTGCAGAAAAAAAGTGAAATTCCATACAGGAAAACGCCACTTGCAGGGTAAGTCATAAATTTATGACTTTTTTATTCTACATGCACATTATCATGCATTATTGCAGACTGTGTATTCAAATGACTAACAAATCCATTGTGCTGTGGGTTGTGATGTACAAACATTTTAAATATATTTTCCTTAGTTATAGATGGTGACTCAAATCCATGAAAAAAAAAAGGCATGCACATGAGTACAAACAGGAATCTGGTTTACATTCTCTATCCTGTTGATTACAACTCAGTGAAGTAGGCTGCCTCTTAATGTTTTATGGCATAAAGGTAGTAAATTCACATAAAGCACGGTTCCCACCTTATTTTTATTTTACTTTTATTTACATTACTGTGATTAGAGTTTTGTAGATAAATTTTTTAAGCAAATATTTCTGAATAATGCTTTTCAGTGATTCTAGGAGTCAGACATTCAGTCATAATGCAGTTGCCTAAATTCTGAGCAAAGATATATAATCATTAATATAATATAGCATAAATAACTGACATCTAGAATATGGCCTTGTTCATATTAAAATAAACAGAGCACAGCATGTCCCCCCCCCCCCCCCCCCCCCCCCCCCCCCAAAAAAAAAATATTGATTAGGTTATTTACCACAAGAAACCGATCTTGTAGTGTCTTGTAAAAATATCAGTTTAGTCATAATCACCATGAAGGTGGTGTCTGTGTCCAATTCGACAAAAAACGCAGGTATCCTGAGGGCATCTAATTAACGTGACACCTGTCAGGCTGAAGCTGCATCGGTCTCAGTTGCATATAAATTAACAACCTAATGATTGTATGGGTGTGTTGGATAAAAATTGTTTAAGGAATTATTATTTTTTAAACACCATGTTGGTTCACAAACCAAATGCTTTTACTATTAAAAAAAAAAAAAAAGCTGTGATTCTACTGTCATGTTTTTTTTTTTTTTTTTTTTTTAAATCACATGATCTCCTTCCACACCAAACCACATTTCTACCATGGCATTGGTGTTTCAGCATTGTTCCTCCCAGGTTTTAATAATGTGTCAGAGTTCTTAGCCCATTTGAAGTAATTTCTAACCTTTATTTATTTTCTTTGTTTGTTACAAGTCAACATATTGTTTCCAAGTTTCTAAACACTATATATGTATATATGGCCAGAAACATCTTCAATCCAGATTTAGACCCCTCTTTGCTATTATAATAATCTTAACCCTTCCATTACATGGTTTGAAATAAGTCCTTGTTCAGACTGCAGACCAAACTGATTTTCTTCATGAACCTGGTCTTTAGGATTCCACTGTCCACACTGTTCTTTGAAAAGCGATCAGAAGAGAGTTGGCTCTGTTCAGACTGGCAGCCTAAAATCTTACACATTGTCGACTTATCTGCATTGGTTGCTGTGGTAACAACGCCAGAGGCGTGGATTCACTCTAGCAGTGTTGTGTGATGTTAAATGCTGGAGACTTGTAACGGCAGGCAGGTAACAAGAAGACAGTAAAGAATGGAGGTGTCGCATCTCACCCTTCAGGTCATGCGGCTCTAGTCATGCTCCATTTCCTCCATCGTCTTCTGCTCGTTTTTTTTTTTTTTTTTTTTTCTCTCAGCCATGCATTCAATTCATACTATAGGAATGATTCATACACATTCACATTTCATACAAACTTGAATGGATCATTCCTATAGCTGTGTCTCAGTCTGGACACTTTAACCCTTCCAAGTGATTACATGGTATGGACATGGATGCATGCATGCATGAATTTCTTTTGATTGTGTAAAGCTGCTTTGCGACGATAAATTGTTAAAAGCGCTATACAAATAAAACTGACTTGAATTTAATCCAAATTGAATCTGATTTCAGTCCACCTCTGGATGTGGTTCAAATCAGATTTTTTTCAAACCTCAGTGTTTTTTTTTTTTTTTTTTTTTTTTTTTAACTGTTCAGACTACATAAAAGCAAGCTGTTCACACCAAAATCCATATTTGGGCCTGCAGTCTGATCAAGACTTTAAATATTTTTATTGTACTCCTAAACTTATTCATGTGCTCCTTCGGAAGAAAGTAATGATTTGTATATGAGGAGACATTTTCAAGCAAAATTATTAGATTTATTTGCTCACAAATGCCACCTTCTTCTCCTCTTCTTCACACAGCTGCCCCCTTCTTCTTTGCACAGTGCACGCCTCCACTACAGTGCATGCGTCTGCAATTTACTGTTTCTGTACATTATTTAGTTAAGAGTGGAGGATTGCCATAACAATGACACGGTTGCCTGCTTGCTGCAATCCGTGAGCTTGTCCTCTAAAATGAGCCACTGCAATGTTCTCTGGCAGCGCATGTTAAAATTCTATTTCCTAGAAAAATGGAGGATGAACATGTATCACAGCTGTGCAGGATTTATTGAGTTTCTCGTCGTTCCTTTACTCGACATCAACTTTCAGTTGAAAAATTCAGGTTTCATCACACTAAACGCACACATGCCACCCTGCAGAAACCCATTTCATCCTCCCCAGACACAAGTATGCCATTATCAGCAGGAGTACTGTACTTTAGCTTGAAGTGCTCTTTTTTTAAATTTATTTATTTTTTTATTTATTATTTTTTTTAACGGTTTATGACTCCTGCAGGACACTAATCCGGTCTGATTGGGAGAGAAAGAGTGAGTGCATATGAGAGGTTAAATGTAAAGCCCTTCCCAGTAAGAAAAGTGATAGCTTCATTTAACACAGAGAGATGAATCAGTATGTATGTGTGTACGTGTTCTCCCTCACGCACACCCTGCTTCATTCACAAGATACTGATTCCTGGGATATTGTATATGAGCATTGGTGTGCTAGTCAGTTCATCATTATTTTATCACCTTAATTTTTTTGGAAAACAATAGTGGCAGCTTGGGCTGATTTTTATTTATTTATTTTAATTAAAAAAAACTTTATTTGCACACATGCTCCTAAATACATTTTGAAGCTTGCACACATTCATTATTAGAAAAATGCTCTCGTTATATGCTCTCAATGTCAAACGCTGCATTAGATTTTAGGAGCATGGCTATAGGGAGCCACAATGTCACATGAAAATGCATGTACCATGTGATGCTTTTAGGTAATTGTTTTTGTGTTACACACTTCATATTATTACAAGATTGAATTTTTAAGTGTAAAATCTATTTTCCCTTTTCCACACACTGACGCAATGCAGCCATTGGTAATTAACCGAGGAGTTAAAACAGGTGTGTTAAGAGGACTTGCTCAATCCTCATGCCTGGAGTGTTGACGGTTCTGATGAAGAGCCTCCCATTTCTGAAGCTATTTGACAAATTTCCAATGCACCCCCATTTTATATTTGCCTTGTGAGCTTACTGTAGGTTTTCACTTGAATAGCATGAAATAAACCTGTGTGAAGTGAATTTGTTTAAAAGCTAGATGATGAGCTGTTTCCCTGGTTACATGCTAACCGTGCACACAAACCTCCACACACCACTTGTGTGTAGCTGCCTGTCTGTGGGTGGATTTTAGTCCTGCATGGCAACACCTCCATTATCTGGCACACTGCAGGCGGGCTGTGCTGATTGACTTTGAGAGTCTGTATTTCAGTAGGAATGAATGTTTGAGACTGTACGTGAATGTCCCTACTGTACTTTTTTGTTTTGTTTTGTTTAAATAACAGGAAAAAAGGTGGCGTTGACCTAGATTGAACTGTTTGCATCAGGAAGAGTTTTTCAGTTAATAAGGAAATGGACACTTTTCGTTTCAGTTTTTTTCCTTTTTTTTTTTAATTTTACCCTCCTCCCCTCTGTATGAGTAGATGATGTGCACTAGTCACATGACACTTTACCATTCAGAGACGCACAAAAATAGCTACAGAAATACTCGCACCCTAGGAAAAACCTAATACGCACCTGGTCCTCCTTGGTTTTGTAATCGGTTGTTGATGCAATACAAGTATTAGTGAGTCCTTGATGCAAGTAAATATGTGATGGTCGAAAACTTTTTTTATTGGGACTGTCAATGTATATATTTTCCAGGAAGGGAGATGCATGATTTAAAAAAAAAAAAAAATTCCCCGCAGATCACAAGAACGGGTTTAAAATCTCCAGGAGAAAAAAATTCATTAAATTAACTGCTAATAAAATAAAATTCCAAATTCAATTAATTTTGTAGAGAGTTACTTGAAGCACAAAAATAGTGTTTCCACATTAGGAACGATTGATCCGTACCGTGCTCAGGAACTCCCCTGCTGACCAGCGTTCACATTGCTCTTTGGTCTCAGTTCTCAGGAACGCTTGCGTATTTGCACCCTCCGATTCAGCAGGGAGCAGTCACACCTACTTATGTGAGCCAACCATGATACACAGGAGAAGAGAAGACGGAAGTTAATTTTCACACTACGTCTGTTTATATCTCGTGAAACGTCCAGAGCAACGCTCTTGCGTGCCTTCCTACTGTATCAGCTACGGCTTTTAGGTTCAGAGGATGAGAACTTCTGTTCTCGGGTACAGTTGCTTCCACATTATATGCCACCCAAATATGCCGTATCGCTGCCAAGGCAACCTCTTCCTCTCTCCTTTACTTTTAAATAACATATTCCTATGAAGAATCTGATCTTGCCAAGCTCCCCAGGCAAAGCATCCAAATGGTTAAAGGGCACAGTGAAGACACAACAGGCCATAAAAGCCTAAAGACAACACAAAAAGAATATTAATATGCATGTTTCAAACAAAGCAGTATTAAGTGGTTGGATATTTGAATCTGAAATTAGTTTCAGATCACCACACGTGTATTCCATCATGGTAATGCTTGTTAGTGGCTTTGCCCTGTTTTGACCCCCTCCTAAAACTACTCTCTGTAGGATTCAAAACAAGACTGCAGTTCAAGTTATCAAACTGCTAATCTGATTAAGACAAACAGAATATACATTAATTAAAATGATCGTGTGATTTGTTTAAATTTTTTTTTACTTGCATGCCTGTTCTGTTTGTAGGTCAGAACAGGTCGCTCTCTAGTAGTTTCTGTTTTATTGTTTCTTTCTTTGGTGTAGAACGCTGCTGACCATATGCTTACACTCGTTCCTCATGCTTTAGCCACCCCCACCTTGCATGCCAGCAACCTTTCATAGTCAAGCCATGAATAACACAAACACACACACACACCATGCAGCTGTCTGTGCCTAACCCATTAGGTAACTGTAGTGTTTGAGTCAAGAAACACAACTGCAAAGCGTCGTTTTCACTGTAGCTCTATAAATTATTGATGGCAAATTGTCACTGGGAAATTAAACGATAAACTTTTGACGCCTTAAAGGTTTGTGCAAAGACATTCAAACTTTAAAACATTATACACAGGATTCAGCAAAATATTTTAAAGTTAATTTGATCATTTCAATACACTCAACAATGAAATTTTCAGTAAACTTTGGTTAAAAGTTTCCTACATTACCCACAACAGTTATCTCGATTCAGTCATATTCACACACTCACTTCTGAATAACAGCGATTCAATTAAAAAGGCATTTCCCTGCATTCAGATCACGCTGCGCTCACGTGTCTATTTATTTATTGGAAGACTATCCCAGATGCTGCATCAGTCAAAGAGTGTAAAAGAAAAACACCGTTAATTCATCAGTCAGGCCAGAGATTGGAGAATGATTTGTCTCAATCACCTCGCTCCTTCTTTCATCACACTTCATTTACATTGTTCCGCTGTCACTCGCATGATGTTGAACAAGGAGGTAGCCCTAAACAGACTAAGCCTAAATCTGTTTTGCACTCAGGTTTAATTTTTACTTGCTAAAGCTCTCACGCTTGCTCAAATTGTATTTTCACTCCCCCCCCCCCTCTGTGTTCAATCACAATGCTGTTCAAACTCAATTCCAGCCAATCAGAGGCTAGAGGAGGGACTATACCCAAGTACACCTTTGCATCTACACTTTCCAGTAGGCGGCATTATATAGCTTGTAATCCATGAATAGACACACAGGAAAGAGGATAGTCAACCTATTTTTAATATTACTGATATTTTGAGAAATTATCCTCTTTCTTGTGTTACTACTGTATCAGTTGGCTGTTCAGTTCAGAGGATGAAATGCGCACATGCTGTGCACACTGAGATATCAGAGGTGATGTATAAACTGATTTTTCATTTTAATGGACTGAAAATATTCTCTTTACCCTGATGGAAATTACTCTATTGTTGTTTTCAAACAATAAATAGTGTTTGTTGGATACACAACTTTCAATTCCATTTTTATTTGTATAGTTCTTTTAACAATTGACAGCTTTACACAATCAAAAGAATTATTTAAGTTTGTATGAAATGTGAACATATATGAATCAAAATGATAAGATTGTCCCTGATGAGCAAGCCGAAGACGACGGCGACAGTGACAAGGAAAAACTCCGAGATGGCAATAGGAAGAAACCTTGAGAGGAACCAGACACACCAGGGAACCCACCCTCATTTGGGTGATAACAGATAGCAGCAATTGATCTGCATCATACTGTGAGACTGAAAGTTCAGTATAACAGGAGATGTGTAAGATAATTTCGATTCCAGTTCGTTATTGGAGGCTCAGGTAGACTGTAGGAAACTTCTGTCCTGAACTATCCAGCAACTGCAGTCACGACTCCTCAGTGAACAGCTGTCAACATCAGCTGAGACCAGGAACGTCTTCGTGGAAAAGTGCAACCTTCCCCAGGCAGACCACACGGGGCATCCATGTGATCTCCAGCCAGAAGCGGGACACCAGGACGAGTCACACAGGTCCAGGGGGCAGCGGGAGTCTGGATCACTGGGAGCTCAGGAGTGACATGTATAGCTCGACAGAGAGAGACAGGTGCAGGGAAAGAAGAGGAGAGTGAGACTGTGTCTGTGTCCCGAACACTATTTGGAAGGCTATTGCATAACTTTGGGGCTTTGTAAAAAAAAGCTCTGCCCCCAGATGTAGTTTTTATCATACGTGGTACTGACAAGCAGCCTGCATCCTTTGTTCGAAGTAGGCGTGGCACATCGTAAGACACTAGCAGTTCACTCAGATACTGCGGCGTGAGACCATTTGCTGCTTTACATGTCAACAGTAGTATTTTAAAATCGATGTGAAATTTCACAGGGTGCCAATGCAGTATGGATAAAATAGGGGTGATGTGCTTGTATCTTCTGGTTCTAGTGCGGACTCTTGCTGCCAAATTCTGGACTAACTGAAGCTTGTTTACACACCTAGTTGAACAACCAGACAGTAAGGTGTTACATAGTCCAACCTAGAGGTAATGAAAGCATGAACTAGTTTTTTTGCATCGGTTAGTGACTATGTTCCTTACCTTATATCTATAATAATCTCACCGAGGTTTTTTAATGTTGCATTTGATGGAACAAAAAGGACATTTAAAATTACTGTGATCGAAAAGCTTGCTTCCTGCTTGTGGTCCTATAACTAGAACTATAACTCTGTCTTATCAGTATTAAGCAGAAGGAAGTTAATTAACAACCACTCTCTTATGTCCTGCACATATTGCTCAACTTTAGTAAGCTGTTTTTGCTGAGACGTATAACTGTGTCATCAGCATAACAATGAAAACTAATACCATGTTTACGAATTATGTTGCCCAGCGGAAGCATGTAAAGAGAAAAAAAGCAGTGGGTCTAAAGCTGAACCCTGTGGAACACCAAACTCCAGTTGAGAACATGCACCATTTAGATATCTGAATGTCTAATGATCAGTTAAATGGGTCGTTCCCTTAATTCTTACTACATTTTCTAATCTGCGAAGTAGAATCATCAATGGTGGCAAAAGCTGCACTGAGGTCAAGTAACACAAGTATAGTGTGTATAGCAACCCCGATCAGTTGCCAATAGGAGGTAATTTACTACTTTAACGAGTGCTGTCTCTGTACTGTGATGAGGCCTTAATCCTGACTGATGGTTTGTTTATGCTATTTCTATGTAGATATTAGCATAGCTGCTGTGCTACTATTTTTTCAGAATCTTACAGATAAAGGGGAGGTTTGATGTCAGCCTATAATTTGACAGCTGACAGGGGTCACGGTCAGGCTTCTTAATTAGCGGTTTAATAACTGCTAATTTAAAGGATTTGGGAACATACCCACTGCTGAGTGAAGAGTTAATTACTTTCAACAGGGGTTCTGTTATTGCTGGTACTATCTGCTTGAGAAAATGTGTCGGTATTGGATCTAAAACACAGGTTGACGATTTTGAAGAAGAGATGAGTGAAATTAGTTTGTCCTTTTGAAGGGGAGTAAAGTAATCTAGGTTTTGATCTGACATGGTTAGCTTAACATCTGCATCAATTAATTTGTCTAGTTTCAAAGCCTGATTTTTTTTGCCTAATATTTACGATTTTGTTATTGGGAAAAAGTCCTCACTACTGTATGTTGTTTTTGTGGAGATTTCTGCAGTGAGATTTCTAGTTAATTTAGCTACGGTATTAAATACAAATCTAGGGTTCATTTTATTTGAGTGGAGAGATACAACAATCTAGCAACACCAAGAGCTATTTGAAAAATGAACAATTTAGTTTGATGCCATTTGCATTCAAATTTTTGAGCAGTCTCTTTTAAAATGTGTGGGGTCATTATACCAAGGAGCGAGTTTCTTATCTCTAATCATATACCACAAGGTATAACAAAATGTCGGTTTTAAATATTCAGTCGCCTGATCGAGTTCTGTGGAGTCAGATAGCGTTCCAACGAAAAAAAGTTGATAACTCTGGGAGATTATTGAAAAATCTCTGCGTGGTATTTGATGTGAATGTACGTTTAATGTGGTAGCGCAGCGCTATGCGTACATTATTACTATGCCACTTTTATTGAGACAAGACAGTGATCTGAGATAGCTTCAGACTGTGGAATTGTGGTTATATATTTAAATACACAAGTTACTTTTCTTAACTTAAGCAGATGTGTGGAGGCATTTTTTCACTTTACAAACTCATGATGACTTTACCAACCTACACCAAGCCTGGTTTGAATCTGTCTATTGCGTGTGCGCTCTCTCAGAAACAGGGCCACTGAATCATCACCGCTTCCACAACAAAGGAGGGAGTCATGGGTATTCTTGTTTGACGAACCCCTCAAGGACCCGGCCTAGACTCAGTATATAAATATTGTTTTAGCATATGTGGTGGGTTTATTTAATAACATTTTTTTTTGTGCAAAAACTATCCAAGAGACACCTACTTTCACAGTAAGAAGTCTGACTTTGCTAACAGTTTACTTGTTCGCCTCCCCCCCCCCCCCCTTCGTTTTCCCAACAAACTCTTCTGGGACTCCTCAAAACCAAAGTCTTGATGTTTAAGGCTGTTTTATAGTTGGAAACTGGTGTAAGAACAGGATGCAGATGTAGATGCCACAGAAGGATGTGTTCGGTAACCGAGAACACTCTAGCAGACAGAGTTCATTATCACATTGTCAGTGAGCTGAGTGAAAATCACCTTGTTAATATTCTTATAACCAGAGCTCTTTCACATGCATTTATTTTTTTGTAGTAGGTCTGTGAATTCTGTCTATTCACCACCTAGTGTAAATTACAGTGCAGGGGAAATATCTCAGAAGCTGGTCTTGTTAGTTGTACCTGCTATTCGTTATCATTAAAATTTAGACAAGTTGTGATTATTATTTTTTCTTCCTCTCCAATTACTCTTTTAAAAAAAAACTTTGCAAAGCTGAATCCGATGCTGTAAATTAACGTTTAACAGGTTAATAGCTGTAACTAAGCTCACATGCGTGTGCTCTGTGGAGATCCTTGAATGTTGATGTCACCATGATGATCATGTTGGCATTTTCTTATTTTAAGTCTGTTTCGAATATAATTCGAAAATGTAATTTTTGTGCGTCTTAATGCCGATTTTTTTTTTTTTTATTTTTTTTTTTTTTGTAGTTTTTGCATCTGAGAAAAGGCTTTAAAATAAGAATGTATGGCACTGTAATGCACTTAATTCATCTCAGTCAATTTTAAGCTATTCCTTGTATTGAGTAATGACCATGTTTATTTTTGATAAAATGCTGTATGCATTTAAAAAAATAAAAGTTGATTTTTCTAAAAAGAAAACCAATTAATCTTTGTCTTTTATATTTTACATTACTGTTTAATTAAGTAAAAGTACATTTTATACGATTACTCTATTAATCCATTAAATTTTTGGTAGAATACTCGATTACTAAAATATTCGATAGCTGCAGCCCTAGAGGTAGGTTTTGGTTTTGCTTTCCAGAGATGAGTTTCATCATGGTGCTTAAGTTTTGTAAATGCACTTGACAATACTGTTCTTGTAAGAACTATTGCAGACCAGCTGACCTTTGTGTAGCAATAGACTGTTGTTGTTACTTAATTACCTAGTGCTGTGTGTGTATAAAATATTATTTGTGGCAATTTTTAAATCCCTTTACTGGTTGTTTTCGTTTGTCTTTCATATTTTGTAACAGTATACAAATCGGCCACTGCTTTTATAACCAGGTTTTGTGTTAATCCACACAGGACAGGCATTGTCATGCTTAAGTGTTAAGCCGCCTTCTCTCATTTAGTTTTGGAACAACCTTTGTATTCTACAAGCCATGCTATTACATCCTGTAGTTTCTTAGTTTCTCTAACCATGGTCCAATGAGTTATAAGACTCAGGCATGTGACCACAGTCAGTCTCCTCACTGAAAAACGTGCGTTGATGGTGGCATAGTGCAGGAACTCGATTGTGCCCCCTCGGGTGCATCCACACAGGGATTACCAGCGCGTTACCGGTCTCTATTCATGCCTACGGATCAGCCGCTTTTATCAGCATCAATCTGACACCCTGTTTACCTGACGCTGCACTCCGTTCTGCTTGGCTAAGAGAAAAGCTGACACAAAAGTCTCCATCCATCAGCACTTTTCATTGTCAGATCAGGGGAGTGGTTTTCAGTGGTTCGTCCAGCCCTGGAGCAATTAGCACACATTGCCCTGTGTAGCAGCTAAACTGCTGTGTCTTTTTGCCCCATGTTGATTTGAGTTTGTTGTCCTCAGGTACTCTGTTTTGCGGTCTGTTTTTCTCCCTCAGAGTCCTGATCTGCCTTAATGAAGTCAGCTTACCTTCTCTCCCAGTCCTTTCAGTCTCTCTGTTTACAGACACTAAATCTTGAACACTTTACTTGAAGAAGGCACTTCCTGTGGCATCGTTGTTGTTCGTACATGACCGGAAAGCTGCGTTGTGTGGATTTGGTTTTTGCTATTGATGCAGAAAAGTCAATAACTTAACTTGAAGCTTACTTTGTTGCCTTTCATCGTGGCTCTGTGGAGAAGCAGCTGTGGATTTGTGTTGGAGGAGATGGCTTCGTTTAAGCTGGACTTTCTGCCAGAGATGATGGTGGACCACTGCAGTCTGAACTCGAGTTCAGTGTGAGTACAGCTACTCAGTACTTTTTTCCTCTTCCTTCCTATAACCTTTCACCTAGAAAACTTGACCACCACAACAAAATGAGGTTTTCACGATATCTTAAGTTTATAAATGTGTACATGCGTAATACAAACATATATATTTTACCGTTTATAAGGGAGATGAACCATTAGATCGGCCAGTGACCAGAATTGGCTGCTTTTCATTTTGATTGGTTGTGGCCAGTGATCAACCGATCAGCTTCAGATTTATAAATGCTTCTGTACCGAGCACAGAAGCTTCCGAGTGGTGCAACAGAAACTAATTTTTATGATGTTACATTATCAAAAATCGTTTGCGTTAAAAGCCTTTTTCTCCAAACTCTGAGAGTGAATTAGTCTCAATCCTACTCATTACACATGCTTACACCATACAGTGAACCTCTCCTCTGTAGCAGAGGTAGGTATGGCTGAAACGATTGCTCGAGTAATTCTATTACAAAAAAATGATTGAGGCAAAATCTTCTGCCTCGAAGCTTCTTTTAATTCATTTTAAAAGCTTGCGTTGTGTTTTTGCGCATGTATGTATTTGTTCGTGATACAACGTGCTTCCGGATGTAAGCTGCCAGTAAACACCGACGAAGAAGCGCTTACGTCACCCACAAAGCGGAAGGAGACGCAAACAGTTAGATGTGTGTTGATTTGAGGGAGCGTTCTGTTGCGGGCTGCAAAATGGAAGGGAGCGATAAAAATATATAATTTATTTTAAAGTATGCCTTAGTTTTTTTGATAGTCATTTGAAATACCTTTTTTTTGTTTTGTTTGTGCATCTGAGAAAAGGCTTTAAAATAAGAATGTAGGCACTGTAATGCACTTAATTCATCTGTCAATTTTAAGCTATTCCTTGTATTGTGAGTAATGACCATGTTTATTTTTGATAAAATGCTGTATGCATTTTAAAAAATAAAAGTTGATGTTTCTAAAAAGAAAACCAATGAATCTTTGTTTCTCTTTTATATTTTACATTGCTGTTTAATTAAGCAAAAGTACATTTTATGCGATTACTCCATTAATCCATTAAATGTTTGGTAGAATACTCGATTACTAAAATATTCGATAGCTGCAGCCCTAGAGGTAGGTTTTGGTCTTGCTTTCCAGAGATGAGTTTCATCATGGTGCTTAGGTTTTGTAAATGCACTTGACAATACTTTTCTTGTAAGAACTATTGCAGACCAGCTGACCTTTGTGTAGCAATTGACTGTTGTTACATAAAATATGTATCCTGCAAGGCACAAGACTTGCTTTTGAAACCTTTCGACAGAATAGTTGCTTTCGACTGAGTAAATTGAGCTTTTGTTGCTAGACGTTTTCCCCCCACATCTGCTTTATAACTACCACGAGAACAGTTTAATCCTAATTGGGAGAATAACTGTAAACACAGAAGCACAGAATGTTCCCAAAGCACTACTAAGCAAAACTCTATTGATTAGGTTTAGTCAGCAGTTTTACAGATCTGAGAAATACTATTGTAAGTGTTGCCTTATGTCACTGCTCAGGGACTACTTTATAAAATTCCTGTGTGTGTCTGTGTGTGTGTGTGTGTGTGTGTGTAGACTTGCTCAGGACTACTGTGAGAATTTACAGAAACTTATTTGGAGCCGTATTATAGTAGAAACTTGAGTGCTTGCAGAATCTGGCGGTTGAATCGCTGATGGCCCCTAGAACTCTATTAATGTTTTGTGTGTGTGATGTGTGAGACTGGGATCAGGAAGTGATCAGGAAGGAAACTTTTTTTTTTTTTTTTTACATTTTTTATGAGCAGTCAGTAAGTGTAGTGCTTCAGTAGAAAGAAGTTATAAAAGCATCAACACCTGACAATAATGGCTTGTGTCTTAGTATGTTGCAGTAAATTATTTCCATTGCATAGCCGTAGTGAAAATGCCCCATAGGATATGATGTGAAAATCTGTTTCATGCCAAATCTATCAAGCGTCCATCAGAGCCTATATGTGTAATTTATGATTGCTATATTTTTAAATCTGCATCATGGGTCACTATAAATAAGTGCTGGTTTAATATATCTCTCAAATAAAGCAACCAACCAAATAAAGCTGGTTTAACATATCTCTAATCTTTGGCAACTTGATTTAATTGTTTTCTGTCTATGAAGTCTCCTTGTTCCTAATTTGTCTTATTGACAAAGGAAAGGATTTATTAGATCGTTCCTTCAGCAATCGATGGACTCCCATTAATCTGGGTATTAGGTATGGACTGTGCTAGTTAAAGCCTGCCAGGTGTTGACACATTTAGCTAAAACAGCCCTTCTTCTCATTAAGCCTAATTTGATGAAGAGAAATCACAAGAATTACATCAACCCTTTTTAATAGAATCACTTTTTTTGTCTGCTTTACATGCTTTGTGGCGAATTGTATGCAATGGAACAAATACTGATCAGCATTATCTTCTAGCGCCTCTTTTTTGCACAGCAGTTTTCCGCAGACCGTCCATTACACATTCTTCATAAAGTGCATAATATATACAACATACCATAACACGGAATCCTTGTGAGCTCTGAGCTTGTTTCGCTGCGACACGATGATCCCATCTAGGTTTAAGGAGGACGGTGGATTGTCAAATTTTTCATTTCCAGTCTCCTCCGTAATTTGTTGTCGTTGACGTCACAACCCCATCTCAAAAAGATATGTTGTTGGAAATGAATGCAGGATTTTTATTGCTTTTGTGGCGATTTCAGGACATTCTGCCTTGATTTTTAAGCCAGGACATCAGCAGATTTGAAGTTGCATCACACTCTCTTTTAAGGTTACATTTATTATACAGAGCGCGCTTGGAGCATGTGAATCACGTTACGATGTGCAGATGAAAGTGAATGGGAGACCATCTGATAATTTCTGAAAATAGAACACTCTGGAGAATCTAATACAATCAAATGTATAATTTTGATTCTTTCCGTGCGGCCAGGTGGTTGGGGACCAGTGTTCCAGTGCATCTCCGATCCACTAGTGCATATATTTTTCTCGCCTCAAAAGATGTATAATATTGGTATGCAATTTTATTAGGTTAGGGGTGAACAGTACCCCAAGAAGGCAGTAGCTTCTCTTCAGCTGTTTGTGTGACACTGTTGTGCCTGCCTGCTGCACCCAGAGCATGTGATCTCTACAGCGGTCAGGGCACTGGAAGAATTATCATGTCGTCATTAGTACTGATAGTTGTGAGGATTTTTACATTTCTGTTAAAGTACAGTTGACCCGCGCAAAGTCGTGGCCCATAGGTAGCAGCCTCAGTCGCTCGCGGAGTTTTCTTTAGAGCCTAGCTAATAATTGTTCGCGGAAACCCGAAAATATCCTCCACAGTTTTTTTTTTTTTTTTTTTTTTTTCATGGGAATATACAGTACAGACCAAGAGTTTGGACACACAAATTCAAACTCTTTGAATGAGAAGGTAAAGAAAAAAGCAGCTAAGTAAAGAAAAAACGAGTGGCCGCCATTACTTTAAGAAATGAAGGTCAGTCAGTCCGAAAAATTGGGAAAACTTTGAAAGTGTCCCCAAGTGCAGTCACAAAAATCATCAAGCGCTACAAAGAAACTGGCTCACATGCGGACCGCCCCAGGAAAGGAAGACCAAGAGTCACCTCTGCTCCGGAGGATAAGTTCATCCGAGTCACCAGCCTCAGAGAGCAGGTCAATGCCACACAGAGTTCTAGCAGCAGACACATCTCTAGAACAACTGTTAAGAGGAGACTGTGTGAATCAGGCCTTCATGCTAGAATATCTGCTAGGAAACCATTTATATGGATACACCTTAATAAAATGGGAATGGTTGGTGATATTAACGTCCTGTTTGTGGCACATTAGTATATGTGAGGGGGCAAACTTTTCAAGATGGGTGGTGACCATGGTGGCCATTTGGAAGTCGGCCATCTTGGATCCAACTTTTGTGTTTTCAATAGGAAGGTCATGTGACACATCAAACTTATTGGGAATTTCACAAGAAAAACAATGGTGTGCTTGGTTTTAACGTAACTTTATTCTTTCATGAGTTATTTACAAGTTTCTGACCACTTATAAAATGTGTTCAATGTGCTGCCCATTGTGATGGATTGTCAATGCAACCCTCTTCTCCCACTCTTCACACACTGATAGCAACACCGCAGGAGAAATGCCAGCACAGGCTTCCAGTATCCGTCGTTTCAGGTGCTGCACATCTCGTATCTTCACACCATAGACAATTGCCTTCAGATGACCCCAAAGATAAAAGTCTAAAGGGGTCAGATCGGGAGACCTTAGGGGCCCTTCAACTGGCCCACGACGACCAATCCACTTTTCAGGAAACTGTTCATCTAGGAATGCTCAGACCTGACACCCATAATGTGGTGGTGCACCATCTTGCTGGAAAAACTCAGGGAACGTGCCAGCTTCAGTGCATAAAGAGGGGAACACATCATCATTTAGCAATTTCAAATATCCAGTGGCCTTGAGGTTTCCATTGATGAAGAATGGCCCCACTATCTTTGTAACCCATATCCCACACCATACCATCACTTTTTTTGGTCCAACAGTCATGGAGGGATCTATCCAATGTGGGTTAGTGTCAGACCAATAGCGGTGGTTTTGTTTGTTAACTTCACCATTCACATAAAAGTTTGCCTCATCACTGAACAAAATCTTCTGCGTGAACTGAGGGTCCTGTTCCAATTTTTGTTTTGCCCATTCTGCAAATTGTGTGCGCAGATCTGGGTCATCCTCGTTGAGATGCTGCAGTAGCTGGAGTTTGTAAGGGTGCCATTTGTGAGTAGCTAATATCCGCCGAAGGGATGTTCGACTAATGCCACTCTCCAGTGACATGCGGCGAGTGCTAGGCTGTGGGCTCTTGCTGAATGAAGCTAGCCACTGATGTTTGTTCATTAGTGACAGTTTTCATGCGTCCACATTTTGGCAAATCCAACACTGAACCAGTTTCACGAAACTTAGCAAGCAGTTTGCTAACTGTAGCATGGGAGATGGGAGGCTTCGTAGGGTGTCTTGCATTGAAATCTGCTGCAATGACCCGGTTACTGCGTTCACCAGATATCAACACAATTTCGATCCGCTCATCACGTGTTAACCTCTTCGACATGTCAATGGCGTGAACAAAGAGAAACGTTACGTTAAAACCAAGCACACCATTGTTTTTCTTGTGAAATTCCCAATAAGTTTGATGTGTCACATGACCCTCTTCCTATTGAAAAAACAAAAGTTGGATCCAAGATGGCCGACTTCCCAATGGCCACCATGGTCACCACCCATCTTGAAAAGTTTGCCCCCTCACATATACTAATGTGCCACAAACGGGACGTTAATATCACCAACCATTCCCATTTTATTAAGGTGTATCCATATAAATGGCCCACCATGTATAGTTTTTTTTTGTACTGTAGAGAGAGAGAACCCAAACCAACCATAGGGGAAAACATGGGATGGTGAATTATTACTGTATTTACTCTACTGGTACCAAAGAAAACAGGTTTGCATGAATTACAGTAGATATAAAGGTAACATTGGTATTTTACATTCTAGCACTGCGGGAGAAACAGCAGTACAGTACTGTACAATATACAGGTTTACCGTTACTTAAAAAAAAAATTTTTTTTTTAAGCCGAGCATGAAATGAAAGTGTTTTTTTTGGGAGCCTATTTGGTGGTTTATGTAATTTTTAAAACAATACAAACAGGCATTTATAGGCATTTTTAGACCACATCTAACATTTTCGGTTTTTCACAATTCGCGTGTGCTCTAGGAACGTAAACCCAACTAATTGCTGGAGTCACCGGTACTGAAAAACAACTTCTTACAAACTCGTTGCACATGCAGAACTGGCTCCTTAACTCATTGTTTAATT
The DNA here is from genome assembly GCA_030347435.1 of Clarias fuscus. Classification (NCBI taxonomy): domain Eukaryota; kingdom Metazoa; phylum Chordata; class Actinopteri; order Siluriformes; family Clariidae; genus Clarias; species Clarias fuscus. The sequence goes on from CM059228.1 coordinate 9,559,082, forward strand.
TCCCTTTGTTATACAGTTTCTTTACTGCATTTTCTTTTTTGCACTTTAGTGTCAAGTAAAACTTACTGATGCACTATTGTCCCGTCATTTAGTAGACAATACAGTGTCTTCCAGTCAGATTCAGCCAGGCCACTTGTGTTCTTTTGAAGAGGCTGGTACTTGGCACAGGATGGAAGCTTGCAGGAGTTGCAAGTGTGGTGTTTTTGTGTGTATCAGCTTATCACTTTATATCAAATGAGAGAAACAGGAACGTCTCTGAGCATAAGGAGGTCGGACTTTAACAGGTGGAGTGGTGCATGTGTGTGGGTTTTTTTTTTTTTTTTTTTTTTTTTTAAAGAAGCTTTTCAGTGAGTTTGTGCCCATGCTAGCCTCAGATTCCTGTTCTTGGATGACAGGAGTGAAACCCAATCTGGTCTCATTTTGTGTGCTTTTCTACTCGCCACATTCCGAAAATGTGTGATTTTTATACAAGTTACTTTTTCTGTGATTGCAGCCTTGAATCAAACTTGGCATCTACCTTTGACTTTGCTCATCTACAAGATGTTTCTACCCACAGGACAGTTGCTCAGTTAGGTTTTTTTTTTCCCCCGCACTATTCTGTATAAATTTTAGAGACAATTTTGTGTGAAAATCCCTTATGAACCAGCCCATCTGCCACCAACACTCTTGCCACATTTAAAGTCTATGATGTTTGTGTTTTTTACCTAAACCTCTCAGCCTGTTACCACATGATTGGGTGACTGTGTTTTAATATGCAGCTGTTCCTAATAAAGTAACCAGTGTGTATACGTAACTGAGATTCTGTCATGTTTGCCATCATTTGCAAGTCCATTCAAATATAGAAAGAATTTTACTCATCAATGTAACTTTCTTTTGTGCTGTACAGTGTATAAAATTCTTACTTCTTGCATTTCGATAATTTAACACACACATTTAGAAGTATATTAACACTTCTTGCGGTGTTGAATCCCATTCAGAGACCTCAAACGTCCAGAATGTGAACTTTTTTAAATAATTATCAGTAAAACCTAACTTTTTAAAAAATTAATCATAATTTAATAATTTAGGGAATGTGTTCTTGAATGTGAACTGATGCTTTTTAGATTTCAACCCTCTGAAATGTGTGTTTGGAGAGCAGGGAAGTGTGTATCAATAGGTTTCTTTTTATTTTCTGGTGTTATTTGTTCTCTTGGGATCTAAATGTCCTCATGAGGATGTGATGTTTTGTCCCAAGTTCATTGTCCATTATATCCTTGTATGGATTCTCATACAAAGACTGGTTGATGTAATTATTTCGCCAATCTGCTTCCTGTTTGCAGACATTAAGTTCATAGATATCAGGTGCTAATAAAGAGAAACAGTGAGAGGAAATTACAGCGTACGCAACAGTAAAGTCTGGGTCTCAGGAGGATAAAAATACAGCACCTCATGTCATGTATCCTGTCTGTACTTGCCTAAAACAAGCTTGTATCAGTTTACCTTTTTTTTGTGCTGTATTATGTAACCGCTAAAGTTACAAAAATTGTTGCACATAATTTTATGTAGGATTTTATTTAATGTGTTTTAGAACCAAGAAGATGAACGGGACACTGGACCACCCAGACCAGCCTGATATTGATGCTATGAAAATGTTTGTGGGTCAGATCCCTCGTTCCTGGTCAGAAGAACAGCTGAGGGAACTCTTTGAGCCCTACGGTGCCGTCTATGAAATCAACATCCTCAGAGACAGGAGTCAGAATCCCCCACAGAGCAAAGGTCTTATATCGTTCTTTAACAGGTCACTTAATAGTTCATGTAGTGCGTGATGGATTCTTCCTAGATTTTTCCTTTACAGAGTAAATCGTGATATTAATATAATTTGTATTACTAGCTTTTGGTTCATATGAGCATAGTTCATCTGGCTTAAATGTCTGGTCATGATTTGGCTTTTACATTCCCACCTTATTTGCAGGTTGTTGTTTCATCACATATTACACACGCAAATCAGCGTTAGAAGCACAAAATGCCCTTCACAATATGAAAATTCTTCCAGGGGTGAGTAGGCTATTAGTGGACTTTTGATTGAATTATGAAGTAGGAGTGAATAATGGTTCAGATGTCTAATGTGTGCTCTTATGTGCCAGATGCATCATCCCATTCAGATGAAGCCAGCAGACAGTGAGAAGAACAACTGTAAGTGTGTAATGGGTTATGTAGGGGGTTGGGGGTGTGGGTGGGATTAAGCCTATGTTCTTTTTAAGTCATGTTGGTCAATTCCGATTTTTTTGGTTCGATCAGATTTGCATGTCATGATGGTTCACGTTCAGAATTACAAGTGTTTATCTGACTCTGGAATGCCATGCATGCACACATCGATACATCTTTGTTTGTAACATCTGGATTAAAACAAGTTTGCGAGGCGGCTTTTTTCAAACACCTCACTTTAACTGTTTTAACAGCAATTGCTAACACTGCTTTGAAAACATAACATTGCCGGTGCCGACTGCTGCATACAAAGAGCCAAAACCTCTCATGAATTCCGATCGGCCCGCTCTCGTTCAAGTTGCATGACTGTGTATCCGATGTAGGACCGCATACGAAAGTGACCCTAATCCAGCGAGTTTGAATCTGTTCAGACAGTGATGATGAATCAGATCTGCCATATTGGAATAAAAACACCTGAATTGAGTCACTTCAGGCTAGGAGTGTGAACGTAGGCTAAGGCATGGGTTGGAATTCAGATTTTTTATTTTATTTTTTCCCCCCCAGTCACATTCACACCATTTGTTGACATTTATGCTTTGTTCCCCTCAGAATAAGAATGCAACTAATACCCAGACAACCCATAGGTCTTATTAGTTTTATTTTGCATCAGTGTAGTGATGTGGAAGATCCACATGTCCATATATAGTTTATTTCTTTTTCCCAATGTTAACTGCAGCATCAAGGTTAAAATCCTCCAAGATTCTCTCTCTCTCTGTATAAGCTGGTTTATGTTGCACAGTGTGTCCGTCACCAGCAAGCCTGTGGTTCATTCTTGCGAGGGTGTGGATTTAAATTAAGTGATGCAACTAATAATGAAACACAATTACATTAAATAGCTATGTAATTGTACATGATGGGGAAAAAAAGGAATCAATAAGAATTGTAAAAATAATTGTTTGTTGTTAACACTTTCTATTTATTCTGGAATCTTCTATTGGACCAGTTATTAAATAATTTGCTGTTCACTTTTAAATGTAAAAGTACATAACAGCCCTTCTATGCAGCATGAAGTGACATGAATTTAAAAGCACCACACCATGACAGGTGATTGTGTTCAGCCGTTCAGCTGTCTTGGTTGGTGGTGGCTGTGTTCTCATGGGGGGGGAAATTTTGACCATATTGTTAGTCGTTTCTTTTTGGAAATAATAGCCTACTAAAAACTTGCCTTATCTTCCCTGTCTCAGCGGTAGAAGACCGGAAGCTGTTTATTGGGATGATCTCTAAGAAATGCAATGAAAACGACATCCGGCTCATGTTCTCCCCGTACGGTCAGATTGAGGAGTGTCGCATTCTCAGAGGACCAGATGGACTGAGCCGTGGTGAGGCAGTCTCCACTCAGCTGAAAACACATGATTTGTATAAACCTTACATGACTATGCACTTATAACATTGCTCAAGTAATGCTTGGAGTCGCAATCATTTAAAGTCAAAGTATTAAAGTAACTGCCAAGACATGGATATTCTTCAGAACATGTGTTGATAGTTGGGAAAGATTTGTTAAAAGTTTCATTGCAATTTGCTGATTCGAAAATTATAAAGTTCACCATAAGTTTTCGTGTTATCATTTTAATTTATAGAATTATTTATTTTAGTTTCATCATAACACAAACTTTGTGGCTTGAATGCTCAGAACTAAAAAAAAAAACAAAAGAATGAATAGTTTAAACCTGCATTTCTTGCTTTTGCTCCATATAGGTTGTGCCTTCGTCACATTCACAGCCAGACAGGTGGCCCAATCTGCCATTAAATCCATGCACCAGTCACAGACTATGGAGGTATTAGAGTCCATAACTATCTGTCATGACCACATCTATACATTTTTTAGTTTTTTTGTGTTTGTGTGTGTGTGTGTGTGTGTGTGTGTGTGTGTGTGTGTGTGTGTGTGTGTGTGTTTTAATTTGTGCATGTTTTTGATCAGGGCTGTTCATCCCCAATCGTGGTGAAGTTCGCAGACACGCAGAAGGATAAGGAACAGAAGCGCATGGCGCAGCAGCTGCAACAACAGATGCAGCAACTCAATGCTGCTTCCATGTGGGGAAATTTAACTGGCCTCAACTCGCTAGGCCCACAGTATCTCGCAGTGAGTACAGCTAAGCACTGCACACATTGACACGTTTACGGCCTGGTTTATACTTCTGTCTCCTCATATTTATGAACACACACACAAAGGCGTTGTGCTTCGACAGCTGGACTCGTAACTGCTGTAATACTTGAATGGACTTGGAACTTGTACCAAAAATGTTCAATGAAAAATTTAAAATGGAAAAATGAATGCCAAGCATAACTGTGTCCTTGACTATTTGGGCTCATGGTTATGCTTAATCTTTACATCAGCCATCAGATGGGATAAAATGTGATCTGAGATTTTTAAAAAAATTATTATTTTTATTATAAACTTAAAATGACTGTGTATATATAGAGATCTCAGTGCTAACATGAAATTCAGAGCTCGATTCAAAGGAAATTTTATTGACTGGACCTTCTTACATTTTTATTCAGTACTCCTGAGGGGTTTGTATGTTGAGATGAAGGAACTATAGCCTTATAAACAATGAGCCTTGTGGATTAAGATATTTCTTATTTCAGCACCTTGATCATAAGACATTGAAAGCTGGTGCTCTCTGAGATACCCTTCATTGGACGTCTGTGTCAAGGGTTGCCTCATCTGATATATTGCCCTCCAACATATGTGAATGCTTCAGTTGACAGAAGTTATAAGTCTTGATGTGTAGTGGTGACCACACTGAGCATGCAGTACTTCTGTCTTTGGTTCGTTCATCAATCAGCAGGCATTGCATGAGTTATCTAGTTCTGTGCTGGTTCCCTGAAAGAAATGGTTGATCAAAGGTTGATGTGAAATACATCAATTTGTCTAACATGGACTGAAACACTTTAAAGTTGTCTATACATTCACCATCCACTTTATGTCTGATCATTCACACAGTTAGCTTGTCAGCCGTAGTAGCAGCGGCGCATTATTTAGAGTTGTTCAAATTCAGGTCAAGAGCTTAGGACGTTTATCTTGGTGAAATTGTCATGAAGTGGTTGGAATTTGATTGTAAATGCCAGTCTGGTTTGAGTGTTGCAGGAATTATAGATGACCTTGTATAAAGGCTGTAGTGTTTACACAAAAGAAAAGAAAAAATCAGTAAGCAGCAGTTCTGCTTGTGACACAATGTTAATGTGAGAGGTCAGAGTCGAATGGACAGACAGTTTTGAGTCAACTGAAAGGTGGATAGTAACTAAAAAAAAAACAAAAAAAAAAACCATGGTGAGCGCAAAAAAAAAAAAAACGCTCACCACAAATTTTGATGGGCTACAAAAACAGACAAGCAGATCTTCTCCGGTCTGAAGAATCACTATGCACAGGCTTTCCTAAAACGGATTGTTGAAGATTGGTGGTATAGGGATGGGTATAGGGTGGGATCTTTGCCTGGTCTTAAGCATATTTGCCTCCTACTTCAACCTGTTTTGTGTTCTGAGAGATCAGAAGTTTCTGAAATACTACAACCAGCATAAACAGATAGCACAAATGCTATTACTCTGAAACCCTTGAACACTGCATACAACATTTACAGGTGCAGGACATTTTTAAAGGAACACCTCACTGCCTCAACCAGTCAACACTTGCTTAATGGCTGGATAAATTGCAAAATGTGCAAATGTACTGTGAAACACAGGAATATAAACCAGGCTTAACATTCCGTTTGGATACAAGTTTTTGCTTGTGTGTAATGAGTATAACAAATTTGCTGGGTATCCGCACAGGAAAAAGCAGGCTGTATTTTTCTTGATATTAGGCACTGACTGTAGCATCGCATGGGCTGTAATGAGCAACACAGCTTAGTTTATATCTCTCTCGATTTTAGAAATGCCTGCAACAACTGATCTGCTGCATTATTATCTAAGTAGAGCATGCAGTTCCTTCTGAAAAACCTGAAAAATGCCTATGTATTATAATTTTTTTTATGTAAATGTATTTATAATGTATAGTTTTTTTTTTATTATTATTATTTTTTTTTTATATATACGGTTTCTTTGTGCTCTACTTGATGATTTTTGCACCTGGGTGACAGATCTATGTTTGGCCATCCAGACTCCACTTACTTGCAATTTTACCATTAGAAATATCTACCGTTTATTTTTGCTCGTCTTACCTAAAGTCCCTAGAGTGTTTTTGATGGCATTCTCCATCCTTTTGGGCCAAACATAGATGTGGAGCCATTTTGTGAATGTGTTAGTGCTGCTCCATGGGTGTGCTGTGAAAATTCTTTTCTTTCCCTTATTTTTAATCTCTCTCTCTTGTTTTTATTTATTTATTTTTATTTATTTTTAACTCATTTACTACTTTTTCTTCCATTGTTCATTTACTTATTTATTTAGTACCCTTATTGTAGGGATGCAACAAATATTTATCCATCTGGACGAATATTTCGACCCAACATGTTAATGCAAAATACAACAGAAAAACCTTCGTTTACATGGTGTTGTAATGCTGTATATTAGCGACAATTATTGGTGGTAGATCTTTTATTAAATGTCTGGTTTATACCTGCACTGGTGGTTGTGTTGGAGTCTGAAATCATACTCGCCCTTAAAGTGTGCACCCGCTGCAAAACAATACAAAGCAAAATTAAAATAGTGGATGTGGTAATGTCTAGGGAGACTCAACTTTCCTTCAGGGCTTTGAATGACTGATACTGTGATATCAAAGGAGAACAGCAAAGGACAAGTTGTGCTACAAAAATGAGTCAAAGCCAGGCGTGGAAATTGTGCATTAAAACAGAGTAATCTCTATCTTAAGCCCTTTCACTGTGCACAGCTAGCATTATTAATTGTGTGATGTAATATTCAGAAGGATGTTTCAAATGTCTTTTTTTTTTTCTTCTCTCTCTTATGGGTATATAGATTGATGATAAAATATAAATGTGAGAGCATGCATTTCCTTAACCCCGCTGAGGAGCGGTTACATCTTCAAACCACTCTATACTGTGCTCATTATAATGCTGCATGCTGGGTTCAACCAGGTTAAAGACTGCTTTGTCAGCATGGTGTTGATGTGCAGGGGCGTAATAGATGGTTTTTAAAGTGTGAGAGGCTGATTAAAAAAAAATTTATTAACAAAACCCCATATTTCAAATCTTTAAACTAGGGTGCATTTGTATTTTATTTAAATAAATGCATAGTTGAATACAGCTAACAACATTGGAGGAAAAAAAACTGGGATGTACAGTATTTTTGCATGCTCTTTTAATTTTAGGGCCTTCCTCGCTTGACCTATTAGTGCCTGCTGTGCTACACTTAATGAACACACAGCACACCTTTTTTTGTGCTAGCAGTTTCTGTTCAGTCACATCCTTCAGTGTTTAGGTATAAACCAGCTATTTCATATTTTGCGAATACGTTTCAGTTTTGCAGTAATACATGTATGTTCTGGCCATTGATCCAGCATTTCGACTTCCCTCACAAATTCTTTTTTTTTGTTTGTTTGTTTGTTTTCCTCCTCCTTTACTTTAACTTTCTTTCTCTTCCTGTCCCACTTCTCGTTCCTCTTCTCACAGTCCTGGAAGCAGTCCTGACTCTCTCTGTGTTCTCTGTTTTGGTGTAATGTCTAGCTTTATTTGCAGCTCCTGCAACAATCCGCATCCTCGGGGAATGCTCTCAACAATCTCCACCCTATGTCAGGTGAGATCACTGCTCAGTGTTGTATTGCACAGTAGAACATTTTATTTAGTATAAACAATTGTAATGGCTAGCAGTGGACATCTATGTGTACTCTACATGTGCTTATGGGAAGGTGATTTTACTTGTAAAAAAACAAACAATCTAACAATTTTATTATTATTTTTTGTACTTTTTAACTAAACTTTTGTTATTGTTAAAGTACACAGATAAAAATTAGTTACTTCAGGTTCCATGACAACAATTAATAATTTTTCAGCTTTTTCTGTTAGTTATTTGGTTGCTGATTGGCTAAATTACACCGAGTTACATGATGTAGCAAAGTCATTATAATGACCAGATGCTTTTTCGTTTTTTTTTTTGTTTTGTTTTTTTGGCTTATCTTTCAGCATTTGTTTTCTTGAACTAAGGATTTGTTGTCAGAAGTAAATTAGGATGGACATGGCTGATCTATATTTACAAATGATACTTTAATTACATCTTATTTTCCTATCGTTGCCCGCAGGTGAGGTTGGAAATGGTTCAGTTTTCTACTGAACTTTACCCAGGCCTATTTTAGAAGAGGCAAACGTCTATAACTATGGATGCGTACACCAACCTGTTAATGTCCATTAACCTCAAGATTTCAACAGTTTTATTTTGGAGGAAATTAATAGCTCTGTTTACTACTTATTTAATTTCAAATGTTGACTATAGCTAGTCCCCGACTTGCGAACATTTGAGTTAGGAATTTCCGCAGATATGAACAGACCGTGGTTCTACAAACATTCGTAGGTGCAAACAAATAACGGAAGTAGCTCAAGTGTATTGTACAAAAAATAGAAACTGCAGTCCACCTGATATCAATATTTACAACTACAGTGGAACCTTGGATTACGAGCATAATTCGTTTCGGAAGCGGGCTTGTATTCCAAAACACTTGGAAACCTAATCAAATCTTTCCATAAGAAATAAACTCAAATTATTTGTTCCACAGCACCCCCAAAAAAAAGTGTGTATATGTTAACCTACACTTGACCTTTTAAAAAAAAAGTAAAAATAAATCCCAACAGATAAGTGTTTCCGTTTATGCACGCAGGCGGTGTGTGTGTAATGTGCGTGCACAGAGAGAGAAAAATCATTGGCTCAGTTGTGATGACGTGACACTCGGTGTCAAAACAAGAAGCGCATGCTTAGTCTGTCTTCTTGTCAGACTTGAGAACACATCCGATTTACAAACGTGCTCCTGGGACTGAACTCATTCGTAAGTCGAGGACTACCTGTAACTATAACCTGCTGATTTTTTTTTTTAATTGGGCGATTATTGGGGGGGGAAAAAACAAACTGCTTAAATTAGATGTGTATTTGGGTAATCTGGGACATGCTGTATGTGTGACATAAATAAGGAATTAGCTGGTAGAACCTTGATAACAGTTCTGCAAGATAATCACTTAGTATGAAGTGAAAAATCCCAGTGCCATTTTTAGGAATTAAGCAAACTCGATGCAGAGACGAACACAACTGTTATTACAGAAACACTTAAACACATTGAACCTGTTTATCGTCTAGATTGAGTTCTTGTGCAAGTTTTTATGAACTTTATTTAAGTTGCAGAGTGTTTTAAATTCATTGTTTCTTTAAGTATCATTGCAATTAAAATCTTTTTGGATTTGTATCTGCATACATGTTCAGGTCTGAATGCCATGCAGAATCTGGCTGCATTGGCAGCGGCAGCGAGTGCCACTCAGGCAACTCCAAGCGGCAGCAGTGCACTAACAACGTCCAGCTCGCCACTTAGTGCGCTTACTAGCTCAGGTACGGCCTCCGGACAACAGAGTCTCTCTGCCTGGGAAGGCTGCAAGGGTTCGTTCTGCTTTTTTTTTAAATCTCTCTTATCCAATCATGCCAGCTCTGTAGTGTAACATTGACACTAACATTTTTTGTATCCAACTGCTCTTTATTTTTTCACCCTTTATAAAGCATCTCATTGGAGTTGGCTATGAAATCCAATATTAATTTAATGTGATGTGTTTTTGCCAGTTTTTAAACTGTTTTTTTTTTTTTTTTTTTTTAATCTGTGGAAATTCCCAGCGACTCTATTCACTTGCAAAACTGCCACAAACAATTTAGACATTTCCAGTATACTTAAGCTCCTGTGGACAGCTTTACCTCAGCAACATGCCAACTACATAGACCTTTTGGACAGACTTTTTGGCCAGTTGCTGAAACTAATAGGTCACTAGTATTTTCTGTGTTGCTTAACAGCCTTGGGCTTTGTAGTATTTTTTTTTTTTCTTTGTCTAAATACCCATGTTTGCTGTAATGTTTATTAAATGCATGCTTGTACAGGAAACTCCTTGTTGCCTTAGCACTTAAATTCTCAGGTCTCTTTTTTCCCCTTTATCATACAGTTTTGTTCTTTGTTTAATTTTTTTTTTGTTGTAATATTTTGGTACTTATCAATCTGTCCTTCCTCTTCTCTATGCTTTCTCTACAGCAGGTTCCTCTCCCACCTCGAGTACTAATTCATCTGTAAATCCCATGGCTTCTCTGGGTGCTCTGCAGTCCCTGGCTGCAGGTGCTGGCGCTGGCCTCAACATGAGTTCACTAGCAGGTATGAAACTCCTGAAACGTACATGCTTTGCATAAGCATGCAAACACAAACACTTGCCCTTCCACAAAGCAAATGTACAGTACATAGCACTTACCATGACATTTGTAGGAGAGAGAAATATTTTAACAAATAAATTCTTAATGATGAATTAGTAAATCACATGGATATTTCTCAAACTTCAAATATGTTAGTGTTCCCACAAAAAGGAAAGAAAAGTCATTTCTGTCTCGTATTAGGATTTAGTATTAACAAGTATAGAAGTACAAACAATCTTTTTAAAAATACAAAAACATCCATGCCGTGTTTCCATAGGCATGGCTGCGTTGAATGGCGGCTTGGGCAGCGGAGGCCTGTCTAATGGCTCGGGCAGCACGATGGAGGCCTTGACACAGGCAGCTTACTCTGGGATCCAGCAGTATGCAGCCGCTGCCCTACCCAGTCTTTATAACCAGAGCCTACTTTCTCAGCAGAGCATCAGTGCTGCTGGCAGCCAGAAAGAAGGTCAGTATTAAGAGTAGCACAGCTAATAATTATTATAAGTGTTGGTTTATTTTGCTGCTGAGTTGATTTCAGTTTAATACTAATATGGCTAAACTTGTTTAGCTGTTTCTATGCATTTAATTTTTTTTTTTATTATTATTGCTATTATTTCTTATTTAATCATTATTATTCTTAGTCAAGTATTCATTATAGTCTCATAAGCTGACCTCTGGCATTTGGCATAACCAACCACAGGTGTGTGTTTTTACAGTTGAGGGACCCCTTTTCTTCAAACCACAGGTTACTTGTTCAATATTTAGGAATACTACTTAGTTTGTCAGAAACCTATAGTGGAGGTCACGCTCTCCACAAAAACTCTACAAAGTGGAGGACCTGAGACTCGCGCAAAAAAATTCATTCATCTGTCTCTCATACACCCCCCCTGCACTATTTGTTTCTTTCAACAGCAACAAAAGCTGAGTTATTATATACAGTATCCCTTAATTCTTTAGCTTGTTTTTTTTTTTTTTTTTTTGAACAGCCACTCTCTATTCTTCCCCCTGACTCTACTCTGTATTCCTCCACAGGTCCCGAAGGTGCAAATCTCTTCATTTATCACCTGCCACAGGAGTTTGGTGACCAGGACTTGCTTCAGATGTTCATGCCTTTTGGCAGTGTTATCTCTGCCAAGGTTTTCATAGACAAACAGACTAACCTCAGCAAATGTTTTGGTAAGATGTTAAAAGACTTGGGTTGCTACTGACCTTCTTTTTTTCATCCATTGATTTACATTTTTGGTAATCCGTCTACTTTGTCCATATACTGTTTTAGCTGGAAGAGCTTCCTGAATATTTTCGAAACATTAAGTTCAAACTTCAGATCCAAAAATCCTGAGTGTTCATCATATTAGGGCTAGTGAAATATTCCATGACTTTTTCCAAGATGGCTTGGATATTTTTTTATTTGGCAAAACCTATCCAGGACTGTAAAATAAATACAGTGGTACCTCAGCACACGAACGATTTGCAAACTTTCTAAGATCAAAAATTTTTACAAAGGTTTGCCTCAGCATGCGAAGAGTTTTTCGGCATTTGAGCAACGGAACTCATACTTTCAGTCACAAACAAAACTGTTTTGCGTTGGTGGAAAGCGAAGCGAGTTAACATATTTTTGTGGGGTTTTTTTTGGCCATTTCTGATTACATTCAGAAAAGATTTCATGAATACATACCACCATGGGTCCCAAGAAAACTAAGGCACTGAGTTTCGTTTCATAAATTGAGATTTAATGTGTTTATTTAATATTTTACTTCATTTACGAGTCTCATTTAAATGTTTTATATATGCAAAAATTTAATTATAGTGTTGAAAATCATACCAAAATATTTTTGGATGGCTGGAACAGATTATCTGCATTTACATTTTCATATGGGAAATACATTTCACAATACGAAATTTCACCTTACGTACTCGCCTCTGGAACCATTTAAATTCAAATGCTGAGGTACCAGTGTAAATAAATAATTGTGCTCCTCTGTAGTTAGTTTAAGCTATTTAAACTATTTTAGCTAATGATTGATACATTTCCTTTTTATGCTCAATGGGGATCGCTCTTCATTCATTAAAAAAATATATATATATTTATTTATTTATTTGCAGGCTTTGTGAGTTATGACAATCCCGTTTCATCCCAGGCGGCCATTCAGTCAATGAACGGTTTTCAGATCGGAATGAAACGACTGAAGGTTCAACTGAAACGATCCAAAAACGACAGCAAGCCATATTGAGTGCTTTTACTCTAAAATGGACTTGGTTTGAAAATGTGTTTCTGGTAAGTTGAGTGTGACACTGGAAAAAGTTCAAACGCCTGCCCCACCCTTAACCCTCTCCTACTGTTCCTTCACTCCTGTTTACCTTTCCTACATATCTTCTTTCTTAAAAAAAAAAAAACATCACAAAGAAAAGGAAAAGCAACATGCAAAATTGAGGTTGTTCGGCTAAGAAATTCTTTCAAATTGTTAGGCTTCATGTTTTGGATATTTTTGTTTCTTACCATTTTGGTGCCATATTTAATCTTTTGCTGTGTACAAATCGTTCATCTAAAGATGTTGCACAATGAAAGCCAGTCACCGACTGCTCTCAGTTCCACAGTCATTATCTCATCCCAGTCATGTTCCTGCAGATTTACCTGTTGTGTTTACACTATTGACTCGAATCGTATACTTGGATAGTCAAACTGATGCCTCCTTGTAAGCTGCCTTTTAAATAGAATTTGGAGGTCTGCTGCATACATGCAATCGATAATCGTTCTGTCACCATGATTTGGAGCATCTTGAATGTCAAATTGCTCTTCATCAGACTCTGTTTCCATAGATGCCTTTTTTTTATTGTTTTGTCTATTTATTTCAGTAATTTATTTATTTATTTGTTTGAAATACTGCTAATTTATTTAAAATAGGTTGATGTGAAAGTTTGTTTTTGGATGACAAAGATCTTTGTTAGTGGTTTTCATTAAATGTATTTATTTTTCACCTACCAAAAAAAAAAAAAAATCATAATTTCTTATATTTGGTATACTTTCAATTTTTTTTTTTTCCCTACAGGTTTTTTAAGCACGTACAATTATGTTGCTCCGCACAAGCTGGTCAGTTTGACAGGGATGTAGGGATGTCATGTTTACTCTCAGGATTGCCTCATTTTTTTGATCAGTCGAAATAACTGAAATTTAGCCTAAAGCATAATACCTGATTAGTACCAAATGAGCGTCCTTCATATAATTTACTTTGGGTTGGAAAGATGAAAGATATTTGTATGCGTTTCACATAGTCATTCTCTTATTTGACACCCCAAGGACACAAGCCACCTTAATTTTTGCCCAAGGCATTTTAATTAATCACTATCCACTGCTGAAGTCACTTCGTGCCACGGAAATGACATTCAAAGTATTATGTAGAACTTTTGGAGAGATGACATTCAAGTTGCCTGCTGCTGTTGTTTCTTTTTGTTTTGTTTTTTTCTCCTGGGGTAAAAGGGTGGTTATTTAGTTTTTACTTTCAATTCACTCCAAGTGGTTGTTGTATGCGTACAGCAATAATTGCATCCTGAGTGTGATGTCTGTCTAAAATTACAGATAGTGCTTGAAGAAAAGAAAAAAACACTTGCTATTAATTTTTTTTTCATATTATTGTGAAATAACCAAGTAACTGTTTCATTTTTACCCCTTTTTGATTTTTTCCATCCTCCTTCTAGTTTCGCATGTCTAAGTTACTCTGTACACGTAAAATTGTATTCATGAATCAATTACGATTAGTAAATATTTATCATAACAAGGAAAGATTAATCATTTCATTAATATTTGAGGCCTACAGGGTCTTGGTGTTTTTATGGACATGGAAGAGAAACCATTGACCAGATTGTGTATATTACTTAACTATTATGCCTTTTTCTATTTTTATAGAGGTTTTATAATATTGCGTAAATTATTTCTCTGAATTAAAATGTTTAATAATCACTCAGAAAATTCAACAGTATTTTGTAGAATCCTGATGTAAAGTTTTGTGAATACATTCACAAATTGTTAAAGCAACAGGCGTGTGGCCCTTTTTAGCTAAATGTATTGTCTTCGTCCAACACTCAAAATTGCATCAAGAGTTCATGCATAGTTATCGGGGTGCTGAAGTCTCTCTGATGCTCTTCCAGGGTTCAGGTAAAGTTGTAGAATTGGGAAGAAGCCCCCTAAGCCTCACAAATACGCATCATGAAAGCTTTTAAAAATATATATCTCCTAACTAATTGCAGGAACAGTACCTTTTTATCTCTTGGTGTCAGTTTTTTTTTTTTTTTTTTTTTTTCCCCCCAATGAGGAGTATAGTTGTGTATCATTGTATGCACAATTTAAAATTTAGTTTAACTATATACCCAGTTAAATCACTGACTGATTTACAGCATCACATTATATATTATAAATAAGCAATATTCTGAAGTTTTCTTGCATTTGCCCTTTGAATACGAGTTGGTATAGTTAAATTAATATCATGTATGTTATGGCCTCCTGTACGATTTCACTCATACAAGAAAATAGCTTTGTTTTACTACAATAATGAGTATTAATCAATGATTCAAATTATAACACTGTTTAAAAAAAAAAATCTTTTGGATGAAAGATGGCAACTTCCGAGTATTCATAGAACTGTATTAAGCCACAGTAGCTTTAGTCTGAACCCTGGAACTCCTTCAATGTTTCAATTCTGGTCCTGTGCCTCTGTAAAACAGTTCACATGAAACAATTGTATGAACCCAAGTCAGCCCTAAAGGGCGTTCTAGTGTAATGTCCATTTCTGAATCCAAAGATTATGTTACTTGTGGACTCTGCCCATAACTTACTACTCTATACTTGTTGGGGGGAGAAAACATCATTGTTGTTGTAATGCTGATTTATAGTCCAAGGAGAAGTCATTGTGTAGAAGTGCTGGGTTAGGAACCTTAAAGAAAGCAGCTGCACACTGATGGGATCGTTGCATAGTTTCACTGATGTGCCAAACAGTCCTATACAAGCTGCTTGTTGGATACATTTGTCTTAATTTCTTGCAACTTGAATATACATACTGTGGCTGTTTGTCATTTAGTTATTACCGTTTCGTTTCTGGACTGTAAACGTATCTAACCATTTCTGCCACTTTTGCCCATTATAGGACCTATATGCACAACTAGTAAGCTGCCTTCACTTTGTCTATCGCATTACCTGATAGGATTCAGAGATCAAGCACAAACTGAACTTATGTACACTTAAAGAGGTCTGGAAAATCTTTAAAGCACAAAGAGTTTTTTGAGTCTGAAATTACAGCTATTTGAGTTGGCACTTAAAAAAAAAAAGTCCTGAGCTGAAACATCATCAGCTTAGGTTTGAATGTTGCTGATGGCAATTGCTTTTTCATTTTCTTATTTTCAGAAATATATTAAAAACCCTAGCTACCTACCTAAAATAATAATCCCTGTTTTGTTGTTTTAGCTGTGGTAGACACTGTTTGTTGTCACTTGGTGGTGTTGAATGTAAATTTTCCCCTTAACTCCTTTTGGGCATGTTGCTTGTCTCTCCTTTCCACTTTCCTTCTTCTTATCCCTTGTGTTGCATTCAATGTTCTATCCAAAGTAAGTAATGTGTACCTGTGACCCCTCCTACCCCCCCACCTCCCCCACCTTCTCCATGCAAAGATAATCATTTACATGATTTTCTGTTTCTTCTCCTCTCCTTTTTTCTGTTGTGGCTTTAACCTAGTTTTGTTGTTCGTTATTTTTTTTGTTTTGTTCTAGATATCTTCGTGCCCGTTTGTTCATCGTTTCCCTAGCATGTCGATGTGACGTCAAAAGTTCATCGTCCAGTCCGTTGTCCTCTTCGCTTCTCTTGACGCTTGAAATTTTTCACCCTTGACCTTTTTTGTTTTGTTTTGTTTTGTTTGTTAACTTTTGACGCTTAGTGGTTACTTATTTTGTTTGTTTTTTGTGTGGTGTTCATTTCTGTTTGTGCTGCCAATAGGGGGCGCTAGAAAGACTGCTGTTATTAACTAAAATGTAAAAAGTTTCTTGAATATTGTTCAAAACAGAGTCTATTTTTCTAGAAGTTACAAAACATAACCACTAGATTGTGCAAAGGCTTTTAATTTTCATCGTTTCATTACCCAGTTAAATTTTTGTTTAGCTAATTTTATTTTTCATTGTTTTAGAGCAGTCTTTCTAGTGCACTCTTTTTTTTTTCCTTACTCATTTGTTTTCCTCTGAAAGCAGCCAATCCATTTATAGAATCACTTTGTGTGTGTGTTTGTGTGTGGGTGTGTTTTCCTCTATCTCTCACTTGTACACCTTTTTAGGGTTTTTGCAGTCACATTTTGCTGAAAATGAGGATAACCTTGTAATGTTGTGCTAGGTTAGTCGGCATGATTTTTGATGGCTATGATGGATATTTTTGGGAGTTCCTTAACAGTGTGACAGACACTTGAATTACTTTTCTTCCTTTTTTCCATTTAGTGTGTCAAAATACCATAGGCACATGTTTTTCTTTTTGTTTTGTTTATTGTGTGAAAATCAGGATTAGTCTGAAATAAAAAGTGCATAAAATGAGCAAAATTGAGTTCATGTCACAGTTAGTATATATGAAAGTATGCATGTTTTTCTTTGTAACTGCACTGACATCCTCAGCAAAATGTGATTTAGTTCTGTTTAAAAACAACAAAAAAACGAAGAAAAAAAAGACAAAAATTATAAAATGAATAAAATGGTGCCAAAAGTTTTGCATGTTGCTGTTGGTCACATATTTTATGTATTTTTCATGTCTGTCTGCTCTTCCAATGTGGTCCCGTTTTAATAATTGATTTTAAATCTAGTCATAACCACGTGTTAAACTGTTTGAAAGTGGACTTTGTAGATGGATTTTGTAATGACTTCTCATACCGACCCAGTCCTTGCAAATTTCAGCTGTTCTGTTTAGAAAATTTTTGGTATGTTGAATGGTTGATGGAAAGAATCCCACATTTCTCCCCAATTCTGACAAATCTGTTAATGTTTCAGTTCTTTGTCAGTCTAACCACAGCTCTATTTTGTAGTATTGCCTTTACTGTGTCTACTATTTGAGGAGTAAAACCTTCTTTTCATGAACACGGCTTCTCCCTTCCCGATTACAAGCTATATTTTCATGTCCCCCCCCCCCTATAAAATTCCCCTTTTGAAAAATTTGGCACCCTGCTTATCACTAGCTTTTATTTCAACAGTTGATTGCTAGCGAAAAAGTCCTTTTGTTGACAAATTGGGTTTAGCATTGCAATTTTTTGCCATTTTATATCTAGATTTTAAGCTGCTGTTTGTTTAAATGTACTCTGAAAAACTTACCTGTGGGATGTTTGTCATTATTGGTACAGAGTGATTGTATTTAATAGTAAGAAATTGTACAGTTTTTGCCTTTTTCTACTTCCAAGTTCTGTTTCGCAATGTGAATTTGAAATCCTAAGAAGTGGAGCCATGTAGAACTTGCCACCATGACCAAACATATAAGTCTAAACAAATTAATTCTTTGAAGCAGCCTTCAGTTGAATTAAAAGCTGATTTTTTTTTTCCTTTTCTTTTCCTTTTTTTTTTTTTTTTTTTGTCATTTAAGTTATGGTTTTCACTGGAATTGTAGAGTGAGGAGTTCATAGATGTCTAGAAGAGTGTTCTTATCTGAATGTTTTCTGTTGAGGTTTATTTAAATTGTAATGGAAGTTTAAAATTTTCATGCTACTGTCTCCACAGAAGTATAGCAACGTGCATACAACACGAAGTCATTTTGTAGTTTCTTTGGTCGGGTTGTTTGTCTGATTAAACTGAAAAGATTCACACCCTTTGTATCTGATCTTTTCTCCTCTTTTCCTTTATTCTTGTGCTCTGTCTAGATTGATAATGTTACCTTGCATTTCTTTCTATTCTTACCACATCAGCCTCAGCTCACAAGAACGAAAGTGAAACAAGAAACTGCCAAAGTACCTCCCATGTTAGAAAAACAATATGCAAAAGCACATACATGCATCATGCTTTTTTTTCCTTGAAAGCAAGAAGCAAATCAATGTTTTGTTCCTATTATATATAATTACTATTTATAATTACTAATTATGAATTACTGCATAATACCAGAAATACTATAGATGCTAGGGCCATAAGTACTATTGCTGCTTTTATGAGGCACTTTATTACCCACTAGCTGTGCCCGCGACTTCGTTTGTGTGGAATTATGGAATTGTATAATTCTCGCAAATCGACAGACCTGCTTTAACTGACCAGTACATTTTAAAACAATTGCACTTGTATTTAAAAATGTGCAGCTGTTGAATTTTGGAGAAAAACTAAAAAAAAATTTACGTGTTATAGTGAATTAGATTTCAATTGCACACTCATAAGTGTCTTATAAAATGTAGTGAATTTTGAGATGAACTAAGTTATCAAGGACAATTTTTAAATTATTTTTTTTATGATGTAAGGGCGTTTTCCTTTTAAATAAAAAAAAAGTAGCATATCTTCTCTTCCCAATTGCGATGAAACAAAGCCTACATGTTACCTCAAGCTCAGACAAATACACCGGTAAAAATTTATTCAGTAGTTTTTATGTGATGTGTGCAACAAGACAGACAGACAAAAATTGCACAAAAAAAAACATCTTGCGTCCTCCCAAGTTTTTTCCCCCCCCCAAATATCTTGAATGTAGACACCAACTTTTTTACTTTTTATTATACTAGAACAGTTTCATTATATGGAGATTATATTTGTACATTTATCCGCTGTAACTGCTTTACCCTGGTCAGGGTCATGGAGAGTACAGCACCTGTGCAGCACTATAGGGTGTGAGGTGGGAATACACCATGCATGGAAAATCAGTCCATCACAGGGAACCACACACATTCGCAAAGCCATACAGACCTACTGGACATGTGGCATAGGCAAATCACTTAATGAATTAATAAATTAAACCAATATTTCTTATTTGTTTCTTTATTAGTGTTGTGTGACAACACTTAATATGTTGATGCTTTTCACTGAGTCAAATATATAAATTCTACTGTACATGCTACAAGGGGCAGCTCGCCTGACTGAGAAGTTAAATCAGATGAGTATTTCATTCTCTGGTTTACCTCAATCAACTTTAAATGTTACATATTTTGCAATATTAAACCATGTAAGGCGGTGAGGCACCTACTTCAGGTGAATTGTTGTACCCTAAGAACACTTTCATATAAAATCAGTTAGAGCTTGTTGTCATGATGCCTGGACTCTGAAAGGGTAAGTGGAGATAGATGCTTGTATTTAGGTGTGATGTTCATATAGACTGAGCTTTTGTAAGGACTGTGATACACAATGCGGTGCAGACTGGGACTGTCCTTCTGCAGCTCCTCCAAACACTTCTCTGTAGACAAACTGCTATCAGGTTTCTCAGGGTACAAACTGTCACCTGCGGATTCACAGACGAGACGAAAAACATGTTACCGATGTTATTTATACATGCTGTAGAAGAAAGCCTGGAGTCTTTGTAAGCTAAACATTTCTGAACACACGTTTCACAACCACCGTCTCCAAGCCATGCAGCAGTTTGTAAAACATTACCTTTTAAGTACATACCTCAATTTTTTTTTTTTTTTTTTTTTTTTTCCCCCTCCCAAATCTAGTGTAAGCAAACTTTCAACAGACAAGAAGTACATGCCACTGGCTACTTAATACTGCTAGTTATGGACAAATATTTCTTGTAGTTGCAATGTTAAGAGTGTATCTGTCCAAAAATGTAAAAGGCAACATCTGGCAGTCATATGAGTGTTGCTTTCTGTTTTTGTAGTTCATGAAATATGATCTACATGTTATCCTAACAAGCATAGCTAGAAAAAAATGGATAAAAATTGTGAAAGAAATTGAGTCATAACCTAAAAAATATCTACATTCATTCATGTATGGTTTTTGTTGAGGGTTACGGGTCTTTCTCGAGGGCACAGCAGATTGACTGTGCTTACTCAGCCTACTCAGCCCTATAAGCACTTCAATGTCATTTACTGGTATTTACTTTAAATAATGCCCGTTTTTCCCACTTGCAAAAAAACGTAGGCTCCAGAATTAATTTAGATTTAACAACCATCCATTAATTAATTTCCATCCATCTAGGAACCTCTGTAATCCAACTAGGGACCGTGGAGACCCTTGCTGACCATTATATTTATTCCTTTTTTACGACTATGGTGGGACCTCCGGTCAACATCCACACACACATTCACACAGTAGGCAAAATTAGGAAACGCCAATTAGCCTAATTTGCATGTCTTTGGACTGTGGGAGGAAACTGGAAAACCCAGAGGAAACCCACCAAGCACGGGAAGAACATGCAACCTCCATGCACACGGACCTGATGCGGGAATCCACTAAGCCACCGTGTCGCCAAAAATGTATTCATCTATAAATTTATGTCTTTGCGTTGATATAAAGTAATTGATTTTTCCATTTTACACTAATTACAGCCGTCTGCAACAATTCAATAATGTTAGAGGGAAAAAAAACATGCTTCCCCCTCTCTAACACTTATCAATATCGACCTGTGATTTTTCAATATCAGTGATTTTTTTTGTGTAAATCTGCAGTTTACCCTAGATAATATTACATTACATCTAATCTATTGGTGCACTGATGTTAACATTATTAAGTATCATATATAAAATTCTGGCAAAGGAACATGTGATCCAAACCTGGAAAGAGTGATATGGTGCAGTCAGTAGCTTTCAGTATAACAGGCAGGCAGTGCTCACAGCCTTCTGTCGATCTCTGTTTGGTGAAGTCGTGAAGGTCGTTTAGAGACGGAAAATGGCTCATTCTTCCAAGATCGTATAACTGGGGTGTGGCGACCCAAACTTTTTTTTCCCGGAAGCTCTGCAGTATTTCAGGTGGTGTAGACCACTGTAGGAGAGAGGGATAAGATGGTACACATGGTCACGTTTAAGTAACAAAACATTCACTTGCATTGCATCACAGACCGTGAGTTAAAAACCTTTTCCACATAGCAATGGTGATGGCGTTCATAAGTAATTCAAGGATTTATTATATGGATTTAATACTGGTGTAAAATAATTGACACACACAGGCCAAAGGCGGGAATCAATCAAAGCCTCGACCCTAGAGGTCACACCGACGTGTGTGTGTGTGTGTGTGTGTGTATGTGTGGAATTTGCATGTTCTCCCTGTGGTTGGTGGGTCTCCAGGTACTCTGGTTTCCTCTCAAATTGCCCAGTGTGTGTGTGTGTCAAGGGGATACCCTGCGTCGTGCACAAAGTCCATCCCCTCCATACCCCTGTACAGTTGAAATGGTATAGAAGATGAAGCGAACTGTCCAAACAAAAAATAGCTGTCGGCACAAATCCTCTCGCAATGCTACATCACAGCTCATGGCCTGGCTTTCTAATGGGATGTAAATGTGTAAGAGTAGTCTTACATGTAACTGTTCATAACACAAGTCATTTTTGTTGGATGGGTCACTTTTTGGGGGGGGGGAATTGGGAATTTTTTTTTACAGTATACGCACTTGTCCAGGCACCACTACACCACTGTAGTGTGGGAAAAACATACAGCTGGATATGTTGGAAAGTGAGACTAAGTGCTGTTAGTTTAAGATCACTCATTGTCCTTTATGAAATCCAAAAATCCTCTTTTACACTTTTAAACTCGACTGTGTTTGCAGGTGCAGATGAAGCTTGGTTTTAGACACTCCTAAAAACATTAAGCCTTGCACTGGATGTGTACTTCAGCCCGGAGTGCTTGACGAAGTCAACAACAGTTAGCCAAACTTAGAGAGGAGTGACGAAGTGATGACAAGATTTAGGTGATTTAGATTTACACTTTCACCACAAGGTTTAATGCAGAAGCATCATTTAACTGATTGTACTGCCATCTAGTGGACGAAGTTTATATAGCAAGATGCTGACTATAGTCCGCCTACTTATATGGTGATGTAGACTCTTTGATAGTGTTTCGTATCATGGTGTCCACCACACTGAACATGGACCAGAGAAAGCAAAAGATAGGTGGCTGTCTGAGGAGATCAGAAGAAAATTTATCTACATGCATGTTAAAGTAGTTTAATATTCCTGTGACGACAGTCGCAAATATTATTTGGATATTTTGGATTCATGGGACTGAAATCAACCTCCCTGAACATCGAATTAAACAGAAGAATAATACGAATAGTAACCATCGGGCCAAGTACAACTTCCAAAGTGATTTAAGATGAACTCCAGGGTCGAGGTACATCAGTGTCGGATTGCACCGTTCATTACTGTTTGAGCAAATGCGGACTTAATGGAACCTGGAGGACTTCTGCTGGTGAAAGCAAATCGTACAAAAGCCAGAGTGCAATTTCTCTAAATGAATACTGACGAGCCACAGTGCTTCTCTGAGAATGTCAAACTAGATAAAACTGGAGCTCTTTTGGCAAGTCACATCAGCTGCATAAATATAACTTTTAAAGAAAAGAATGCTGAAAGATGGAGGGGGCTTGGCTATGTTCGAGGGCTGCTTTCCTTCGTCTTGCACAGGGTGTTTTGAATCTGTTCAGAGTACAATGAAATCTCAAGACTTGTCTCAGGCACTCTGGAGCGAAATGCACTTTAAAGTGTCAGAACACTCAGTCACAGGTCATGTGTCCCACAACAGAATAATAACCCAAAACACACAGATAAAAACACCCAAGAATGGCTAAGAACAAAACACTGGACTATTATAATAGAAGTGGCTTTCTATGAGCCCTGGTATAAATCCTATTAACCATCTGTGGAAAGAGCTGAAACATGCAGAAAGCATCTTCAAACATGAGACTGCTGGAGCAGTTTGGGTCAGAATGGGCCAGACCACCTGATGTGAGGTGCAGAAGTCTCACTGAGAGAAATTGCTTGATTGCACTGACTGCCTCAAGAGGATGTGCAGCAAAATATTAGGTTACGTGTCCTATCATTTTTGTCCGGGCCAGTTCTATAAGTTGCTCTTCTGTAGCTTGCAGGAAATTAAGGGAATATCTATCTAAAGTGGATTAAAGGTAACACAAACACCAAGACTTTTGTGGGGATATTTTCATATCCTGGGGCACTTTAAATTATCAGATTGTTTTGAGAGTGTCAGACTTTTCAACAGAACACTCCCTAAATCCTAAACACAGTGTGCAGCTCAGTACAATGTTGGTTACTCCTCTAGATGTGTATATAAGAATATATATATATATATATATACACACATGCATACACACACACACACACACATATATAAGAATATAGTATATTCATATATACATATACATATTAATGAAATTGATTTGTTTGATTTAGGTAGTAAGTACAAACCTGCAGATGGTATATAAGGCAGAAAAACGGCAAAGTATAAACAACAATAAAAATGTAATAAATAAATGAAAAGTAATTAGTATAATATTTTGATTAATACACGTTCACATCTCATACAAACATAGAATTCTTTTGATTGTGTAAAGCTGCTTTGCGACAATGTCAATTGTTATAAGCGCTATACAAATAAAATTGAATTGAACTGAATACTATGCAGCTCTGGAGTTAGCACTGTGGCCTCGCACGTTCAGGGTCGAGAGCCTCAGGTATGTGGACATGGAGTTTTGCATGTTCTCCTCATACTTGGTTTAATCCGGGTGCCCCAGTTTCCTCCCACAGTCCAAAACCATGCAGTTCCCAAACTGATTGTAGTTAATGTATGTGTGGGACTTGTGCCCAAAATCTGGGATTGGCTCTAGGCACCCCTATGATCTTGTACAGGATAAACGCTGTAAAAGATAGATGTTTCTACTTTGTTGTCTTTTTGACCCCATCATCAGGTTTGTACTTACTTCATAAATCCAAAAAAAAAAAAAAAAACATCTATATAACATTATACTGAAAATATAAATAAATAAACTGACAAGCTGTCTTAGTTTCCATGATAAGCATCTGGATCAGTGGAATCAGACCAGACACAAACTATATAACAAATCACTCAAACCTAACTAATATGTCCATATACATTATCTATATCTATATCTACACACATAAAACTAATATCTCCATATACTGTATATAAATAAAAATATCTCCATATTAGGCATATATTTCCAAATAGACATCCGATTTTTACTCAGTTTTCGTTTGTCTTACAAATATGCGGCAATTAAAGTTTATCATTGTAGTTATTTTTCTCTAAATTGACACTGAAAACAAAATCTGATTCGTGGGGGTCTTTAAATAATAATGATAATAATAATAATAATAATAAATCATTCTGCCTCCATTTTTGTAACGATTGCGTGCACAAGCAAAGCATTATTATTATTGTTGTTGTTGTTGTTATTATTAATCTGTTTACCGGCCGTTGGCCTCCACTGTGCGGCTTTAGCGCCACCTTCTGGTCTCTTCATCTTCCTTTCAGTTTCAATTCTCTCTTCTAGTCCCGTTGTCCTTTGGGAAACTCATTAAATACTTCATTATTGTCCTCTTTCTCCATTTGTAGGTACAAAACATAAATCATATCTATTTCTGCCAGAACCGCCTCACTCGCGCCTGTGATTGACGCGCAATAATGGTTGCTAGGCAACCTTCTGAATACTTGTAATGAGATTACGCCACATTGTTGTTGTTTAGAGAGATACACGCAGAGCACGATGGCTTATATACACAAAGTTTAAACATATTTATTTTATATGTGTGCAGTTTCTACAAAGACACAGGTAAGTGCTTCTGAGCGCAGCACAGGTTCGCTGTTGAATGTAGCCTTTTTTTTTTTTTTCTTTCATTTTTATATACCGAGGGGGCGGGAGTTACAGGGCTGCGATCTCATTGGCTAGCTGCTGTAGGGCGCGAATTTCAGTGACGCGTCCTTATTGGCCAGCTGTTGTAGGGCGGGAGTTAGTGCTTCCCAGCTGAATATCAACTACAGTACATTACAGCTCTGGTTTCTCTGGATAAAAAGCATTAACAACGTTTATATTTCTCAACCGTCTGTTTTTATTTTAAAGTTTTTACACATTGAACAGAAAGACCAAAGTTTAACACACAATATGACTGCAGATCTAATATACTGACTCCCTGTTGAGTCTGGTTCCTTCTAAGACTTCTTCTTATTGCCATCTCAGCGAGTCTGATCATTTTGTCTATACATTTTCAAATTCATTTGCATAATTTTTTGATTATTTAAAACTGCTTTTGCGACACGTTTTTGACACTATCCACGCTTGAAAATCCGGTCTGTTTACAGTTGTGACAGTGAATCACTTTGCAACACAGAAGTAATTAAGTTATTTAAAATTAAGCCTACATACAGTGTAACCATGGTTAATTGTTTCGTTCTACATTGGATCATGAACCCTCAAAATAGAAAATAAAAATAAAAAACCTTTCTATCCAGAAAAACCAATAGACCAATGAGAATGCAGCCATATAACACCTGCTCTGTGTGTCAGAAGTACAAACATAATATTCATCAAAGTTAAAAAAAATTATAATTTAAATGTATTTTTGTTCAACCATTTGTGGCACAGATCTCATTCCTTATTGGAATGAGAGAGAGCAAATTTGTACAATTTGTAAAGTATATTAGCAATATAAGCAGCTAAACTGGCAGAATGTATTTGTTAACAACATCTAGACTTCACTACTCCAGATGTGTTGTAAAATTCATCATTAAACACTATTTTTTAAATGAATGTGAAGTGACCTTGTAGTTAACTATGGTACACTGAACCTGTAATACCTGCTACCAGTCCATTTATAGGGCAAATCTATCTTCTTAAATGTTAATTGACTGTTTGGAATCTGTCTTGTTCTGTAATTTTTATAAAAGACATGTTTTTAGGGTATGCTAACAAAAAGCATGCTGGTGCCATCAAAAACATTTCCCACTTACTTGCAACTACATCTGATTATGATCAGTGTTACTGATTTGGCTCAAGCAATTCTTCTTCCGGACAGAAGCATATTTGAAAAAGTCCTTGCCTACAAATCTCAGCCATAAGGCCAACATCACCCGCTTCTTTCCTTATCTTGTGTCTTGTAATTCTAATGATTTTCCATTTCTCATTACAGACTGCTTATAAATGGCTACAGAATTGAACATAGAGCCTCACCATGTGTTTGGTTTGCGCCGGGACGTGAGGAACAACTTGTTCTTTCTAGACGACGAAACAGTCGTTTTCCCAAGTGGAAACCACTGTGTGTACTACCACCTGCTTCAGCGATGGAACAAGTTCATTCCAAGTAAGCCTTCTGAGAATTTTTACTTACTCTATGACCATTTTAAAACATATTCACGCATTCAACCAATCAACCAAATATGATTTATTTGCTTCATTAACAGCTTCTGTACGGTATTATGTAAGCACTAGACACATAAGTTAAGAAGGCAGGTTCTTCAAATAAAACATGGTAAATGCTAACTTTTACATTACCTCACAGTTGCCAAAAGAGGTAAGCGCATACAGTCTCTGGCCATGAGTCCAAATCGGCGCTACCTGGCTGTATCGGAGCACAAAAAACAGGCCAAAATCTCCATTTATGATCTTCAGAACTTTCAATGCCACAAGAAACAGGTTCTGACAAGTGAGGAGATCAACTTGCAGGAGTTCACCTGCATGGCTTTTTCTTCAGACTCCAAGTACCTACTTGGCCTGGCTGGAGGTCTTGGAAGTACTCTATTCTACTGGGAATGGGAGAACAATGAGGTCATATCCACTCAAAGGAGCACAAGGTTCAGCCTCAGTCAGGTAAAATGGCTTTCTTCAAATAGACTAAACTGGGTGCTTTTGAAATTATACTTAATTGACCCTATTTTATGGCACAGTTACACCTCCACAGCTGTGTTTTAAGTACAAGTATAAATAATAAATAAATAAAAGTGTGTTGTTCTTTCTCGATCTCAGGTCAGCTTTAACCCCAAGGACAACATGCAGATTTGTGTGACCGGAAAAGGAGTCTTTAGGATCTTCAAATTGGAGAAGGGAAGACTGAAACGGAACGAATTGTCTAAAATTAACACAGAGAATATCCTGTGCCACACGTGGCTGTCTGAGGATTATGTTGTTGCAGGGACAGATACGGGGAAACTGCTCCTGATGATGGTGAAGTTTGGCCACGTGCAGGTTCTGGAGAGCCCGTATGAGAGGTAGCAATAGAGAGAACCATGTCTAGTCTTGCTTGTCTTAGCCTAAACTGTATTTTTTTTTTTTCATGGATTTTCTCCAATTGTCTGCGACCCACAATCTCTTCCTCTACAGGCAAACTGAGAAAAGTGACTCAGATGGGTTTGTTTCATCACAGAATGAAATGCTGGGCATCACTGCCATCACGCAGTACCCTGGAGGCTTTGCCTGCTCAGCTGGCCCGGCCCTAGTTTGCCTCTATATGAACAAGGAGGACACGTACAGGAAGATCATGGAAATAAGAGTGAGGGCATTTATATTTACAATTCAGGAGAGGTTTCTGAATAGCAGGACAAGTTTAACATTAAAGGTCAAAACCATAAGGGATTGTTGTTTTGACACTTTATCTATATGTGCAATTTGCTTGAAAATAAATGAAATAAGCACATCTGATCCGCAGATTCCTCAGGATCTGTGTCTACAACCGAATCAAGCTGAGTTGCAGATGATCAGCTCGATGTGCATAAGTCCATCAGGGGAGACATTGGCCATCAGCACAGACCAAGGGCAAATATACCACATCGACCTCGCCTTCTATGAGCTCGGCAAGGTAATATTGCAACAATGCATTAAATGATATACACGAAACACCATGCTATAGCAGTATAAAACGGACATCCCGAAATTGACAATCACCTTGTGACTTTTGCCTCTCCAGTGTAAGCAGGCCTACTTCGAGTACCTGTCTGACTCTTTTCACTCAGGAAGCATCACCGGCCTGTCAGTCTGCTCATCTAAACCTCTCTTCGCCACCTGCTCAAAAGACAAATCCGTCCGCATCTGGAACTACCAGACCAAGTAGGAACTGTTAGGGTGCATTCCGATCGGGGTAGAGCTCCCTGTGAAGGGTATTTTACTTTTAATCAAAGCAATAAATCCAATTTTATTGCTTTATTGCGGGGCATTGGCGGCTCAGTGGTAGGTTTCTCGTCTGCCATGCAAAGGCCCCGGTTCAATTCCCACCCAATGCCCAAATCCCAGCCACTGTATCGATACAGTGCCGGTCCCACTCCCGGAGAAAAATGGGACGGTTGCATCAGAAAGGGCATCCAGAATAAAACCTGTGGCAAGCGGATCGGATGGACAGGTATGGCGACCCCTCGATGGGAGCAGCCGAAAGATGAACAACATTTACGAGTTTCAATAGTATACGTTTTATAATGGTATCAGTTTTTGTTTTAATAAATGTTAAATATTTGATGTCCGTAGTGTGAAATTTCCACAGTAGCAGCAACAGGTATCCAAGGTGCTTATGTTACCAGGGTAACACAAGAAGCAAGTGACATCTTTGCTGGGGACTTTGCAGGGGGATTTTTTTTTAAAATTCCTTCAACTGAGATTCCCTGTAAAGGATGTAGGACACTTTGAAGTACACTGGGAAATGGAACAAAGACTCAATGTTTTTTTTATTCACAAATTGTCCCTCTCACACTCACTAGTAGATTCTAGCATGTGAAGAGGTTAGGGTTTTGTAAAACAGATCGATGCAGATTTCAGATTTTTTTTCTTCTGCAGCTCTCTGGAACAGTACAAGACGTTCGCCGAAGAGCCATGCTGCATCTTGTTGCACCCGAATGGTCTCTCCATGCTGGTCGGCTTCTTTAACAGAATCTGCTTCATTAATTTGTTAGTGGACGGATTCCATACTGTCCAGGAGTTCACCATAGACAGCTACAACGAGGTGAGGGCCCCATTGATGTGGCAGTATTGGTCTTTGGCGAACTACGAGTTGTCATGTTTAATTAATTGTAGATTATGTGTATAATCAGAAAGTAAAATAAAGCAAACTCATATCCATAGTGTGTGTTCAACCACAATGGCAACATGTTCGCAGCTGTCAGCAACAACGTGATTCATGTCTTCAACACCAAAACGAGCAAAAAAGTAGAACTTAAGGGCCATACTGAGAAGGTGAGTCCATTTTACTAAAGCAGGTTTGCTTTTGAGTACATAGAGTATATGTGAATACATATGTGTCACTAAATCATGCTATACAAAACATATTATATATCTGGGTATTTTCAAACCAAGTATATTTTTTACATCATTTAAATAAAAAAATCAATGACATATTTTCCCGGGTCAGGTGTCGTCTGTGAAATGGAGTGAAGATGACCGTCATCTGGTGTTGTGTGGGTTGGACAGCACTGTGTATGAGTGGAACGTTCTAACCGGTGCACGCAAGTTTCCGAGCATCCCGAGATCCTGTGTCGAATCAGATGCGATATATCCGCCCAACACCGAACACGTCCTCAACGTAAGCAATGCTCTCAAAATGAAGGAATTCAGAGATGGACAGGAAATTATCCCATCCATCCATATTATTTTATGGATAAAGTTACACTGCAAATTGCTCAACTTCACAACACTTGATGAACAAAGGCTTTAATCCAGACACAAAAGTCGAGCTTCAAGTTTTAAAGCCACATGTGCGGATACAGCATATGGACAAAAGTATTTGGCCAAACCTGTTAGTTATTGAATTCAGGTGTTTCAATCAGGCCCTTCATCCCAGTGAAGGGCAATCTTAATGCTTCAGAATATCAACACAATTGGACAATGCTATGCTTCCAACATTGTGTTTGGGGAAGGCTTCTTCTTTGGTGTGAAAGAACTTGACTGGCCCGCGCACAGAGCCCTAACCTCAACCCCATTGAGCACGTTTGGGATGAACTGGAACGGAGATTGCGAGCCAGGCCCTCTCATCCAACATCAGTGCCTGACCTCATAAATGCTTTACACAATAAAAGGGGCACAAATTCACATAGAAACACTCCAAAAACTTTGTGGAGAGACCTCCAAGAAGAGAGGTAGCTGCAAAAGGGAGGACCAGCTCCATATTGAAGTTTATGTATTCGGATACCATTTCATTGCAGGTTTGGCCAAATACTGTACTTTTGTCCATATAGTGTAAATTACATTATGCATGTATTGTATTATTTTTTTTTTTTACTACAAAGACATTATCTTCTGCCCTCTAGAGGGAAATAGGGATTAACACAGACAAACATTTCTTATTTTTCACAGGTGAATCGTCTGTGTATTTAAACTTGTTCTCTTATTTTCTTTGTAACTCTGATCCTGAAGACTTTATTCTATGAGTATATGGGCAAAATTACAAGGTTTATTTGATTTGTATTCAATTGTGTTTGCATTTAGTTCCTGAGGGAAAAGTCCTCAGATAGCGCTACCTACACAGCTATTTCAATATCTCTTTCCGGCCATGCAGTCTTCATAGGAACCTCAACTGGTACAGTTGTGGTCATGCCATACCCATTACAAAAGTTGTCACCAAGGAAAGAGTATCATGCTCATTCTGGTCCAGTCACCAAGGTATTTTATTTAGAGTTCTGTTATTTCCTTTAGCAGTGCTTTTACAATCTTTCCAATCCAATTTTTTCTTTTATCGTGTTCACAGATGGTCATCACACCTGGAGACCATTATTTGTTGACTGCTTCAGAGGATGGCTCTATCCTCATTTGGATGATCACTGACCATCTTGGATGCAAGTTGCGCACCGAGAAGGAGATATCTTACACCGAGGGCATATGTACCAAGACCTTTCTTAAGACAAAGGTAAATCTGAACACTGAGTGATCCATGTATTGTTTGAAAGTTATTGAATGATGATGATTAACACCAATGCAGTGAGTAGCATTGCTGCCTCACAATTCCAGTGTCCCCATTGTCACAGATGCATCAGTGAAAGATGGGCACCTAAATTTTATTTTTTTTTCGCATCTCGCTTACTCCAAAGAGATCACTTGGCATGCGGCCTCACCTTCAGCAGGTGTGTGAACTGGTGGGGCTGCTATATCTGGTACGAATGGCAGGAGATAATCATCAATGATCTTGGGCTTGCTCTGCTCTTTTAAGAGCTTAGCTTGAGGTCTGGAAATCCGGGAGCGCGGAGAAACGTGGCGGGTGTTAATTGCAAAAGGGCATGCAAGCGGGGCGATGCCATGCGCCCCTGGGAAGAGACAGCGGCTAAAGGACTGCACAAGCTGAAATGGCATTTTCAGTTTTCTCTAAGAGCAAGCCTTCACAATCCAACCACCAAAGAGGAAAAGGCCGCTGTGTCGACATAATGCCCTCTTCCCCAGCTGGGCTCACTGCTTTAGTTACCATAGGAGCAAGTGCCGGCATTGGCTACATAACAGAACTCTAAATAACAGAACTCTAAATAACACACACACCCGTCTGTGCCCGCACTCAAGAATCGCTGGTCGGGGCCAGCTGGCCAAGACTGCGAGAGCGGTGTTAAGGAGCCTGCAGAGTCACCGCCCTTGCAGGTCCACTCTGCCGACGCCATTACCTGCACTACCTTATCCTCACTTCTGCCCTCCCCTTCTTTTCCTCCCTCCTTAAAATCAATTTCCTTTCCCTATTGTTCCAATAAAACTAAGACCTTGTGTCTGTTGTGTGCTCTGAGGCAAAGAATGTGATCATAGGGCACCTGGTACAGACCTTGGGTTTAGTCCCTAAATCATGTACAGACAGTGGAGCTTACCTCGATGCCCATGCATGGTGGACATTAATTGAGAGAGTGGGATGTGAGCGGAGTGATGGCATGTGCTCCTGGGACTTTAAAGGGAGGCGGACTGTACACTGCTGTTTGACCAAGAGACATTGGCATGACCTGGCACAGCACTTTCACTTTTCGCCGAGAGCCGACCTTCGCGATCGAGTTCCCGAAGTTACCGGAGGAGAAACAGCCGATGTGGCTGCATTGCATTGGCCTCCCGTCTGTTGCTGCACCAAGGAAGGACTGGGTAGGCTGGCTGGCCGCGACTGCAAGAGCAGTATTGAGAAGCCTGTGGAGCCGCTGCCACCGTCATCCTTTGCCAGCCGAGTGCGCGTATGCCAGCTGGGTACTACCTCTGTACCAACACGTGCAAAACCTCACTTCTGCCCTCACCTTTTTTCCTTCCTCCTTTGAGATCCCTTTCCTTTTCCCATTTTTCTAATAAAACTATCCTTTTCCCGCAAGACCTCATCTCGTGTCGTTGGTGCGCCCCGAACCAAAGATCTTACACCAGGTTTGTCCTGAAGGCTGTCTGGTTTTAATGTTCTCTTTCTTCTGGTTTTTCTGGTGTATGTCACATAATAAATAGATCATTTGTGGTAATAGTTACTATAGAAACCAGGCCATATTAGATGGAGTGCATGCATCTATAACTGCAGTACAATATCATATTTATATCCCTGATATACTGCAATTTAGTCATTATTTGGTGACACATTTGAAAGTCCTTTACATTGATGTCCAACCTCATGACATTTTACTGTGTTCAAATTCCAGGATCAGATTTTACCCAAGAATGAGCAGACGTGTCTGAAGGTGGAGTCAGAGCGTAAGCTAAATCAAATGAACAAGGAGTACAAGCGGAGGCATGATGACATGGTGCAGAAATGCACACAACACACTGGTGCTTTGAAAGTCCAAAACATGGTCAGGATTTAATTAATTTTACGACATTTTTCATTGACCCTGGTTTAAATGTATAGTACTGTTAGAGTTACAGGTAGCGAATGAGTACAAGTAATATTACAAATTGATAAATAATTTTAATTTAAGAAACTACGTATCTCACTGTAGCTACTGACTGCTGAGGAAGAGGAACAGATCACTAATGCCTTTCACCATAAGGAGGTGGTTGAGATAAAGAAAGAACAGGCCATACAGATGGAGAATGAAAGTAAATATACTTACCACATATGTATATATTTAGTTTATACACTCTATATGTATATACAGAGTTTGGGTTTTCAAACATGCATGTTTGTTACATTTTCTAGACTACTCCTTGAACTAAAATGATAAATTTTCCACAAAACAACAATTTTAAAAGCATGTGTAATTTTTTTGCCCAGCATGGAGCCATGTGGAACATGACCTAAATCAGTTAGAGACACAGGGGAACCATGAAGAGATGCTTTACCAGCAAGGGGATGCCATAGAGCAGCTGAAGCGGTCCTGCGAGGGCAAGCTACATGAGGTATGGAAGTTTTACTAATCTTGCTCTGCTCCAACCTTAAATGTAGATTGTGAGCTATTTCTTTGCTTAAAACATTCTAACTTTCTCAGTGCATTTTCAAATGCTCTGTTTCTCCTCCTCATTTCCACTCTTGAGCAACAGGTCATGTTCCAGCAAAAGACTCATAAGCGGTCACACGAAAACATTGAGTGTGAGAAGATTCAGATGGTGCCACAGGAGACCCCTCACATGGTGTCATATGAGGACATCGACTCTGAGGAGATTGAGGAGCTGTCACACGAGAACACGGAGTCTGAGAAGATTCAGAAAGGGTCACAGGAGAACAGCGAATCTGAGGAGATTCGGAAGGAGTCACAGGAGAACAGCGAGTCTGAAGAGATTCAGAACGAGTCTCTGGAGAATACTGACTCTGAGGAGATTCAGAAGGAGTCACAGGAGAACAGCAAGTCTGAAGAGATTCAGAAGGAGTCACAGGAGAATTCTGAGTCTGAGGAGATTCTGAAGGAGTCACAGGAGAATTCTGAGTCTGAGGAGATTCTGAAGGAGTCACAGATGAACAGAGAGTCTGAAGAGATTCAGAATGAGTCTCTGGAGAATACTAACTCTGAGGAGATTCAGAAGAAGTCACCGGAGAACAGCAAGTCTGAAGAAATTCAGAAGGAGTCACAGAACAGCGAGTCTGAAGAGATTCAGAACGAGTCTCTGGAGAATACTGACTCTGAGGAGATTCAGAAGTCACAGGAGAACAGCAAGTCTGAAGAAATTCAGAAGGAGTCACAGGAGAACAGCGAGTATGAAGAGATTCAGAAGGAGTCACAGGAGAACAGCGAGTCTGAAGAGATTGTGAAGGAAGTTCAGGAGAACAGCGAGTCTGAGGAGATTCAGAAGGAGTCACAGAAGATTAAATCTGAGGAGATTCTGAAGGAGTCACAGGAGAAGACTACGTCTGAGGAGATTCTGAAGGAGTCACGCAAGAACAGAGAGTCTGAGGAGATTCCGAAGGAGTCACAGGAGAACAGCGAGTCTGATGAGATTCTGAAGGAGTCAAATGAGAATAGCAAGTCTGAGGAGATTCTGAAGGAGTCGTGGGAGAACAGCGAGTCTAAGGAGATTCTGAAGGAACCACAGGAGTCTGAGGAGATTCACAAGAAGTCACGGGAGAACAGCGAGTCTGAGGAGATTCCGAAGGAGTTATGGGAGAACAGCAAGTCTGAGGAGATTCAGAAGGAGTCACAGGAAAACAGTGAGTCTCTTCAGGAAGAGAGAGAGAGCAACAGCAAGCTTCAATATGAAAAGCATCTCATGGAGGAGCAGGTGTGTGCTTTGAGAATTGTTCATATTTAGCCATGGAGCAATAAAATAATATCTGACGGGTATTTTTAACAATCTACTACATAGGAGCGTAGTACTGTCTACTAGTTAAAACCTACAGTTATAAAATGTGTCTTTTAATGTGAACAAACAGCAAACAATTGTGCACAAAGTGCCATTACCAATCATGGTGTAATACGATTTACACACGTGGACAAAATTGTTGGTACCCTTCGGTCAATGAAAGAAAAACTCACAATGGTCACAGAAATAACTTTAATCTGACAAAAGTCATAATAAATAAGAATTCTATGAATGTTAACCAATGAAAGTCAGACATTGCTTTTCAGCCATGCTTCAACGGAATTATATAAAAAAATGAAAACTCAAAAACTCATGGAACAGGCCTGGACAAAAATTATGGTACCCCTTACTTAATAGTTTGTTGCACAACCTTTTGAGGCAATCACTGCAATCAAACGATTCGTGTAACTGTCAATGAGACTTCTGCACCTCTCTGCAGGTATTTTGGCCCACTCCTCATGAGCAAGCTGCTCCAGTTGTTTCCGGTTTGAAGGGTGCCTTTTCCAGACAGCATGTTTCAGCTCCTTCCAAAGATGCTCAATAGGATTGAGGTCAGGGCTCATAGAAGGCCACTTTAGAATATTCCAATGGTTTCCTCTTAGCCATTCTTGGGTATTTTTAGCTGTGTTTTGGGTCATTGTCCTGTTGCAAGACCCATGACCTGCGACTGAGACCCAGCTTTCTGACACTGGCCAGCACATTTCTCTCTAGAATCCCTTGATAGTCTTGAGATTTCATTGTACCCTGCACAGATTCAAGACACCCTGTGCCAGATGCAGCAAAGCAGCCCCAGAACATAACAGAGCCTCCTCCATGTTTCACAGTAGGGACAGTGTTCTTTTCTTCATATGCTTCATTTTTTCATCTGTGAACATAGAGCTGATTTGCCTTGGCAAAAAATTTCATTTTTGTCTCATCTGTCCATAGGACATTCTCCCAGAAGCGTTGTGGCTTCTCAACATGTAGTTTGGCATATTCCAGTCTGGCTTTTTTATGATTTGTTTTCAACAATTGTGTCCTCCTTGGTCGTCTCCCATGTAGTCCACTTGTATTGGATTGAATTGTAGCTCAAACAATGACGGATGGTGCGATCTGACACTGATGTTCCTTGAGCATGAAGTTCACCTTGGATCTTTTTAGAAGTCTTTCTGGGCTCTTTTGTTACAATTCAGATTATCCGTCTCTTTGATTTGTCATCAATTTTCCTCCTGCGGCCACGTCCAGGGAGGTTGGCTACAGTCCCATGGATCTTAAATTTCTGAATAATATGTGCAACTGTAGTCACAGGAACATCTAGCTGCTTGGAAATGGTCTTATAGCCTTTACCTTTAACATGCTTGTCTATAATTTTCTTTCGAATCTCCTGAGACAACTCTTTCCTTCGCTTCCTCTGGTCCATGTTGTGTGTGGTACATGCCATGTCACCAAACAACACAGTGACTACCTGGAGCCCTATATATAGGCCCACTGACTGATTACAACATTGTAGACACCTGTGATGCTAATTAGTGGACACACCTTGAATTAACATGTCCCTTTGGTCACATTATTTTCAGTATTTTCTAGGGGTACCATCATTTTTGTCCAGGCCTGTTCCATGAGTTTATTTTTTTTTATAATTCTGTTGAAGCATGGTTGAAAAGCAATGTCTGACTTTCATTGGTTAACATTCATAGATTTTTTTAAAATTATTACTTTTGTCAGATTAAAGTTATTTATGTGACCATTGTGAGTTTTTCTTTCATTGACCGAAGGGTACCAACAATTTTGTCCACGTGTGTACATGCTCAGTAGTGTAAATAACGTGCGTGTGGCTGTTGGAAGCTGTTGCAGGTGGACAAAGTCCAAAAGGAGGTCCAGGATCGGGACATGACCATCCACAAGCTGAACGACAACCTGAAGCGTATCCAGAACGAACATAAGGATGCAGTCAAAAAAATAGCGGAGCTGAAAAAGGAAAGAGAGGAGCAAAATAAAACCATCGCTACACAGGTAAAAAAAAAAGAGCAAGCTGTGCTACGAATGTTTTTCAGCATTATATGCCAAGTTCATTCATACAATGTCGTTGACCTTAACTGAGTAATTAAAAAGGGTTTGCTTTGTGTCTACAGAAAAAACAGATCTCGTTACTGCTTAACCAGCTTGAGGACTGCAAAAAGGAACATGAGGAGAAAAATGTCAAGCGGTTGTTAAAACAGTCAAAGCAAGAAAGAGATCAAATGAAGAATTCAGCAAAGGAAGATGAACACCTGCAGAAAAAAGTTGACGTGAGAAAAACGATCTTCAAAGAGGTGAGAGGTTTAGCAAGTATATTATTATTATTATTACTGTTGTTGATAATGATGATGATGAGTAGTTAATCAGAGGAAGTTTTATTTTAACCTCAGACTGAGATGATGAGGATTATCAACAACAAGCAGATCATTGAGGGCCTGAAGAAGAAGCTGATTGCCAAAGATCAGGAGTTGTGCCAGGAGCGCCATAAGGTTTGTTTCACCACAATGTGTGTATTTATTAATATTAATTGATGGTCATTTCGGGGTCATATAGAATGCATACATTTCTTATGTATACATATAAAACTGTAAAGTGGTCGCGTCTGTACATTGAAGATATTTTTCCCCAAAAAATAATTTTAAAGGATCTGGCGGTTTGTGCATCACATAAAAACTACTACTTGAATTGTAATGGGTTTTTCACAGGTGTAGATGTGTAAAACGTGTTTATATAATAAAAACTTTATCAAAATCCAACTGAGGGCACTTTACATTTTTAAAAATGCGTTTACTGTACGAGTGTGCAGTTTAAAATCTACTTAATAAATGTGATCTCACACCTTCATTCCGAGATGGCGTAAAATTTTGTGTAAATTTCAAGAGACCAGAAGAAGGAAACATTAAAGTAGTTTTTTGTTGTTGTTGCAACAGCTCCTGCCTCATTGTGTGGTATTCCAGTGCCAGGATTCAGCATCCAGTTGGCGATATAGATAACATCTATTCCAAATTTAACCACTAGTGCCATTGTTTGTACTGTCTTCATATACTCAGGTCAGAAACATAAAGAATTTGGTGGAAAGGATGAAGGAAGACATGCAGAAGGGCTCCAACTTTCTCCAGCATCCGAAGATGCTGAAAGATTACTTCGTTTTACTTAACAGACGCTACATCCATAAAACAGATGTAAGTTTAATACACATCTATACATACATAATACACAAATAATCTATACAGCTAATGCACTCACAGAAAGTACTAGAGATAAGGGGGAAAAAAAGTTATTCAGTTATGAATCACGATTCGTTTGTGTACCAATTCATGTATCGCCACAAAATCGATTGTTAACTGATTTATTATATTTATAATAGAGATGCACCGGTCGATCATCCAGTATTCGGAATTTGCTGTTTGTCAGCTAGATCGAATTGGACACAAGCGAGCAAATTAGTGACTAGATAGATCAAACCCACTTATTACATACACTTTCACCAGTCTCAAAACACCATGTGCGCCGAGTAGTCTCGAAACACTGCATGTCAGAAGCTGTGCACAGCCGCCTGCTCACAACTGATCGACACACTCTCAAGAAGCATTTAAGACACAGTTTTTTTTATAATCCTATAGAGTATACAGGTTGTATACTCAACTATTCACACTATTCTGTACTATTCACACATTTATTATGTATTCTGAACTATTCACACATTTTCGTCCTGTGTGATGGAGTAAATTCTTCGCTACCTTCGTTTGGAAATTATAATTATGGTAGATGCCAGAGATATGTGCTGCTCAGTAACAATGCCGCTTTTTGTTGAATTTAATTTAATTGAGTTAAATGTTTGAACCTGAGTAGTTTGTATTGTTTAAATATTGCTCTTCGTTTTTAAGTGTGAAAACTAATGTTATAAGGAACGGGCTACATTAGATTACTCAAGTTCAATTCAGTTATGAAGCTGTTGAATAAAGCTAAGGTATAAAACTTTAATATCAAATCGGGGTATTTATTAAATCTTGATACTCACTGAATCGCAATATTAATCAAATTGGCACCTAGGTATTGGGATAATATTGACTGGTGATTCCCATCCCTTAAAGTACACAGCCCAGTTTACTTAGACCTGACTGAGTGTGATGTCTACTCCAGGTGACCGGCGGAACAGATGCTGAGGTCATGACAGAGCACACCAGGCAGATGAGGTTCCTGGAAAGGCGACTGATGGCTCAGAAGAAACAGCACGCCATGGAGGTCAAGAACCAGGAAGCATATTGCCCCAAGACCATGAAGGTTCATAGGATCCATGATTATTCATTACAATGTTTCATTGGCAGTTTAAACACCAACCTCTTCACTATAATTTTTTTTCTCTACAGAATCCTTATATATTCCTCATTTAAAAAAAAAATCTCCTGCTTTATGAAGTGTGATTAATTCGAATCTGTTTAGCAAGATACACAGGCAGTGTTGACTGAATAAAATTACTAGCTGGACTCTACCTGATAAGTACATCTGTGCATTGTCAAAGTAGAAATCAGTATTATGGGTTATAACTAGGAAGAGTTTAGTACTGGACCTAGTGGGATACCACCACCCTGTAACAAGAAGGTAATATTCCTTTTACTTTATCCCTCATTATCACTCTGACCATATCTTTACCTTGAGCCATCTCCAGGCATGGAAAAGAAAGAAAGAAAGAGTTTCTATGCTCAATGTCTCAAAACATATTAAGGAAAAAACCTAGCCAGTCGGTAAACCTCCTCCACAGGTGTTAGTGAATGAAGCTAGATGTAACGTATGAATACACTTTGACATTGTTTTTTGTATGTGTATAGATTGCCACCTTGGTGTGTCAAGACCTTAGCCAGGATAGAAAAAAGTACTATGAGATGCAGATGATGCTTAAAAAGCAGAAGCTCCCAAGTGTTGAACGTAAGTAACAAAAAAAGAGATACATATCTGTTATAATACACTTTTGTGTCTGTAGTCATTTCACACACAATGAATTAAAATGTAAAAAAAAAAAAATTCTAACACCTCACAAGAGGGCTGTTTTATTTATTTAAACTTCATACACAATGCATTATAGTCCTCTTTTTAATCATTTACAGTGAGGTACAGCATTACAGACATGGTTCACATTTTTCACCTGGTTTAAAACCCATTAAAAAGCATACTTTCTTTTCGTTTCAGGGATGGTACCACTGGAGCAGCCACTTGAGGAAACGCTGCAAGAGTCCATGAGTGTAATCAAAATACAGAGGCTAAAGACAGAGGATAAAAAACAAGGCCCACGTTCATCGGGTCCCTTAAAACTGCCACCTATTAAACAACAAAAGAACAACAGATGATCGACCAGGGAAACGTGTTCAAGCTACATCTTTTAAAGAATCTACTCACTGAGTGCCTATTAGCTTATTAGGTCCATCCTTGCGCACCTGTGGAGGAGGTTGATTCTAGGACATGTTTGTGATGTGGCTGGTTAAAGGGTCTGCACCCTGAGCAATCTGGCACGCTAGGCTAATGGGTGGAGTCATAACAACTCTCCAGCC
The DNA here is from genome assembly GCA_030347435.1 of Clarias fuscus. NCBI lineage: Eukaryota > Metazoa > Chordata > Actinopteri > Siluriformes > Clariidae > Clarias > Clarias fuscus. The sequence goes on from CM059228.1 coordinate 9,599,744, forward strand.
ACCTGCAGATCGAGTAGGTAGGTGACAGGAAAGGAGATAGTATGCTGGGGATTGTTATGAAGGCCTGGAGCCTGAACTGTCATGTGTGCGCCCCTTAGATGTGGTTGCTGTAACGACCCTTCAGCCACCTGAGGATTGTGATGGGTGGTAGAGAGAATGCCAAAGTGAGCGGGAATGTTAGTAGGGTTTGGACCCGACTGCTGTAAAGCTGCTTTGTGTCCTTTGTTAAAAGTAGAGATGGGGGGAAATCGATTCAGTGGTGTATCGTGATTCTTTTGTGTGGCAATGCATGTATCGCCACGCTGACTACAAAATTACTATTTTTTTATATAATATTTAATTTATACTGTATATGTTTGCATTTGAAATCTTGCATGTGGTGCTTCAAACTATTCACACATTGGCATGTAGCACAGCATCCTTTGTGGTAGGATCAAATTAAGTTTGTTTAGAAAAGAAATTTATATAGAAATAAAATCATGATACTAACAGAATCGCAATACAAATCAAGTCATCACCTCATGATAATATTGTATCAGGAAGTCCATGGTGATTTCATCCCTAGCTGAAAGCGTTATATAAATAAAACTAGATTGAAAATTAAATTCAACCTATTATGTACTAAGCTTAGGTGTAGGAGCTGAAATGACCCTTCAGCCTTCAGGGGGTTGGAGGGTTTACACCCTGAGTAATCAGGTGTGGTGGGCTAATGGTGCAGACCAAATAACCCTCAAGCCTCCTGAGGATGGAGTGGGTAGGTGACAGGAAAGGGGAGTGTGCTGTGGATTGTTATGAAGGTTTGGAGCCTGAACTATCATGTGTGCTTCACTTAATTATAAGAGCTGTAAAGACTGTTCCCCCTTAGGGAGTTGGAGTGGAGAGGTACTGTAAAAAGAGACAGTGTGGGATTGGAATTTCTTTGGGAGGGGGAAATCAAAATTTGGACAGATACACTAAGGAACATGGCTTCATCACAACGAGCCTGATACTAAACCACAGAGTATGGAGGGGAAACTTCCTCAATCGCCGACCAAGAAAAAGTTCAAAAGTCAACCATCAGCTGGAAAATCAATGCTTTTCTGGGATTCTCAAGGGCCAGTATTGGAACATTATCAGGAAAATGTTCAACAATCAACAGTGCTCGTTACAGTGAGACGCTTATTGAAGATCTGAAGCCTAAACTTGGGATTAAACACAGAGGACTGCTATCCAAGGACGTTGTGATCTTGCATGACCATGCATGTCCTCATAATTCTGCCCACACTGTCAACACACTGCAAAATTTAAGACAATTGTGGCATAAAACACAAACGCTTGTTGACAGATGGACAAATTCTATTGAAAAGCAAGGAGATTATGTCAAAAAAAATTATGTATTATATTTTATTAAAAATGTATTTAAATAAATTCTACATCCAGAGTACAGATTATTTTTTAATTACCCATATTTCATATTTCATTCATATATTATTTTTGAGATAATAATTTTAGCCTTTTTACTCTCTGCAGAATAAGACTTGAGCTTTTTGAGAGATTCTGCTATTAGGTGGTTGGTTGAGTAGCAGTCGAAAAGATTCAGCTGCTGCCTTTGGCGGATCAATTTTTATACTCAAATTATTCAAGCTGCGTGGTTCATCAGTTGGCATACGAGGTTTGTTGTGTGAAAGCTTTTGGCAGACGTTCCTCCATGGAGTTTTGCTTTAGTCTCTTTTAAAGAGACTTGGTAATATTCCCAGACTGGCAGCGTCATGTTGGTTTGGCTGTCGACTGTAATGTATTTTGCTTCATCACAATAGTACTGGTTAATGTGATGGACTAGTTGAAAGATAACAGATCTGTAAAGATTAAGTGATTATCAACCGGTTCTGATTGGCAGTCCAATCGAACCAGCATTCTGATAAGCATTTTCTCAAATGGGACTTTTCAGCCACGTAAACCATATGTTTCCCGATATGTAATTAAAAAGATTGTGTCTATTGCACAATAAGTGCTACAAAGTGGACCTGTTAGGACAAAGAATCCTAAAAATTTGCGAAATATTTTCTACACCACCTATTGTGTGTCAGTGAGAGGGGTGAACTTTCTCAGGCCTACAGGTGCCCTTTGATACTTTACCTTGACAAAACTTTGTTGTGTATTTTTGAGTATTGTTACAATAATTGTGTAATTTGTACAGTTTAAATAGTATTTTTATTTAATAGTACAAATCATACGTTATGGTTTTTCTACTTAAGTAAGAAATGAATAGTTAAGAGTCATTTTATATAGTGTATTATATCTTATATTATCCTAATGCTGATTTTAGACAATTTTACAATTATTACAGCACTAAAGGATGGGTAAAACTTAGTTTAGTTACTGTGTTAGCATACTTGTTGCATTTCTCCTTCAAGGTAAATGTAACAGTTTATATTTAGCTGCTATCCAGGAATACTGGGAGCTGTGGAGCCTCAGCACCTCAGAGGATTCGTTACAGTCCTCCTTTGAAAAGGATTCTTTGTTTTCATTGTGTCAGAGCATGCACTGAAAAGCTGATCCTGCATTTCTAACCACTGGTTTTAGGAACTGGGAAAAAAACTGCAGTCCATAGTCTTGAACAATCACTGTTCAATGACAGCAATGTCAGCCAGTAGATACACTGCAATATGCAGTCAGAGCCAGGCAGGAGAAACACAACAGGCGCTGCTTTAACCATGTGATACGTTCGTATCATGCGTCATGCCAACAGTAAAGCATCCTAAGTGAGGTTGCTTCTCTTCCAAGGGAGTAGGTTCACTCACAATTTTGGTACAAAAACATCCCCCCGAGGGCAACTTCTCCCAACCACGTCAAGAACAGTTTGATGATGAACATTGTCTTTTCCATCACCTTGTCATAAGGCAAACATGATAACTAACTAGCTCTGGGAACAAAACAAAAATTTGGGTCCATGGCCAGGAAACTCCCAAAGTCTCCCTTAATCCCATTGAGAACTTGTGCTCAGTCCTCAAAAGGTGGTTGGACAAACACTGATTATATAAGATCAATGGGTGATATGAAGATATTTACACCCACCAACACACTCATACCCACACCCCGACACACTATTACAGGCAATTTGATTAATCTGCATGTCTTTGGGCTGTGGGAGGAAACCAGACTACCTGGTGGAAACCCACCAATTACAGGGAGAATGTCTGCCAAAACACAGTATTGATGCTGATTAAATTTTTTGTGGTATATCTATACTATAGAAAATGTGTGTGCCAAAGAAGTTACTTCTGAAGTTTATGCAACATGGAAGCGACCAATCTTGCTTCCGTAAAAATTTCAAATGACTAATTTCACCCGTTTTGAACAGATGATTTTATGTGTGCCGCAAAAATGGCCATTTTTTTAGTGTTATACTGTCTCACTTCAGACTATAATCTTTTTAAATGCAAATTATTAATATTTCTTTATGAGTATTGATACTAAAATTGGTGTAAGCCTCTAAAAGCATATGACAAGTAAAAATGGTTGCTTAAATTAAAACATTCAGGTTTTTGGTAAAAGCCTGTCTGTAACCATGTCAATTTTGCTTTTTAGAATAATAAACTTTTTTCAAGTTTATGCCTTTTCATGTGAAATCTACATTGTCCAAGTTTCATCTGAATGACAATTAAGATAATTGAAAGATTTGAATAAAAAGGTACAGACATACATAAAAAGGGCATGAAGATGTATTTATCAAATGTGTTTATTTTTTATCTGATAAACAGTATAAATTTGTATGCATATTTACAAAAAAGAAAAAAAAACAAGCATGGATTGGGAGATAAGAAGCATTAAGTATTATTTAAAAAATGGTGTTATATGATCCTATCCTACAGTATTTGGGCACAGACGGCAGTGCTAGCCACTACACTTGCACCTCTAGAATCTGGGTTCAATTCCTGTCTCTGTGTGCATGGAGTTTGCATGTTCTCCCCGTGCTTGGTGGGTTTCCTCCGGGTAGTCCGGTTTCCTCACACAGTCCAAAGACATGTAGGTTCGGTTAATTGGCATTCCCAAATTGGCCGTAGGGTGTGAGCGTGTGTGTCTGCCCTGCGATGGATTGGCACCCAGACCCTGAATACAGGATTAAGTGGTATAGGTGATGAGTGAGTGAGTGGTTTGGCACATGCAAACTCCATACCGGGAAACGAATTCCCGGTATGAGAATCGAACCCCAACACACCCCATATACACAGAGAGAGAGAGAGAGAGAGAGGTCACCTTAAACAGCTGGATCTCCTGCTGGTCCTGCAGTGTGTCGGGGATCTCCTGTAAGCAGCACATGTAGAAGGCGGTGTCGTACCTCCTCTGCAGGGCAGATCCGAGGATGGGTGTGAGCCAGTTACCCCACTCGTACAGAGCCCAGATGTTAGGTAAACACTCGAGCTCTCTACACATCTGGATAAAATTCCCCGAGTTCTCCAGGACTTTTGCTCTCCATTTAGCGATCAGACTTTTGTCCCACCGGTCAGACAGTGCTGTAAGCTGAGCGTCACCATGACAACCGGGGTTCAGCGTGTCTGCTTGATCACCGGGGACAACCAAGAGCACGCCGGACTCCTCGAACGTCTCTCTCACTGCGCAGATCCTGAACGCCACGTCCCCCGGGATGGGAGACCCGAGCCGGCTCCGGTCAGTCGCGAAGATCGGCGGTCGCGTCTCCTGCGGCTGCTTCACCGGAGCCAAGCCGAACCTCGGCAAGTGACGGACCGCCTTAAACACCTCTACCCAGTCGCTGGAGAAGTCCGACGGGTCCGCTAACCCGCCTGGGAACACGTAGGCGTTCGGCATGAAGCCGCTTCTCCCGCTCCGCTTCAGCAGCAGGACCTCATAGTCGAAGAGTTTGTGGGAGTTTGAGTTAATGTTAGAGTTACTAATTAAACCTGAACCAGGAGTCTCTTTCCACAGACACTCAACACCTCGCCTGTACTTCGTTCCAGCAGCCAAAATCACAGTTGCCGCCTCTCTCCAGTGCTTTAAAGCGGTGTTCATTCTGAGTTTCTCCCAAACATGGACGTTTCCCTTTACCAAAACACTGAGTCTAACTGAGAGTCACTGGGAGTCGGTTCAGGCTCCAGGCTTCGGAACAAGGAATCGAATAGAAAATGATTCAGCTCAAATTGAAGATCAGACGATTTAAAATTATTCTTCTTCCTATACATCACATTAATCAAGAGACTCTGTGCCAACGTTAGACTTTCGACCTGAGCTAAACCATTAATCATTTAAACTTTCATAATACTTAAAGTTAATTTTGGTGTCGACTTCAAAATGACATGAATCGGACGGAGTCCCAATTCACCTACTAGTCTACTTAATGGCGTAAACGCATACATACCATTACATGGTGTAATTCACGCCTAGTCTCCTATTTTTTTAGGATGTGCGGATTGGGACGCGTTCTTACGTCTTCTTCGTTCCCTCGTTTGTCGTTCTCCTTCGTTAGGCTTTACTTGTTATGCACAAATGCACTACTGCCACCTACTGTGCACAGGGTGAAGTATTATGAGGTATCATGCTGTTGGTCACAGTCATATGATGTATAAGGTGAATGTATATTTAGTGCAGAGTGCAACACGGACTCCGGCAGGACTAACTATGACAGCATGAAAACAAGGAAGAGCCAGAAGGAAACACAGACATGAGGGCTCCGTGGAAGAAAAGCAAGTTCCACCTAAAAAAAACCCTGAAATGATCAGTGAGAGTTCCCCAGATCTGCTCCTTTACCTATTACACATCTATATAAATCCATCCATGACGTGCATAATTATTTTTCAGGCCAAGTAGCAAATGTGCAAGAAAAAAAGAAAGGCTAAAAGAAAGAAAAAACATTTTATTATCCTAAAAAAAAAAGGGTTACTGTACTAATATTGTTAGTAAAATTTAATATTTTACAAAGTTGTCTAAGCTTTCTTTCCATTAGTAAAACCTGTACTGCATCTCATGGTACATTTCCCAAGGTGTTCACGTTCTATGTGTTTCATTTAGATTCATCCTGGGCGGTACGACGGTGTAGTGGTTAGCCCTGCACCTCCAGGGTCCAGTTTCGTATTCCTGTCTCCCGGTAATATAGCATAGCCTAACTTATGTGCATGTGTTATGTGCAGTGGGAGTGGAAAGAAACCAGAGAACCCTAAGGAAACCCACATGAATACAGGATTGATGCTGGGGCTGGAGTTGCCCTCAACTGCCATGAAATTCATGCTATAAATTCACCAGGCTTGTCTTTAAGCAGTGTAATGCAATGCAAGTCACACAAGTTTAATTACAGTGTGACAAGGTGGAAGAGTGTTTTTACAGTCTTTGTGAGAGGTCTTTAACTCTTGAACTGAGTAACCAAGCAAATATTTGATAAGCAGTAGTCAGAACTCCCCTCGTGGGAGATCAGATCAGACAGGCTTGCCTTTGCTTTCCATGCACAACAGTGAGCCGTGGATGGCACATGATCCTGTCGCTGGTTCACGAGTTATCCTTTCTTGGACCACTTTTGGTGTATTTCAACAACAGCAAACCAGGAACACCTTACAAGACTTGCTATTTTGGAGATTCTCTGATTCAGTCATCTAGTCATCGCATCTAGGCATTTGGTCCTTGTCCGAATTCTTATGCTTCCTTGCTGTCCTTTCTTCAGACACATCAGCTTGAAGAACTAACAGTTTACTTGCTGCCTAATATATCTCACCTTTTAAAAGTGCCACCTTAAGGATATAATCAATGTTATCCATTTATTTCGGTAGGCGCACCTGTTCTAAGTTCTAAATTGGTTGCTATATATATTTTACAGACAGGCACCACTATTGAACAGAGCATAATTTTAACCCTAATTTAAGTCTCAAGAAATAAGCACATTAAAACAGCACTGCTTAGTCTAGTGACCATCCATTCATCCATCTAGGAATCCAATGGTGATTACCACTGTGTTTATTCCCATGTTACAACCATAGTGGGACCTCCGGCCAACATTAGCACATTCATTCACACACTACGGGCAATTTGGGAACGATGATTAGCCTAATCTGCATGTCTTTGGAATGTGGGAGGAAACCAGAGTACCTGGTCGAAACCCACCAAGCACTGAGAGGAACATGCAAACTCCATGCACACAGACCCCGAGGCGAAAATCGAATCCAGACCCTGGATGTGCAAAGCAACAGTGCTATCTATTACGCCACCATGCCGCCATCAAATGTACTTATCCATTAAATGCTATCGATATGTGTTATAGCTAAGAAGAGGGTTCCATTGGATAAAAAGCAGTGACGTCATCAACCATCTCACTCATCGTCACCTTCACCAGCTAGAATGTTGGTTCATCGTATCCTACAGTATTAGTGCTCAATACTGGATCTTTATAGAAAATACAGTAGTAGTCGCACTTTGAGCGATTACCCTCATCAGTCCGCAGTGACAATTCATTTTATCCTGAATACACGACACACTTTTCATTTTAAAAAACATTTGGAAATTTATCATTTTCCTTCTGTGTCACTTTGTGTTGGTCTATTATATAAAATCTCCACCGAAATACATTTATTTTTGTGGTTGTAACGTGACAAAATGTGGAAAAGTTTAAGGGGGACGAATACTTTTGGAAGACACTATATGGCTTAAACTACTGTACTAACCCTAAACAGATTCGGATTATCTGCACTTACAAAGTAAACCATTAGATCCAAGCTTTTATGATTATAGGCATTTATTATTTGTCGTTCTTTTCAAGCACACTAAAGTCATAACACTGTAAAATTAGTCATGATAATGAGTTACGGGAATCTTCCTCAGTGTTATCATTTTCCTTTTAGATTTGTATATATATAAAAGGAAGTTATTGGATTTTGTACCACCTATTGTACAAACAATTCAGAGATTTATACAAATGAATTTACAAATGCAGTGTCGCTACTTTTCTGTGCTCCGTCATTGAAAAGTGTTAGCAATAACTCTGATTAAACTGGATTTCTTAAGTGTAATTAACCACTTTTAAGTTTGCGGCTTGAAAGGGGTGAACTGAACTTACGTTAAGTCCTGTCCAAACCCAAACCAGCTTTCCCGAAAGAGTCTCCTCCGTAATGTAACACACTTGTATCTATGTACCTTGTTCTATGTATTCCTCACGTTATGTATTTGATCAAGTAAGAAATAGGAAAATTGACTTTTAAATGGACTCCAAATGTCAGAAGACATACGTGATTTCTTCCTGCAGACTTATTTATACGTAGATTGTAGCAGAGTTATGATAGAGAACTGCATTTGACCAACGAGGATTTTATAATCCTGGAAAATGGAGACATTTTTTGTTAAACATTGCTAGAATGTTTGATACATGTGGAATAGATTTGCCAAGCGGGTCAAAGATACAGATTGGGAAGAAACTCGCTCTTACAGAAGACGTTTTTTTTTTTAAAAGGGTAATTAAGAAAATAAAAATTCCTGAAAATACGTACATTCGCAACCTTTTAATGTTATTACACGCAATAAAAAAAATGGCAATGTTATTACAGTGACTGAAATGAATAGTTAACCTATTAAAAAATGTGGCTTGCCCTTGTAAAAACGAAGCACACCTAGAACAGAACATACAAAGTATTTAAATACAACTTCAAGTACATTTTTCATTTCACATGCTTTCTTAAAATAAACCTATATATATTTATATTTGTATTTGAGTATGCTATAAGGAATTGCTCTTGGATAAGTGTATTTCTCAGCATACTGTACTGCAGCGGGCTTAAACTGATGCATGTTTGTTTTGTTGTCACACATTCTAATATTTAGTTTGACTGGTCTGACAATGATTTCTCCTGCTCTTAGAACCACTCTTACAATTTGATTTCTGGAAGAAAAAAACTCCATAGATGTGATAACCTGGTCATTCAGTACCTTCAGGTTGTCGGCTGACTTCATTTTATTGCCACGTACTGTAATGTTGCTGTGTCTGGACCTGGGCAACTGAAGTCAAGTCAAGTCAAGTATCATATCATATACAGTTCAATACACAGTGAAACGAAACAACGTTCCTCCGGGACCAAGGTGCTACATACAACATAAATTAATATCAGAAATTAACAGCTAACTTAGAAACCTAATTAACTGGGAAGACAGATTGGCATTTTAAATTAACAGAGAACTATCTACGTTTGAAGCTTGTACAGTGGCCACTCTGCATGATGGGTGCATCGCTTCATGTGCGTCCCTTCTTCCCCTGACACGCCCATCGCTCTGGAATAGGGTCAGTCTGGCCTCATCAGATCACATGACCTTCATCCATTGTTTTAATGTCCGATCTTTATGCTCCCTAGCAAAATTGAAACCTTTTATTCCTGTATAATCTCACAAATAAGCGAGTTTATTATGAAAGGTTCTTTCATTCCCTTCTGATCTTGTTGCTTTTTTGCGTTTATGATCTCTAGTCACGATCATTCATGATCTTTTTTCAACCACATTTCTTCCCAGTCTATACCAGTTAAATTTTCCCCCAGGTTTTCAGAATACAGTTCTTAATTCTAGTATTTCTTGTGTTGTTGTTTTTTTTTTTTTTTTTGCTTAGCAGGCATATCAAATACTTGTATTGGATGCTGAATGTATATTAAAAATAAAATTCTGGTATGGTATAAGGTATTGCTTAAGACATAACACCTGTAACCGTTGGTGGCTCGGTGGTAAAATTCCTGCCTGCTATACAAAAGGGGCAAGGTACAAAAATACAGTATAAGTGGAAGTAGAGTTGAGGCATAGGCGTAATGGACTACTTACTGTATTGTAAAGCTTTACTTTGCTATTTTTATTTAACTGCATACAGTGCCTTAAAATAATTAAAAGCATTTTAAAACATATAGAGCGCATTAATTGTATTCAGATCATACTGAGATTTAACTTAAAATGTAATTAAGTGTATTCTACTTGCATTGTACACCAATCAGCCATAACATAAAAAACACTGAAAAGTAAAGTGAATTACATAGACTTAAGTGGAATATCTAGTATACTTGCTGTAAGTCTACTGAACCTATGCAAGCATAAGGAACTGAGCGACTTTGACATGGGCCAAATTGTGATGGCTAGATAACCGGGTCAGAGCATCTCCAAAACAGCATGCTGTGGGTGGTTCGAGGTATGCAGTGGTCAACCAGTAACATGGCAACAACGTAATGCATGTCAAAGGCTCACTGATGTGTGTGAGATTTGAAGGCTAACCGATCTGGTCGGATCCAACAGACGAGTACCACTAGCACAAATCAGAATCAATCAGCAATTAGACCATCTGCAATGGAAGAAGGTGGCGTGATTTGGTGAATCATGTTTTCGATTACATCTTGTGTGTGTGTGTGTGTGTGTGTGTGTGTGTGTGTGTGTGTGTGTGTGTGTGTGTGTGTTGCTTACATTGAAAAGAGCTGGCACTAGGATGGAACCAACATGACAGACAAAGAGTTCTGGATGTTGATCTGGCCTCCAAATTGCAAACTGTGGAATGTGCTGAACAAAGGAGGCTGATTTCCTGGTGTAAGATAACACAGCACAGATTCAGAGGTCTTGGGGAGTCCATGGATTGACTGGGCAGAGCTGATTCTGCGCACCTGTGCCCCTATGCAATATTCGGCAGGTGATCAAAATTTTATGATAATGTAAACGTGGCTTAATTACACTTTTAAAACAATAATTGTTAATTGTAATAAATAAAAAGTCAAAAAAAAGTATTGCAGAGATGAAGAGTGTGTATTTTTAGTATTACTCTTTAGAAGAAAAAAAAACATATATATCATTGTGGTACTGTAATTGGACACACACTTGTGTATTGGCCTTTCTGTAGCTGTTCCGTGACGTTCTTTCTGCCTCTTTTCCTCGTCCATTCATTCAGTCCAATCGGTATCAAATGTCTCCCTCAAAGGGGTATTGTGTGGATCTGTGCAATTTCTAGTTCTCCAGCAAGTGCCAGCCACTCTCCTCCCCATACTTCTTTACATGCTCCAATCAAGATCCAGACTTAAAGTGAGCAGCATAAACCCCACCTCTTTTTTAGCAAACAAACAGAGGAGGACAGATCAGAACGAAGGAAATAACAAACCTGTACATGTGCAGAGCCTCAGCGTGCAGACGTTAATGGAGTCAGCACTAAGGTTTGACCTTCATTCTATTCTACAGAACGAGTGATCTTAACTGTGTGTTTCCTTGATTTCTTGTGTTTGAAAACTTTGTTAGACTAACTTACCATTTAGGAAACGAATATGAAGCCAAGTGAAGCAGTTTATGAAGATAATTAAATGAATAAAACCTTGAATACTAGGTTTCCTTTAGTAATTGATTTAGATCTTTATGCCATTTGCAGTCATTTATAAAAGGCTTATTTCTGGATTTCTGCACTCTCTGAAATAAAGGTACAAACCATTATCACTGGGGCAATGCCTTTCAAGGACACAGAATTGTATCTTAATATAAATAAACAAATTTGGACCAATTCTGTTTCTACCATCAAGGACATTATTTGTACAATGGGTAACCAAAAGGTACCTTTTGTTTTGTAAACTTGCTGGTACAGAATTGTACCTTAATCAAAGATACAAATTATGTCCTTGAAGGTAAATGTACCATCCCAGTGATAGTCAAGTCAAGTCAATTTTATTTATATAGGCCCTTTTGTATCTCAAGGGTGTCTAACGTGTTCCTTTGGGAACTCTTAAAAAGTCATTTTCCCATTTGAATAAGACGTTTAATCAATTGATTATCAGTGACTATGAAAATGTACAGTATCAAATGCATATGCTTGAACACTGCCTTAAATTACAGTAAAATATTCTGTAAAAATACATCTTTCAGGTTTACTAAATAAAACACTTCTATTAGCTGAAAAAAACATTTGCAGAATACAATCACGTTAAAATTGTACAGTATATAAAATCCAATTTTCCATCTACAATATAACACTTCACCAACTGTTCACAGTACAACTTTTAAATAATTTCTTACCCACGTTTCACAAAATACCTTTGCATTTACCCAACATTCTTTCAAAGCAGAAATGAAATAAAATGCATCAAAAGAACAGTAACAAGATGCGCACAAACCTGGTGACTATACATATCTGGAAAACTCTTAAATTACTGCAGCAACTTCGGTAAATCACAGCTGTTGCTATTCCCAGCTAAAAGTTATCATAGGCAGTGGATAGTAAACACTACATGCACAATATACTTCAAATTATAGTCATTAATTGCTTTAAATAAATGAAAATGGCTTACATCATTGTACGTAAAGCTAAATAAGGTAATTTGATAAATCCCTTAGGAGTCTGCAGGTGTTCTAAGGCCCTGAAGAAGTTCTGACATGTCCTGACATTTGTGTATTTCTCAGTTACTTATAAACATATACGGTAAATGGCTAAAGTCTAATATGTGAGCAGCATGCACAGTATGTACAAGTTTGTATTCAGGAGAAAATGACAGTTATGCCTGGTTACTGAAAACAGCAATATGAAGACATAAGTGAACATCGTATATAGAGCATTTCGATGGTGTTTTTTTTGCTGCTTACCATACACTGATTTACAAAGCACACAGACCCTGTGACCAACAGTGGCAACATTCCTGGCATCTGAGGTCAGTCCATGTGTTTTGTTTTTATGCAGTCACAGTTGCAAACAGATACTTGCTGTATTATGTGTCCATAGACTTAAAAAAATACAAGAGATCCATCCTGAGTCCAGACCCCAGTTGTGGTCCAGGTTTCCATGTAGTGTCATCATCAGTCCACGTTTTCCATGAAAAAGTGATGGCTGTCTGTATCTTGCCTACTTGTTTGCATTTGCTTTCTAACAAACAGGTGGCTGATTTTTTTTTTTACTGTCACAACGGTTTAGAAGAAAAAAGAAAAAAACAACATGAGCATGATAAAACAATAAAATAAACATAATGTATATCATCATCATCATTATCATTATCATCAATCACTAATGGCCATGCATAAAGACAACACAAGCTCTTGCAATGTCATACAATAACTTTTTTAGAAAATCTGAATATCATGAAAATCTGTAAGCTACATAAGGCCATATTTTAGCCACCTGGAGCTAAACTGTTTGTGGCCCACTGTTTTTTTTTGTTTTTTTTGTATCAGAATAAGGATTATCTGAGCCTTAATAAGTTAACAGATTGCTGGAGTCTCAGTGTTCTTTTGAGGTAAAGCTAAACTCCTCCCACTGTCCAGAATGTTCTGTACCCTTTCTGAACAATTATGCACCTAAAGTTCAGCTCTACCTTAAAAGGTTAAAAAATAATTTTTAGTAGTTAGGTCTTTTCCGTACCATTAAGGGTACATTTTTTTTTCGAAAAGGGGCAAAACTGTTGTTCGAGGAACATTATTTGTACCACTGTGTACCTCTTTTCAGAGAGTGTGGACTAACCATAACATAGACATTTGATCTCACAGACATAAGTATACAGTTATAATTCAAATTCTGAATAAAATTGCAGAGACATTACTTAACTAGTGATAGACTGTTAAATGTTTGTTAAGTTAAATTTCAATATGCCTTTATTGAATAACTTTAATGTAACTGTAACAAATCGTGGAGCTCACAGAGGATTTAAGTTTTGGGAATTCTAATAGAAACGTTACAAAGCTTTCTTGTTGTGTGAAGTTCAACACAACAACCACAGCAGTTAAATTTAATCCTGTAAGGCCAATAAAATCACCCTATGCTTTTTGTTTTTGTGTGTTTATTGGTATCATTCAAAGGCACATTGCTTTATAGTAGAAGGGGTGAGAGAGGTTATAAAATCATAACTGTATGCCAATTAAGGCAAGATGTACTGACACAGCAGGCAATGCTGACCGCTTTGTTGTACTTTTACTAACAAGCCATGAACGTTTTACTTTATGCCAGGCAAAACTACCTGCGACATACTTTTACAAGGAAAGATAAAAGAAGACACACAGTATACCATTTCAGTCAATTAGCACAGACAGTTGTGTGATGGCTAAAATGGACAACGGTGACATCATATATAAAACTGATTACCAAGACAAGCTGAGCATGGAAAGCAAAGCTGCAGTTCTACAAAAAAATGTGAGTATACTATTGCGGAGACATGCAGTGGAGCTGGCTAGAAGTGGAATGTAATTCTTTACTCATACATAAGCTGCTACTAAATTTCCACACACTTACCCTGCTGAGTTTGATCTGGTTCAGGATGCAAACTGAGCTGATAGAAGCACTCAAAAACATGTTACAGTGACAGTTAAAGTACGGTGACCAAAAAGTGCAAAACAAAACAACAAACCGAAAACAAAATAATAGGTCCGAAAACAAAATAACAAAAACAAAAACAAGACAACCAATTTGAAAACAAAATAACAAAACAACGAAGCTGAAAACAAAACAACAAATTTGAAAACAAAAGAACAAAACACATAAAAACTGTAAACAAAATAACAAATTTGAAAACTAAATAACAAAACAACAAAACCGAAAACAAAATAATAATTCAAAGACAAAATCAAAATGAAAACGAGATATCAAAAAAACAAAGCAAATGTAGTTTGCGATAGAAATTCTTATTGCTAATTGGAAGAAACACTTGTCACTCAAGATATATAAAAATTCTGCAGCCTCACAGACATTTTGTGAAGATAGTAAAGTAAAGTTGAAGATAGCAAATGAAATTCTTACCAATGATCTTAAGTGGCTGATGTCTCATCCAGTCAGTGGTAAAACTTTTATTTGCAAACTACACCTATCTTTCCCTGTTTGTCTGAATTGTTGTGTTTTCTGATATGGGATTTTGTTTTCCGGAATTGTTGTTTTTCTTTTGTTTTCACATTTGTAATTTTGTTTTCGGTTTTGTAATTTATTTATTTATTTTTTGCTTTCAGTTCTGTAGTTTTGTTTTTTCGTTTATTATTTTGTTTTCAGTTGTGTTATTTTGTTTTTGGTTTTGTTATTTCATTTGCACTTCCTGGCCATCATATAAAAGTCTGTGTTGAAGCTACGAAAAATAAACACAAATAGAGTACAATTTATTTAGCCTGAATATAATAAACACAAGCTGTTTATTATATTTCATTGTTTGTTTCTTTGTTTTTTTTTTCTCTCTAGAGGACAAATAAACAAACAATGTTTATTTTCCTATTTGCAACTTTTTTATCTGCAACTTTAACTGTATTTAGGTGGGTCTAGTCAGTGGTGCCTGCTTGATTGTGGGCACAATGATCGGATCAGGAATCTTCATCTCTCCCAAGTCTGTGCTAATGGCAACAGGAGCAGTGGGACCATGTCTGTGTGTGTGGGCAGCATGTGGCGTGCTAGCTACACTTGGTTAGTAAATAGACAAGGATACAATCTACTCACCCTTTTTTGTATTTTTTCCCAAACTGATTTTTTTTCTTCTTATCTTTTTCAATTATTTTTTAACATAAGAAACACTGGAGAGGTTACATGATGGCAATTCTGGGATTAGAACTAAAAGCATTCCAGTCACTATTGCAGTAGCTTAAAGGTTTCATGTTCATACCAATCAGTGCATTTATTCTGAATTTAGTGCATGATAAGATCTGCTAATACAGTCGTGGGGTATTCTTGCTTCTAACACATCAATTTCAAAAACAGACGGCTCACTTGCTGCCTAGTATATCCACTTACCACTTAATCTGTTAACTGAACAAGCTGCTTATTGAATACCAATATGACACAAATCAGTAAATTAAATTTTTTTATTTTTAGTTGAGTCAAGGGTTAGGAAATCAGTATAGGGATGTAAGCAAATGGATATGGAAATGGATATTCTATGGTTGCATATTTATTTTTATTGTAAATTTTGTGGCAGCATGGTGACTTATCCCCCCGTTATTCCTGCAGTTAATAGTTAACAGACTATGGGCCAAACTTCACTGAGTGATGATGGTAGAATAATTGCATGAGGAATCACAAATGAGTTTTCATTTTCTGCAAAGGAAAAGTACTCTAACTAGTTACTTTTATCAGAAAGATAATTACTTTTGAATGACAGTAATTTTGTAATGTACTGTAATTAGTTACTTTAAAAAGTGTCATCCCCTAACACTGGTCAGGACACATTTGCAAAAGAGACTTTTTTATCGTAATGGGGATTTCCTGGTAAAAATAAATGTTAAACAACTGAAATAATAATACAGTACATTGCATTATTACATGAATTGCATATTACATGGTAGTTTTAGTAGTAGTAAAGTTTGATTATCTGCAGAGGCACAGTTCAACAACTATCTTTAAAAACAAAAAAAGTCAAGTCAAGTCAATTTTATTTATATAGCGCTTTTAACAATTGACATTGTCGCAAAGCAGCTTTACACAATAAAAAGAAGTAAGTTTTTATGCAATGTATATGAATCAAAATGATAAGATAGTCCCTGATGAGCAAGCCGAGGGCGACGGTGACAAGGAAAAACTCCCTGAGATGGTAATAGGAAGAAACCTTGAGAGGAACCAGACTCAACAGGGAACCCATCCTCATCTGGGTGATAACGGATAGCAGGGATTGTGTATGTGACAAATAAAATTTGAATTTGGATTGATCAGCATAATAATGTGTAAGACTGGAAGTTCAGTGTAACAGGAGATGTGTTAAAATTAAAATTAAAAGGAGTCCAGTTTGTTCCCGGAGGCTCAGGTAGACTGTAGGGGATTCCAGTCCTGAGTTATCGAAGTCACGGGTCCCCAGAGCATCAATCGATGACAGGACAGTCTTCATGGAAACCATCCCCAGCCACCATATGAATCCAGGCAGACCACACGGGGCATCCATGCGACGAGATCTCCAACCAGAAGCAGGACTCCAGGATGGGTTAGACGGCTCCAGAGGGCAGAGGGGTCTGGATCACTGGCAACTCAGGAGTGACATGTATAGCTCGACAGAGAGACAGAGAGAGGGAAAGCAGAGAGGGAGAGAGAGAGAGGAGAGAACAGAAAATAAGGAGAGATGGCAGTTAGGTCACAGTCAGCATGTATAGGTGAATGTATATTTAGTGCAAAGTGCAAGCAGGGACTCCGGCAGGACTAACTATAACAGCATAACTAAAAGGGAGAGCCAGAAGGAAACACAAACATGAGGGCTCCCTGTGATGTAAAGCAACCAATCACCTCACCGTCAACAAACCTGAGTGAACAATGAGAGTGGGGAGGACAGCATCTAAACATACCAGTTCACCAGAATACTCTACGTCCATGAGTCCCCCAGATCTGCTCCTTTACCTAAGGTTAATCTATTTACAAAAATGCTTGGCTAAATAAATAGGTTTTTAGCCTAGACTTAAACACTGAGACTGTGTCTGAGTCCCGAACATTACTAGGAAGACTATTCCATAACTTTGGGGCTTTGTAGGAAAAAGCTCTGCCCCCTGCTGTAGTTTTAATAATACGTGGTACTGACAGGCAGCCTGCATTCTTTGATCGAAGTAGGTTCTGCTAATCTGCAGAGATGGTGAGAGGTGGTGCAGCTTGATACAATCTTTACTCCCATGACCAAGTTTATAGTCAAGTTTACAGTGTGTAGTGTAGAAGAACATTGTGTTTGTACATGCTTGGTTATTCAGTTCATGGTCACTGAAACACCATGCGCACATCGTCAAGGTCAAAACTATTGAAGCCCTGAGAAAGAAAAGTACTTTTTACTTTAATATATTAAAAGCGTACCATAGTTCATTCTTAACCCCAGTATCAATGTTGAATGGTACACAGAGCGTATATGTGTTTCTGTGCTTATGTGCATGTGTGTGCAGGGGCCCTTTGCTATGCAGAGCTCGGCACCATGATAACAAAGTCAGGTGGTGAGTACTCATACCTGATGGAGGGTTTTGGACCCATTCCTGCCTACCTTTACTCCTGGACATCCATCTTAATACTGAAGCCTTCATCATTGGCCATCATCTCCCTCAGCTGTGCAGAATATTCCTCTATACCTTTTTACCCAGGATGCACTCCGCCGGTGATTATCACCAAATGCCTGGCAGTTGCCTCCATCTGTACGTGAAAAAAAAGTGTAGTAACGGATTACTACTTTATTCATTATTAAAGTTACATTGTTATTATTATTATTATTATTATTATTATTATTATTATTATTATTATTATGCAAAGAAATGAAAGAATACAGTTGCAGTCAAAAGTTTTAATTATCTTCAGAAAGTGCTTTATGCTTAGTCAGGGTCACTAAAGCTGGAGCCTATCCAAGGAATCCTGGACAGAAATACAGTCTGGATGAAAGTTGAGCCCACTGCAGATACACATGTTCACACACTCATTTACACTTCATTACAATATAGCATAGACAATCCACCTATGCTTAGTGGGACAAGAGAAAATTACCATAGCGTCAAGCTAAATTATGTCAGAAGGCTATCACATTTGATTTATGCAATAAATGTCATTTATTTATAAGTGTTTGATAGACCAGGTGAGCTATATGTTCTAAAAAGACCATAAACTAGACGTCAGGAACTGGAAAAAGACACATTTCTCTTTTTTCCTCACTCTTTGTGTCGGAAACCAGGCTAAAATACAGATATTATCCACTACATTATCCAAGTGTCTCAGTACATACTGTAAATGTGCAAAATATTCCTAGTGCACATAATAGTAATTGCATTTACAAATTTAATTTAGGTTCAGTTATTTGTTATAAAAGATGATCTTAACAGCTGCAAAGTATTTTAAAGTACCCCAATCTCCTCCTCCTCTGAACATGGGGTAGTATGTTTCCTGGCCCAGTGGGCCTCACTTAGCACTAGACTAAGTTCCCTTTGTTAACCACTAGGTGCAATAATAACTGCATCGACTATGGAGTCAAATGTGCAACAGTGTACAATAGATCAATAGATGATCTGCTTATATCTGTCAAATTACATTAAAAAAAATCTTTAGTCACTAAAACATTTTACAATTTTGTAGCATTTATGGGGCAGATTTATGGAAATGATTATATATTTGTTAAACATCTAAAAGATATATGGACTAATGAAATAGCCGCTCTTTAGTAGAATAAATGTAGAACAAGCTTTATTCTTTTTTGGGGGACAAATACAGTACTAAATCTGATTATTTTATTAAACTTAAGAAACATCTCATTCTGATGTTGTACTGCACATCAGTTTCATAAATCTAAATCTATTAAAGGAACAGGAACAGTTCGTAATTTGATTTCGGCAGAAAGGTGGCTTAGTTGTTAGTACTGTCACTTTACACCTCCATGGTCCAGATTTGATTCCCAGCCAGGTTTGTTTCCCGTCTCTTTGTGCATGGAGTTTGGATGTTCTCCCCGTGCTTGGTGGTTTTCCTCCGGGTTCTCCGGTTTCCTCCCACAGTCTAAAGACATGCAGATTAGGCTAATTGGTGTTCCCAAATTGCCTGTGGTGTGTGTGTGTGTGTGTGTGTGTGTGTGTGTGTGTGTGTGTGTGTGTGTGTGTGTGTGTGTGTGTGTGTGTGTGTGTGTGTGTGTGTGCCCTGTGATGGATTGGCACCCTGTTAAGCCTTCACCCTGCCTCGTGCCCTAAATCTCCTGGGATAGGCTCCAGGCCCCCGTGACCCTGAATGCAGGATAAAGTGGTATAGGCAATGAGTGAGTGAGTAATTAAAGTGTTTATATATATTACATTTTAAGGGGATATTTAATGAACATGATTTTATTCTAAATAAAACACATTTCTGATATCTCAATCTCAATTTCTCTTTTTCTATTTAACAGTATTACTTACACTCTTGAACTGCTTAAGTGTAAAGCTATCCAGCTATGTGCAGAATTTCTTCACTGCAGCGAAACTCCTCATCATTGTTATCATAGTGGTTTCAGGCATCGTAATGCTGGCCAAAGGTTTGAACCGTGCTACACACGAAAAATTATACCAACCGTGACTTAATGAAAAGCAATTAGTCCTCAATTAAGAAACACTAGAGAAAATATTGCAGCAAATGATTTTTCCCCGTTTTGTAACTTAAATTATTAGGAAGTTTGTGGATATAAATATCCATCGATGTCTTTTCATTCATGGTCTTGTTTTCAGGAAACACACAGAATTTGCAAAATGCATTTGAAGGAGGAACAATTTCATTCGGAGCAATCGGACTTGCTTTTTACAATGGTCTTTGGGCATATGATGGATGGTGAGTTGATTTATTACTTTGCAAAAGTCTTGAGCCACCCTTTATTTCTTCGTGTTAAATTGAACTAAAGAAATGGGAATATTTACTGCGACGAGCTGCAAAGTGAATATAGATGCAGTTTGTTTTTGGTTGTTTATTTAACAACCTCAGCAGCAACCTCATTTCCCCTCTCATCCGTTCCAACCACACAGCTTTCAGCCTCACCAGAATATTAATCACCGGCCAGATCGTCTGTCATCATCTGCTCCTGTTTCTCACTGGTTCATGCCTTAAGTAAAGAGTATCAATCTGTGTGATTGAATGCTTTCTGTGCTTGAATAATTCATAGGTCACAGTGTGGCTTAACAAACAAAAACATTCCTTTAAAACTGGGCTGGAAATGAGAGCCAAAATAAGTATTTCAGGAATCCTGGAGAACTATTCCTCAGGACATTAAAGGCACATTCTTCCTACATTGAAGATAAAAGACATTTTGGCTCTTTGGAAACAAAACAGGAAGAGGTGACAGGTGGCTCAAAATGTTTGCACAGTACTTTATATTTAAAGCATTTGAAATATAAATATCATAGAGTATTAAATAATGGATTATCATGTAACATTTTAACTACTGGGCTGGTAGCAGATTCAATTCTTGCACATCTGTCTTCTACAGGAATCAACTCAACTTCATTACAGAGGAGCTGAAAAACCCTTATAGGTGAAGGCCATGTCAGTGCTTTGTTCTGCACCACACAGATTTATTTAGCAGTAAGACTGTACACTTGATTTGTAATGTAGACATTTTTCATTCCTAGTCATTTTTTGTGATTGTAGTGCAGATTATAATTATTATCCTTGCAGATTAATTATGTGAAATCTTCCCAGTGCACACTGGTGTCTTATTTATAAATTGTGTGATCATGTACTTGTCTTGATTTCTAAATTCAGCAGGTTTTCTAGTTTAAGCCTGATCATGATCGTTCTCTAGCATGTGTGGGATATTTTTAAATTTCTCTTTTGAATTTCTTGCTATTATGGTAAATTCCTCTGCCATCTCGACAGGAACCTCCCCATGGCCATTATTATCGGGATTCCCTTGGTGTCAGTGTGCTACGTGTTGGTCAATATCGCATACTTCAGTGTCATGACACCTACAGAATTACTTCAGTCTTCTGCTGTTGCTGTGGTGAGTATATTTAATAATAATAATAATAACAATAATAATAATAATAATAATAATAATAATACATTTTATTTATAAGCGCCTTACATAACACTCAAGGACACTGTACAAAAAACAATCAACAATACAAATATGAAATGCAAGCAACCAAACGACACAAAAAACAAGCATGTACAAAAGAAAACAGTGAGTTTAACGAGAGTAAGCTTTAGTAAATAGATGGGTTTTGTTGGGTATTTATTATATGCATAGAGACACAAAGTTCACAAATGGCCAAAACACAGTATTGGCGCTGGTTGTATTTTTTGTATTTGTAATTTTTATGTTATTCATATAATACAGGAAATGTGTGTGCAAAAAAAAATGCTACTTCTGAAGTTTCTGCAACATGGAAGTGACCATCAAACAATTCTAATTTTAAATGCAAATTATTCATATTTCTTATTAGTCCTGATATTAAAATGGCTGTAAGCTTCTAGAAGCATATGACCAGAGGCAAATGAAAATAGTTTTTTGGTAAAAGCTTAAAAAGCAAAAAAAATCTGTAATGTCCATAACCATGTCAAATTTATGTTATAATTTTATAATGTTATATATTTTTTTTCTTTTTATAATTTTGCATTTTAGAATAATACACTTTTCAGGTTTATTATGTCTTTCAATGTATAATCTAAATGGGGCAATTTTCATCTGGTAGTAGTAGCCTTAATGTGGGAGCCCCCTAGTGACGGGGAGGAATTGGACACGACTAAATTAGGGAGAAAATCGGGGGAAAAAAAAAAAAAAACGAAGCATGGATCTGGAGATAAGAAGCATTAAGTATTATGCAAAATGGTGTTATATGATCCTATTTAAAAATTCACTTTTTCACATACAGTAGGTGAGTCACTTTCTAGCGCTAATACATATGACATACTGTAGTTACAGGACAATCTGAAAAGATTTGTTATTATTCAATACTAAAGATTGTTGTAGATGTGGCTTTAGATAATCAGAAAGAAGTCAATCATTAGATGTGCAAACTTCTATCCGACCTGTTGATCAGGAATCTGTGTATAATCCTCCTGAATGTCAATTAAGCCGACTAGTTTTAGTCTTGCCTTGTGTACTGCACAGACTTTTGGAAACAGAGTCTTGTATCCAGTGTCGTGGGTGGTGCCATTGTTTGTGGTTTTCTCCACTTTCGGAGCTGCTAATGGAAGCTGCTTTACTTCTGGAAGGTAAATTGCCTTTATATTTTTTATTAAAATAAAAGGTATTTTGGATCCTATAATAACTTCATTATAATTCACTGACAGTCTGATATCCTGGTCAAGAGAGTGTCAGATTTCTGTGCCATTTTGCACTGTTGCTTTGCACCTCCAGGGTCCGGGTTCGATTCCCGCTTGGGGTCTGTGTGCATGGAGTTTGCATGTTCTTCCCATGCTCTGTGGTTTTCCACTGGTTACTCCAGTTTCCTCCCACAGTTCAAAGACATGCAGATTTGGCTAATTCGCATTCCCAAATTGCCCGTAGTGTGTGAATAGCCGTGCGATTGTGTGTCTGTGATGGATTGGCACTCCACCCAGGTTGTATCCTGGGATAGGCTCCAGACCACCCGTGACCCTGCATACCAGATAAAGCAGAATGGGTGAATGAATGAGTACATTTCTACACTCACTTCACTTCACTTCATTACAGTAGGTAGACCTTCCTAGTACTGGACTGAACCCACTTTTGCCTTTAGATCTGCCTTAATGCTCCTTCAACAAGGTGCTGGAACCATTCCTTAGAGATTTTAGAACATATTGACATGATAGCAGAAATATTCCTTTAATCAACAAGTTAATTAAGCACACTTTTCAGTATCTATATATTGACATAAAAAATGTTCAGCAAATGAAAAAAAAAGATAAATAACAAACATGTGACTAAAAGCATTTCAATAATTTCTTGTTTTGTTCCTGTTGAGGGTTTTAGTGGCACCAGCGTTAGAAGTCAGCATAGGCAACTCTATCCCTGACCCAGATTCCAACTCATTCAGATCTCTTCCCAGACATTCTCAAGTATACTGTGAAATAAAGCCTCTCCAATACAATATCTCTAGTATGTCCTGTGTTTAGGGTCTGATCTGTCCGTCCATTCAGCTGTCCCTGATAGAGCCTCGAACTTCAGTGACCAGGCAGCAGGTGTCCGAATCACCTCAACTGGCTCCTCTGGATTTGAAGTAGCACAAGTGGCTCTCGCAGTTTTCCAAAATCTTTTGCCTATCACAGCGAATGCACACAGACCTGCTACTGGGAAGCAATTATAATCCAAATGGTCAATACCCAGAACTTATAAACATGGGTGAGGATAGGGATGTATATTTCCTGGTAAACTGAGAGCTTTGTCCACAAACTGAGCTCCAATTTCACAAAGAACACATCCTGCTCTTATGGACACTCTTCTCACTATACACACACTGGATTGCAATGCCAAATACCCTGTACCTAACACAACAACTGTTGATGTACATTAATATGCATTTCTCCAAATTCACAAAACACACCTAAGCTGATTTAGCAGAATTTCATGACCTCTTAAATACTGTGCAATAGGAAAGAGTTGGTCCACTGTTTCACAGACTGTGTAGAAGCAGCATTGTTCTTTAGCAGATATAGTCTTCTCTCCAAAATCCTGGCATAGAATTTTCCTAGGAGGATTATGAGTGTGATTGCTCTGTAATTGATACACACCCTCTTGCACCATTTCTTAAAAACAACAACAACAACAACAACAACAAAAAAGTGTGTGTGTATGTGTGTGTGTGTGTGTTAACCAGTAATAGTACATTGAAGAGGTCTTGAACTACACAATCCCAACCCTGTTTGGTGCTTTTGAATTCTCAGTTGTCCCTGGAGCTTTGTCTGACGTGAGATGGATTGGCACCATGTCCTGGGCACTGCCTCCACTGTGTTCTGCATGATGCTCTGCTCTGTTCTTCAGAAAGCATCTTTATTAATATCCTCATAAAGGCTTATACTCAGAAGGCTTTCTTCCTCAACTTGAAGCTTTGCTCACTACTGTCTTCTACCAGCCTTACAGCCATGACACAAGGCACTAGTGTCACAGATTTTGGTCACAGCTTTCTGCTGCTGCCTCTATGATGGAGGATTTGAACATTGTCCATTCAGACTCAATGTGTACAACTGCATTCAAGGGAGATTTCCATGCATGTGAATCTGGCCAGTGCCCTGTGTACAAGAGCTCCGCCCTTGTGTTAACGGAAAACCCAAAATGCATGGCCTGAGTTCTGCTACAATCACAAAATCAATCATTGACCTTTGGCCAATTGATGGTTCTTTAAGTTATGCCCATCCAAATATTTCCATCATTCCCAATATGGGAATAGTATAAAAATTATCTTTAGCCTTACGAATTGTCTTACATGGGTGAGTATTTAGGAGCTCAAAGATATTTCTGGTAACCAAGTTACAAAGTACAGTACGTAAATATCTTAATCTTTAACACATTATAACTGATTGAAAAACAGCCATTCCAGACTTGCTACTTTCAGTAGGTCATCTGCTACTTACCCTATGCCCCTGTTTTCAGCCGCTGACTCTGTGTTTACTTAAACGTTAACCGTTTGGTACCCTACAATGTATCACTGTTTCGAGACCATCATAGTAAATTGATATCTGTTTGTTTGTGTGTGTGTGTGTGTGTGTGTGTGTGTGTGTGTGTGTGTGTGTGTGTGTGTGTGTGTGTGTAATGGTAAGGCTGACTTATGTGGCCGGACGTGAGGGTCACATGGTGGAGTTTCTTTCCTATATCAGTCTGAAATATTATACCCCTGCACCAGCACTCATCTTTAATGTAAGTCTATACACTATATTGCCTCTATATACATTTTGTTTGTATCCATTTGATTTTACATGTTTGCACGAGCTCCCATATGAAGTGTGTATTTGTATGTTGTACTTGTATCCAAATCTAGGCAATTTTGGGCACCTGCTACGTAATTCCAGCGGACATTAACGTTCTCATCAACTACTTCAGCTTCGCTCAGTGGGCTTTCTATGGGCTTACTGCCCTCTCGCTCATTGTCATGCGGTTCACAAAAAAAGAGCTACACAGACCTGTGAAGGTAAGTGTGCATTTCAATATCCATTTTATCTCCTACAGTATATGAAAAGTCCACATGTCCTGTACTTGAGCAAATGTACAGATACCTTAGGTAAAATGTAACTCAAGTAGAAGTCCAGCCCTTTCATTTAGACTTGATTAAAAGTCCATTTAACTCTAAAATTAGTTAGGTATCAAAATACTGAGCTAGTATTAGCTCTCAGTAGCCTTTATGTCTAACCAAATCTCTCTCTTTTTCTGTTTCCCAAATGTGAAAGTCATTTCATTGCAAATGATAAAAAATTCTCTCTTTTGTGATACAGTTTATGTTTTACATTTAATGGCATTTTTTATTTTTCCTTTTCTAACTTACTTTTGAAATGTATGGTTTATAATACTACTACTACTACTACTACTACTACTAATAATAATAATAATTACAGTGGAACCTTGGATTACGAACATAATTCGTTCCGGAAGTGGGTTAGTGTTCCAAAACACTCGTAAACCAAATCATAATTTCCCATAAGAAATAATGAAAACTCAAATTATTCGTTCCACAGCCCCAAAAAATAAATACATCAAAATAATTAATACAATCTATAAAATGAAAATAAAACAAATTAATCTGCACTTTACCTTTAAAAAAAGTACAAATAAATCCCGACAGATAAGTGTTTCTGTTGGTGCGCGCAGGCGCCGTGTGTGTGTGTGTGTGTGTGTGTGTGTGTGTGTGTGTGTGTGTGAAATTAGCCCCTTCCCTCGCCTCGTTTTACAGAGTAACACTCCTCCTCCCTCTCCCCACCTCGCTTTTTAAGTTTCACAACAAACACACACACACACACATACACACACACACACAACGGAAACAACGTTTTAACAGGAAAAAAAGAAATCTCTCTGACACTGGCGTGAGCATACTAAAGTGTGGGAGAAAGGGAATCACTGCAGTAAAGTAAAAAAAAACAAATGAACCAGCACCTTACCTTAGAAAAGAATTGCGACAGAGCAGAGTTTCTGTGTGTTTGTGAAGCCGAGGAGGGGGTGAAAAGACGAGAGAGCGTTTGTGCGTGTGTCACGGTATTTGCGTGTGTGTGTGTGTCGGTGTCAAATTACACGCACATTGAAAGAATTCCGCAGCGCAAGAGTGACGCTTGGTGTCAAAATAAGAGTTGCATGCGTGATACATGATACTCGGCGCTCGTAAACTAATACTTGTTCGGTTTCCGATTAAAAATTTATTACAAATCTTTGCTCGGTTTGCGGAACACTCGTAAACCACGTTACTCGCAATCCGAGGTTCCACCGTATTATTATAATAAAAATAAACTTTGGCATAAAAAGCATAATTACCCCTAAGCAAGGTAAAGTGATTAAACATACTTATCCAATAATTATCCAAAGTGCCCGATAAATGAACTCTGACAGTTCCAGATGTTTGTTCTTCACAGGTGCCCATAGTTATCCCTGTTGTGGTGGTGGTTGTCTCCTGTTACCTCATTTTGGCTCCAATCATTGACAAACCTGAGATTGAGTATCTGTACTGCGCAATATTCATCTTCTGTGGACTGATTATTTACTTTCCCTTTGTGCACTACAAGTTCGGCTGGTTCAGAAGAATCATAAGTGAGTAAAAATAACACTATTTACTGAATATTATGTCAAGCATAAACTTCATCACATCTTAAATGGCTATTAGTTAAAATAACTCAAACTTTAACTTCTGACACTGAAGTTAAAATTTCTTTAACTTCATGACACATATATATATATTTATTTATTTACTTATTTATTTTTTAATGCATTTGGAAATTTATATAAATATAAGAAAGATTTTGTCTGTACATTCGCTCTTTTAATCATATCTTTACAATTTTATACTTCATTAGAGGACCCGAACTGGACCCCAGTTCTGTCTGTATGTCTGTCCAGCCAGATTTTGTCGCAGCATCACAAAAAATGTCCGGACACAATTTTATGAAACTTTGCCAGTCTTTTGGTATTTGCATGAAGTTAAACCTGAGCCATACAATGAAATCAAAATGTTGAGGAGAAGGAAAGTTATCAGCGGTTGTGTACCACATTATAAACCACAAGTAAACTGTAGGTAAAAGTGAATTTTAACACGCTGGAGTCGTTCTAAGACAGAATTTATATAATTTTTGGGATGTTTGGCTGACGAAGAAAGAAGTACTGTACAGTACAATTTGGTGTAAACAAGGCGTAAGATGCTCAGCCTTACAAAATGTTATTTCTTTGTATTAATTAGTTAGGTAGAGAGTTCTGCCGTACAGAAAGACAGGCAGACATTGACATGGGCTTCAACTTGAAATAATAATATCAGTGGTTATAATAAAGCTGATCACCTATAATCTTTTATCTGTTTCTGCAAACTCTTTTCATGTTAACGATGGGTACTAGTAGATTTTTTGCCATTGGACAATTGTTTGGAAGGTGCCAGATTCAAATCCCACGACCAAAAAGTTGTTGGACCCTTGAGCAAAGCCCTTAACCCTCAACTGCTCACATACATGCAACACATTGTACATGAGATAAAAATGTAAGTCTGGATAAGCACGTCTGCCAAATGCCTTATGCAAATGTAGATTATAAAATTATCTATGTTTGTTGCATAAAATACACCTCACTAGATAAATATCTAGTGATAAAAATAAATAAAAGTGACAGACGTAACAGACAATAATATTTTATTTTATTAGGCATTTTTTTCCAGCATTTGAGGCTTTTTGGAGGTCTTACCATGCTCAGAATGTCAGTCAAGGAAATCAGCACACATACTGGAATCTGCTGCCATTAGAATGTCAGAGAGTTTGGTCCTTGGTTGTGGTACAGGGCCTTTTTTTCTGCATAGCTCACACATATACATGTGAAACCCGTTACACAAAATGACACAATCTCATTGAGTTGAACAACTTCAGCTTTGTTATATATAACTAGGGATGCTCCGATCATAATTTTTGGGGCTGATCAGTGATCACTAGAAGCTGTATCGACCGATCACCGATTACAGGGTCTACTTGAAGCCTTATCATGTAGAATTATTTATTAAACTATACCTAACAACAATGTAAATTAAGTATTTAAATTACAAAAAGAGGAATATCATGAATTGACAACTGTATTTACTGGCAAGCAACATGTGCAACACGTCAACTTAAAACATAACAGCCTGTGCTTGGTTAGTAACTGGGAACAGCTTAGAGCTTGACAAATACAACTTTCCTGTAGATTGTATGAAATTATATAAAATACCAGACAAGTAGAGCGCGAGTCCTGGATGGTCTGCAAGCATCCGTGAGGACCGCCAAAAAATTATCGGTTTTGGTTTGAGTCCCCAATTTATTTATTTTTTTCATTACATTAACATGTTTAATTTTTCGCATGGAAAGATGGAAACGTAATCACAGCGCCAAAACTGGCAGTGAATCATGATGAACCCTACTTACAGCCACCGCGCGAAACCCCATAGATGAGATAGGGGTATTACCGAGAGCTGAGTGAGTGACAGCGCGCGAGTTGCTAAACTCTCCCGCTCTCTTAGCGCTAGCCAACTTCGAAAAATGCTCATGTTCCTTTACGTGACTAACCTTCAAATGTCTGATGAGTTTCGTGGTGTTAAAATGCTTTGGGTGCTTCCCACCTCGTGGAATTGGCTTGTTACACAGGTTGCAGATTGCTAATGTATTGTCTTTTTCACACAACACATAGAATTGCCAGACCAGTGAAGCCATTTTAGCAGCGCACAAAAAAATTGTCCCGTGAGGTTTGCGTCATCTGATTGGCTTTTCTATATCGGCCATTATAGAGACTGCCGATCAAACTTCCCAAAGCTATTATCGGCCAATTATGATCGGCAACCGATCAATCGGAGCACCCCTGTTTATAACAACTTGTTATATATGTCATGGGCTGTACTCAACTGGATGTCAGTTATTTGGCTTGTTTGCCAAACACACCCAATGTCATTTGATATACTTCTCCTAGGAGATTTATACGATTGCCACCAAACCGGAATAATATGATCTCAAGTCACTGAGAATGCAAAATTGTGAAGTGATTTTTGATATTTCAAACGGTTCAGTCATGATGCTGCCTTAAACTTATGTCAAAAAGTGGCTAATAACTGTCTGATATGAGTGACATCACATTAGGTGACATCTTTTGGAGGTCTTAATGTGTTCATAAAGCAAACAGGTTGTGTGGTGTACCTGGGAGGCAATGGATGGGCCCGATCATTACTTTTAAAATTAAAATATACTTGAGAAGAACATTAAATAGGGATACTATATTGTATAGGCTAGTTTATATACTGTACTTGGCTTTCAGTGACCTTTTTATAAGCATCTTGCCTCAGTAACCATTAATTTATTGCATTTGGAGCTTATTATGGGCCATTACATTTCACTTGAGTTACCCTGAGTCTAATCATATTACATAGGTACTTATGAAGAAGCATCAGCATCTTCATTGTATGGCATGGCTAACATTAGCATTTTATACATTTAACTTTAACTCATCCATTTAACTGCTTGAAATGTAGCAGTAATGTACCATAAATGTACGTAACATAAACATGCCAAGTTTGTGTCATATTGATTTATTAGAAAGCCCTTTCCTGCTGAAGCTTATGCTTTTAGTATCATTAACAAAACTGCAGAAGCGTTATATACAGTACCAGCCCATACATTTTATAATGGTTCACACAAAACTTTGCTTTTCCTTCTTCTCCGAGTGATAAAATTTTATTTATTATGTACAGTAATGCAGAACTCGAAGCTTTTACAGACCTGGTCAGGAGCAACATCACTAATTTAGCATGCAACTTTATCCCCTATACCAATAATACAGTATATTAGTCCATCCTAGAAAATATAATATGTATAGTTCAATATAACAGTACATACAGTATGATACATTTGTGCTGAGGCATGTTAAACACTTTTTATCATGTACTTCAATTCAATTCAATTCAATTTTATTTGTATAGCGCTTTTAACAATTTTCATCGTCGCAAAGCAGCTTTACACAATCAATAGAATTATTTAAGTTTGTATGAAATGTGAATATGTATGAATAAAAATAATGGTCAGATAGTCCCTGATTAGCAAGCCGAGGGCGACAGTGGCAAGGAAAAACTCCAATAGATGGCAGTAGGAAGAAACCTTGAGAGGAACCGGACTCAACAGGGAACCCATCCTCATTTGGGTGAAACAGGAAGCAGGAACTGATCTGCAGTCATAATGTGTGTTAGGTGGCAGGCAGTTCAGTATCATAGTTGTTAATAGATGTTAATTGATGTTAATATGGAGTCCAGGTAGTTATTGGAGGCTCAGGTAGACTTGTAGGAAATTCCAGTCCTGAACTATCGAGGGACTGTAGCCAAGTCCGCAGAGAAACGGCCGTCAACATCATGCGAGGCCAGAACCGTCTTCCTAGTAGAGTGAAATCGTCCCCAGACATCGGACGCATCCCAAAGAGACACACGGGACATCCATGTGACGAGATCTCAACCAGAAGCGGGGCACCAGGATGAGTCAGGCAAGTGCAGAGGGAGTCTGGATCAATGGCAGCTCAGGCACGACATGTATAGCTCGAGAGAAAGAGGGAAAGAGAGAGGGAAGAGAGAGAGAGGGGGAGAGAGAATAGGAGAGGGGAGAGCAAAAGAGGGGAGAGCAAAAGAGGGGAGACAACAGTTAGGTATGGTCACAGTCACATAATGTATAAGGTGAATGTATATTTAGACTAACTATAACAGCATAATTAAAAGGGAGAGCCAGAAGGAAACACAGACATGAGGGCTCCCTTAGATGTAAAGCAACCAATCGCCTCACCGTGGACAAACCTGAGTGATCAATGAGAGTGAGGAAGACAGCATCTAAACATACCAGTTCACCATAATACTCTAAGTCCATGAGTCCCCCAGATCTGCTCCTTTACCTAAGGCTAATCTATTTACAAAAATGCTTGGCTAAATAAATAGGTTTTTAGCCTAGATTTAAACACTGAGACTGTGTCTGAGTCCCGAACACTATTTGGAAGGCTATTCCATAACTTTGGGGCTTTGTAAGAAAAAGCTCTGCCCCCTGCTGTAGTTTTTATAATACGCGGTACTGACAAACAGCCTGCATCCTTTGATAGGTTGGTGTGGCGCGAGACCATTTAATGCTTTATATGTCAAAAGTAGTATTTTAAAATCAATGCGAAATTAAACAGGGAACCAGTGAAGTGTAGATAAGATAGGGGTGATGTGCTTGTATCTTCTGGTTTTAGTGAGGACTCTCGCTGCTGCATTCTGTACTAACTGAAGCTTGTTTATGCACCTGGTTGAACAACCAGACAGTAATGCATTACAATAGTCCAACCTAGAGGTGATAAAAGCATGAAGTAGTTTTTCTGCATCGTTTAGTGACAATATATTTCTTAACTTGGCAATATGTCTGAGGGGAAAGAATGCTATCCTGGTGATATTGTCTACATAAGCTTCAAATGAAAGACTAGAATCTATAATCACACCAAGGTCTTTTACTGTTGCACTAGATAGAACAGAAAGGCCATCTAAAATTACAGTGTGATCTAAAATCTTGCTTCTAGCTGCATGCGGTCCTAGAGTATGACTAGAACTTCTGTCTTATCAGAATTAAGCAGAAGGAAGTTAGTTAGCATCTCTTATATCCTTTATACATTCCTCAACTTTAGCAAGCTGGTTTCTCTCATCTGGTTTTGCTTAGACGTATAACTGTGTGTCGTCAGCATAACAGTGAAAATGAATATCAAGCATGTAGAGGGAAAAAAGCAGTGGGCCTAAAACCGAACCATGTGGGACACCAAACTCCACTAGTGAACATGCAGAATAATCACCATTTAAATCTACATACTGATAACGATCAGTCAAATAGGATCTGAGCCAGGAGAGGGCTGTTCCCTTAATTCCTACTACATTTTCTAAACTGTGTCAAAAGCTGCACTGAGGTCGAATAACACAAGCATAGTTACGCAACCCTGATCAGAGGCCAATAGGAGGTAATTTACTTCTTTAACGAGTGCTGTCTCTATGCTGTGATGAGGCCTAAATCCTGATTGATACAGTTCATGTATGTTATTTCTATGTAGATATGAGCATAGCTGTTCCGCAACTATCTTTTCCAGAATCTTAGAGATAAAGGGGAGATTTGATATCGGCCTGTAATTGGACAGCTCACCGGGGTCGAGGTCAGACTTCTTAATTGTCGGTTTAATAACTGCTAATTTAAAAGTTTTTGGAACATACCCAATGCTGATTGAAGAATTAATTATTTTCAACAGGGGTTCTGTTATTTCTGGAACTATCTGTTTGAGAAAATGTGTAGGTATTGGATCTAATATACAGGTTGATGAATTTGCAGAAGAGATGAGTGAAATTAGTCCATTCTCCTCAAGGGGAATAAAGTATTCTAAGTTTCGATCTGACATGGTTAGTTTAATATCTGCATCAATTACATTGTCCGGTTTCAAAGCCTCAATTTTATGTCTAATGTTTGCAATTTTATTATTAAAGAAGTTCATGAAGTCCTCACTGCTGTATGTTGTTGTTGTGGAGATTTATGCAGTGGTCTTATTTCTGGTTAATTTGGCTACGGTATTAAATAGAAATCTAGGATTATTTTTGTTATTTTCTATAAGAGTGGAGAGATACGTTGATCTAGCTACACTAAGAGCTTTTCTATAGTTCAGGATGCTCTCTTTCCATGCTATTTGAAATACTAACAATTTGGTTTGACGCCATTTACGTTCTAATTTCCGAGCAGTCTGTTTTAAAACTGCGCGTGTGATCATTATACCAAGGAGCGAGTTTCTTATCTCTAATCAATTTCCGTTTAACTGGAGCTACATTAACTAAGGTATAACGAAATGTTGACTAAATGTTCAGTCGCCTGATCCAGTTCCGTGGAGTCAGATGGCGATCCAATCAATGTTGGTAACTCTGGGAGATTACTGATAAAGCTCTGTGTGGTCGTTTAATACGGTAGCGCTGCGCTGTGCATACATTATTACTATGACAAACATTAATTGAGACAAGAAGGTGATCTTAGATAACTTCAGACTAAAATAAATTTCTTATACTTAACCCGAAGAATAATATTAAATCTAAACTGTGACCTGCTTTATGAGTGGGTCCTACTACACATTGATTTACTCCTACCGAGTATGGACATAAATGCTGTTCTCAGAGGATCTTCTGGATTCTCAAAATGAATATTAAAATCTCCAGTAATTAACGCTTTTTCTACAGAAATGACTAGGTTTGCAAGGAAATCTGCAAATTCACAGAGAAATTCCGAGTATGGCCATGGGGGTCTGTAAATGATTATTAGCGGGATCGACTGAGCTGACTTAATATTTGTAGCTACACTTTTTATGTTACTACAGAGAACTTCAAATGCATTAAATTTGTGTCCGTGTTTTTGTACGATAGACAGATTATGTACAGGGTGGGCCATTTATATGGATACACCTTAATAAAATGGGAATGATTGGTGATATTAACGTCCTGTTTGTGGCACATTAGTATATGTGAGGGGGCAAACTTTTCAAGATGGGTGGTGACCATGGTGGCCATTTGGAAGTCGGCCATCTTGGATCCAACTTTTGTTTTTTCAATAGGAAGAGGGTCATGTGACACATCAAACTTATTGGGAATTTCACAAGAAAAACAATGGTGTAATGGTGTACTTGGGCCATTCAACTGGTCTGACACTAACCCACATTGGATAGATCCCTCCAAGACTGTTGGAACAAAAAAAGTGATGGTATGGTGTGGTATATGGGGTACAAAGATAGTGGGGCCATTCTTCATCAATGGAAACCTCAAGGCCACTGGATATTTGAAATTGCTACATGATGATGTGTTTCCCTCTTTATGCACTGAAGCTGGCACGTTCCCTGAGTTTTTCCAGCAAGATGGTGCACCACCACATTATGGGTGTCAGGTCCGAGCATTCCTAGATGAAGAGTTTCCTGAAAAGTGGATTGGTCGTCGTGGGCCAGTTGAATGGCCCCCAAGGTCTCCCGATCCGAACCCCTTTAGACTTTTATCTTTGGGGTCATCTGAAGGCAATTGTCTATGGTGTGAAGATACGAGATGTGCAGCACCTGAAACTACGGATAAGCCTGTGCTGGCATTTCTCCTGCAGTGTTGCTATCAGTGTGTGAAGAGTGGGACAAGAGGGTTGCATCGACAATCCATCACAATGGGCAGCACATTGAACACATTTTATAAGTGGTCAGAAACTTGTAAATACACACGTGGACAAAATTGTTGGTACCCTTCGGTCAATGAAAGAAAAACTCACAATGGTCACATAAATAACTTTAATCTGACAAAAGTAATAATTTTAAAAAATTCTATGAATGTTAACCAATGAAAGTCAGACATTGCTTTTCAACCATGCTTCAACAGAATTATTTAAAAAAAATAAACTCATGGAACAGGCCTGGACAAAAATGATGGTACCCCTAGAAAATACTGAAAATAATGTGACCAAAGGGACATGTTAATTCAAGGTGTGTCCACTAATTAGCATCACAGGTGTCTACAATCTTGTACTACTGTAAGTCAGTGGGCCTATATACTGTATTGGGCTCCAGGTAGTCACTGTGTTGTTTGGTGACATGGTATGTACCACACTCAACATGGACCAGAGGAAGCGAAGGAAAGAGTTGTCTCAGGAGATTCGAAAGAAAATTATAGACAAGCATGTTAAAGGTAAAGGCTATAAGACCATTTCCAAGCAGCTAGATGTTCCTGTGACTACAGTTGCACATATTATTCAGACATTTAAGATCCATGGGACTGTAGCCAACCTCCCTGGACGTGGCCACAGGAGGAAAATTGATGACAAATCAAAGAGACGGATAATCCGAATGGTAACAAAAGAGCCCAGAAAGACTTCTAAAGAGATCCAAGGTGAACTTCATGCTCAAGGAACATCAGTGTCAGATCGCACCATCCGTCGTTGTTTGAGCCAAAGTGGACTACATGGGAGACGACCAAGGAGGACAGCATTGTTGAAAACAAATCATAAAAAAGCCAGACTGGAATATGCCAAACTACATGTTGACAAGCCACAAAGCTTCTGGGAGAATGTCCTATGGACAGATGAGACAAAAATGGAACTTTTTGCCAAGGCACATCAGCTCTATGTTCACAGATGGAAAAATGAAGCATATCAAGAAAAGAACACTGTCCCTACTGTGAAACATGGAGGAGGCTCTGTTATGTTCTGGGGCTGCTTTGCTGCATCTGGCACAGGGTGTCTTGAATCTGTGCAGGGTACAATGAAATCTCAAGACTATCAAGGGATTCTAGAGAGAAATGTGCTGGCCAGTGTCAGAAAGCTGGGTCTCAGTCGCAGGTCATGGGTCTTGCAACAGGACAATGACCCAAAACACACAGCTAAAAACAGAAAAGAAGAAAACATTGGACTATTCTAAAGTGGCCTTCTATGAGCCCTGACCTCAATCCTATTGAGCATCTTTGGAAGGAGCTGAAACATGCTGTCTGGAAAAGGCACCCTTCAAACCGGAAACAACTGGAGCAGCTTGCTCATGAGGAGTGGGCCAAAATACCTGCAGAGAGGTGCAGAAGTCTCATTGACAGTTACAGGAATCGTTTGATTGCAGTGATTTCCTCAAAAGGTTGTGCAACAAACTATTAAGTTAGGGGTACCATCATTTTTGTCCAGGCCTGTTCCATGAGTTCATTTTTTTAAATAATTCCGTTGAAGCATGGTTGAAAAGCAATGTCTGAGTTTCATTGGTTAACATTCATAGAATTCTTATTTATTATTACTTTTGTCAGATTAAAGTTATTTCTGTGACCATTGTCAGTTTTTCTTTCATTGACCGAAGGGTACCAACAATTTTGTCCACGTGTGTAGCTCATGAAAGAATAAAGTTACGTTTAAACCAAGTACACCATTGTTTTTTCTTGTGAAATTCCCAATAAGTTTGATGTGTCACATGACCCTCTTCCTATTGAAAAAACAAAAGTTGGATCCAAGATGGCCGACTTCCAAATGGCCACCATGGTCACCACCCATCTTGAAAAGTTTGCCCCCTCACATATACTAATGTGCCACAAACAGGACGTTAATATCACCAACCATTCCCATTTTATTAAGGTGTATCCATATAAATGGCCCACCCTGTACTTCATAATTTCCATGTTATTTTTACAAGTAAAAGAATTAAAATCAACTATTGTACCTCTAATGCAGAAACAAAAACATTTATAAGGAAGATTATTAGATTTGCTTGGCTTTATACACTGCCTAGCCAAAGAAAAGTCCCACACTTGTTGGGCATTTGCTGTCGCACCATTTCAATAAACTTACACAATGTCAAGTTTATTTATATCCGAAGCAGCAGATTTCCCTCCAAGATCTTGTAATAACAAGTCGGAGCGCTGCGTAAAGCCTCCTTCAGCACATCCCAAAAATTCTCAATGGGGTTAAGGTCTCTTTGTCTCCGTCTATGGACTCTGTGGTGGCCAGTCCATGTTTGAAAATGAACAACTAGACAATTTAAGCCCAATGAATCCTGGCATTGTCATCCTGCGTTGTGCCTGTGCCATCAGGGAAGAAAAATATTCCTTTGATTGAAAAATATCATTCTATATATTCAGTTAGTCATCTGACCTAATTTTTTGGGCAAATAACGTTAATAAACCTAGACCTGAGCCACAGAAGCAACCGCAGATCATACACTGCCCCCACAGCCTTGTAAGATAAACAAGACATGATGGGTGTATCACTTCATCTACCTCTCTTCTTACCACTATTGTCGACTTAGATCATCCTTTATAAGATTATTCCCAGTTACAGTAAATTATTTCTGCATTCTTTCAAAGCATTCTGATATTCTGCTATGAAGGGTAACATAGAAATTGGTAAATTCAAATGTATAGCAGTAGTTTTTATTTTTATTATTTAAACTTTTATCTGCACTATTCTCAGATCCCCTCACCATGCATCTTCAGCTGCTTATGGAAGTTATACCAACAGAGAAGATAGAGTGAAGAACATCATCAATAAAAGGTTCAGATACTGTAAACTGATGACTGATTAGTGACTATGTTGTTTCAGAATGTTAGAAGGAAATAATTAAAGAAGAGTTAAATACTGTATGTTACTACCTAAACTGATGGCCTATTTGTCAATCTTTCAGTAACTGTTTGTGTAATTGTTTACCTTTCTGAACTGAAGTAATTTGTTTATACAGTACAGTATTTACACAGATTTCCTTCATTACTTTCTATATTTAATTAGTTTTATTGATCCAAAAATCTGAATGTGGTGATGTTTACTATTATTATTATTATTATTATTATTATTATTTTGCTTAAAAGAACTTTTATTAGACTTTTACTTTTTTGCTGATCAACGCATGGCTTGGAAATTATATTACTCTGTTTTTCCCCTAAGGGGTATCAATTGTCTTAAGTTCACAATTGGCAAAAACTTTGTGACAATAAAGATTTAATTATGTAAGAATTTATCAGTGGTTGTTTCAAGTAATAGACACTTGTTATAGACACACCGCCTTTTCAGACACTAAAGGTACATTATAGCTATTTTAAAGGTACTGTATAGCTTTACGAAAGTTTCGGACACTAAAAAAGGAGTGGCTTTAAAGGAGTGACCTCACTAGAACGCCTTTAAATTTATTCATCAATATTGTGCAATACAAATTTAATGTACAATCATGTGAAGGTTTAATTGTACAGTATGTGACCTTGTGCAATA
The DNA here is from genome assembly GCA_030347435.1 of Clarias fuscus. Classification (NCBI taxonomy): domain Eukaryota; kingdom Metazoa; phylum Chordata; class Actinopteri; order Siluriformes; family Clariidae; genus Clarias; species Clarias fuscus. The sequence goes on from CM059228.1 coordinate 9,637,935, forward strand.
ACATGCATACATACTTCTGCTGTACAAACATTTGTGATCACAAATTGTCTTGTTTTTCAACACACAATTTAATCTGAATAGAAAATATAACAAAAGAACAAGACATGCTGACATTGTCTGAGTTAGAAATAAGGATTTCGATGGAAATGATAAATGTACTTTCCAAACTTTGCCTTCATTTATGCAGCAATTACAGCCTGGCAGATCATAGGCATTCTAGTTGTTCAAGATAATTTGATGAGATTTCACCCCATGCTTTCTGGAGCATCTCCCAAACAATGAATTAGCTTGATCAGTCTTCCTCTGTACCACACGGCCAAGCTCCTCCCACAACAGCTCAATAGGGGTCAGGTCCGGAGACTGTGCTGGCCGCTCCATTACAGTCAGAATTGCACGGTGGCGTAGTGGTTAGCACTGTCACCTTGCACCTCCAGGGTCTGGGTTTGATTCCTGGATATGTTCGTTTCCCGTCTCTGTGTGCATGGAGTTTGCATGTTCTCCCCATGCTTGGTACGTTTCTTCCAGGTGCTCCGGTTTAATCTGCAGTCCAAAGACATGCAGATTAGATTAATTGGCGTTCCCAAATTGGCCATAGTGTGTGAATGAGTGTGTATATGTGTGTGTGCACTGCAATGGATTGGCAACCTGTCCAGGGTGTACCACACCTTGTGCCCTAAGTCTCCTGGGATAGGCTCCAGGCCCCCTGTGACCCTGAATACAGGATTAAGCGGTATAGATGATGAGTGAGTGAGAGAGTGTATACACGTACTCACTTATGCACATACAGTACATACATACATACATACATATATATATATATATATATATATATATATATATATATATATATATATATATATATATACAGTGCCCTCCATAATTACTGGCACCCCTGGTTAAGATTTGTTAAAAGCCTTAAAATAAATTCAGTTTTTATTGCAGAAGCATATTGTCACACTGAAAATTGTAGAAAAATATAATGTGAATAGAAAGTGAATTTTAAGGGGAAATAAAAATCCTTGACTAACAAATTATTATTTTTCATAGAATAACCTGTTCCACAATTATTGGCAACCCTAACAATTCCTAGAAAATAAATGTAACTGAAGTATTTCTGTCATTTCTACAGTAGTTTACAAAATTGATCAGAGTCTCTAGGAACATTTATTTAGTAATTTATCACTTCCTGCTTCCCTGGGGTATAAATATGATGTGACACAGAGGCCATTTCTCTTATCCACTCTTCAACATGGGAAAGACAAAGAAACACACCATACAAGTAAGGCAGATGTGTGTCGACCTTCACAAGTCAGGCAGTGGATACAAGAAAATAGCCACCAGCATGCACCTGCCCATATCTACTGTGAGAGGAATCATTAAGAAGTTGGAACAGTAGTAAACAAGCCTGGACGAGGATGCATGTTTATTTTGCTTCCACGCACAGTGAGGATGATGGTAAGAGAAATAAAAAATTCTCCAAAGCTCACTGTTAAAGAACTGCAACAAATGATAGCATCTTGGGGTCACAAAGTCTCCAAAACAACCATCAGACGCTACCTACATGCCAACAAGCTCTTTGGGAGGCATGCAGGGAAAAAACCTTTTCTCAGTCACAATCATAAACGCAAACGTTTGGAGTTTGCTAAGCGGTACTGGGGCTTCAACTGGGACCGCGTTCTTTGGTCAGATGAGACCAAGATAGAGCTTTTTGGCAACAAATACTCTGAGTGAGTATGGCGGAACACAAAAGATGAGTATGCAGAAAAGCACCTCATGACCACTGTGAAGTATGGGGGAGGATCGGTGATGCTGTGGGGCTGTTTCTCTTCCAGAGGCCCTGGGAACCTTGTTAGGGTGCATGGCATCATGAATGCTTTGAAATAGCAGGAAATTTTAAAGCAAAATCCGGTGGCCTCTGCCCGAAAGCTGAAGATGGGTCGTCACTGGGTCTTTCAGCAAGATAATGACCCAAAACATGTGGCCAAATCTACACAGAAATGGTTCACCACACACAGAAACAAGATCCTCTCATGGCCATCTCAGTCCCCCGACCTCAACCCCATTGAAGACCTGTGGAGTGAGCTGAAGAGGAGAGTGCAGAGGAGAGGAGTCAGGTCACTGGATGATTTAGAGACATTGTGCAAAGAGGAATGGTCGAAGATCCCTCTTTCTGTGTTCTCTAATCTTGTGAAACATTATAGGAGAATATTAGATGCTGTTTTGTTGGTAAAAGGGGGTTGTACAAAGTATTAAACATCAGGGGTGCTAATAATTGTGGCACCCATGATTTGATGTAAAAGAATCATTTCTTAATGTGGGATTTTTTTCCCCACTGAATAAATGCACTTGAATTAAAGGTTGGAATTTCCTCTTTTTTCCATTGTGGTCCTATGTTATTTAGAACAAAACTAAAGAACCTAAAGAACACATTTTAACCAGGCGTGCCAATAATTATGGAGGGCACTGTATATAGTCAGACCTTGGATTGAGAGCATAATTCATTTCGGAAGTATGCTTGTATATCAAAACACTCGTACATCAAAATTTCACAATAAGAAATTATGGAAATTCAGATGATTCGTTCCACTACCCAAAAATATTCATATAAAAATATTTAATACAAAATATAAAGTAAAAATAAAACATATTAACCTGCATCTTACCTTTGAAAAGAATCCCGACAGAGCAGTTTTTATGCGTGTGTGCGTATGTGTATGAAGCTGTAGTAAGACGAGAGGAGGGAGGTGGCAACTGTGTAAACTGTGTATATACATACAAACGTGTGCCAACAAACACCCACACAAACTCACATATGCAAGTTAACTGGCTCTTCTCATCCTAGGCATTTCATTGTACTGTTGGCCCTGTGTTGACATGCATTTGACAAATAAAGTAAATTTAAACTCACCGCTCAATTTAATATGAACTGTACACCTGAATATTTATGCGGTTATACAATCAATTAACCATGTGGCAATGGCATAATTGCATAGAATCATGTAGATACCAAGAGATGGTACCAAGAGATGTCAAGTGCTACATGTAATATTTACATCAAACATCAGAAATTTTTTTTTTATTTTTGGTGACTTTACTTGTGGCTTAGCTGCTAGTACCAGAAAGGCTGCACGCTCTAGATTTTAACAGAATGGAAAACGGGGTGGGGGGCGTTTGGAGACAACATTGAAAAAAGTGACTGTTCTGTGGGTGGAAACACCTTGTTGATAACAGAGGTCTGAGGAAAATAGCCAGATAGGTTCAAGCTGCCAGGGAAGATAAAGTAGACTCATATAATTAGTCACTTATGTACTGTTGTGAGCAGAAAACCCCCTCAGAAAGGACACAATATTAAACATTGACATGAATGGGTTATTATTTAAACTGCATGATTGCAGTCTGAAGGCCACATAAAGTTTGGACGTCTGTATCTATTGACTCTGCAGAAAGTTGGTGACCTCTGCACACTATGCGTCTGAGCATCCGCTGACTCCACGCTGTGATTTTACGTGGCCTACCAATTCGTGGCTGAGTTGCTGTCGATCCCAATCATTTCCGATTTGTTGTAATACCACTAACAGTTGACTGTGGAAATGATTAGTGGTGAGGAAATTTTATGATTGGACTTTTTGCACAGGTGAATGAATTTGCACCTTGATTAAAGGTGCCTCACTGACCAGTGAATCATACATCACTTCATCTGCGCAATCATATGGCAGATGCACTGATGTATAGCAGTCAATGTCTGGGGCTGCGTGGTATTATGGTACCCTAATTGGTTTAACACCGAAATGTATGGCAACATGAATTACATTAATTATATTAAATTCAGTTCGAATGGATTAGCCTAGGCATATGAAAGCTATTTCCTTCAACTAGAGGCTCCTTAGGACTGTCAGATACATTGATGGATGTTTGAGACAGAGTAAACGGGTGAGTTCAAGTTTTAATGGCTGATCATTAGAGAATGAGTGATGGACACATGATGGTCGGTCAAAAACAAACGGATGTTAAACTGCATACCTGTAATGAGTGTTCAGTGAGCTGAATTGAAACTAAAACTGGTAGAGAATGAGGAGGACGATGCTGTAGAAGTTTTTGAAGTTTTGTGATCTTTGTAATTAAAAAGTGGTTTGGTGCAACAACAGTTCCATCTCATTGACCTGTCCGATCCAGGACAGGTTTTATGCCGAATGTCCTTTATGATGTAACCCTACCCTTTTATCCAGGCTTGGGACCAGCACGGCATCCAGTGGCTAGGGTTTCTGGATTGGCTCGGAATTAAACCTGTGCTTTCCACATACTAGGCAAGACACCTGGCACTGAGCCACATAATGCCTTGACTTTGTACTTGTAGTTTGTTTTTGTTTTTTAAAGGTATGCGTTCATATGCTTAAAAAAGTAGATCTTTTAAAAAATTACAAATGCTGCAGAAGAAGAAAAAGAAAACAAGAATTAAAGCTGTGCAAATTGCACCTGGTTTCATGATGACATTATGAATGATCAGTTAGCAAATCATGGGGAAAGTGAAAGCAGCCTCCTAAAGTTCTCAGGGACAGGATTTACTAAACAATGGTTAATTTGAAAGCTACAGAGGCATAGAAAGGAACTAAAACATCCCTGTCAGTGTAATTGGTTTGATAATATGCAGGTGGAAAGTTCACGGAACCTCAGCTAATCATCTCTGTGCAGGTGCACCATGCAAGACGAGACGTGCTCTCACACTAAACAAGAAGCCAGCAGTCACTCAAAAAGAGTTATACTATAATCATCAACACAAAGCTACTCTACTCTACAATAATAAATAAATAATTAATAGGAAGATGCATGCTTAAATCATTTACACAAATCAGAAAAACAACGTAAACAAATCATAGGGCTCTTTGGCAATTTGGCTCTTCTGAATAAAGAATGGAGGTGTAGACGATTCCACACACATTATACACAGTGAAGTGTGGAAGCTGCTTCGCTGCAAATTAGCGCATTACACATGCCATGAAAGGAAAAAATATTTATGGAGGAACATACTGGGACAGGAGAAATCAAGCTCACTGGGCAGTAAACAGAATGGGGAGGACATCCATATATGCATAAAATGTATCAGTCAGGATTTATGCCCAGTCACAGTACTGAGACAGTGCTGGTCAAAGTGGAAAATTATATACTACAAGTAATCCATCAGTCGGAGTTCCGTTCCAGGGGCACGTTCATATGTCGGATTTGTTCTTAAGTCCAACAAAGAGTGTCTTATACACCTTTGCCATGAATATACAGTACAGACCAAATGTTTGGACACACCTTCTCATTCAAAGAGTTTCCTTTATTGTGTTCTTTATTGTGTCCTTTAGCCCAAACGTGTCTCTTCTGCTTGTTGCCTGTCCTTAGCAGTGGTTTCCTAGCAGATAGTCTACCATGAAGGCCTGATTCACACAGTCTCCTCTTAACAGTTGTTCTAGAGAGGTGTCTGCTGCTAGAACTCTGTGTGGCATTGACCTGCTCTCTGATCTGAGCTGCTGTGAACCTGCGATTTCTGAGGCTGGTGACTCGGATGAACTTATCCTCCGCAGCAGAGGTGACTCTTGGTCTGCCTTTCCTGGCGCGGTCCGCATGTGAGCCAGTTTCTTTGTAGCGCTTGATGGTTTTTGTGACTGCACTTGGGGACACTTTCAAAGTTTTCCCAATTTTTCGGACTGACTGACCTTCATTTCTTAAAGTAATGATAGCCACTCGTTTTTCTTTACTTAGCTGCTTTTTTCTTGCCATAATACAAATTCAACCTTTTTGAATGAGAAGGTGTGTCCAAACGTTTGGTCTGTACTGTGCAATACAAAGCATACAAATCCACCTGACAAAATTTCTGTCTTCTTTCTCCACACTGCCATCATTATGCCAAAAAACATAACTGCACCTAAGGAAATGAAACTCACATGTAAAATGTAACAGTGTTGTCTCTGTGCCCTTCCATCAGAACAGCTTTACAGGACATACACACATGGACAAAATTGTTGGTACCCTTCGGTCAATGAAAGAAAAACTCACAATGGTCATATAAATAACTTTAATCTGACAAAAGTAATAATTAAAAAAAATTCTATGAATGTTAACAAATGAAAGTCAGACATTGCTTTTCAACCATGCTTCAACAGAATTATTTAAAAAAATAAACTCAACAGGCCAACACGCCAACAGGCCTGGACAAAAATGATGGTACCCCTAGAAAATACTGAAAATAATGTGACCAAAGGGACAAGGTGTGTCCACTAATTAGTATCACAGGTGTCTACAATCTATAATCAGTCAGTGGGCCTATATATAGGGCTCCAGGTAGTCACTGTGTTGTTTGGTGACATGGTATGTACCAGACAACATGGACCAGAGGAAGCGAAGGAAAGAGTTGTCTCAGGAGATTCGAAAGAAAATTATAGACAAGCATGTTAAAGGTAAAGGCTATAAGACCATTTCCAAGCAGCTAGATGTTCCTGTGACTACAGTTGCACATATTATTCAGAAATTTAAGATCCATGGGACTGTAGCCAACCTCCCTGGACGTGGCCGCAGGAGGAAAATTGATGACAAATCAAAGAGACGGATAATCCGAATGGTAACAAAAAAGACCAGAAAGACTTCTAAAGAGATCCAAGGTGAACTTCATGCTCAAGGAACATCAGTGTCAGATCGCACCATCCGTCGTTGTTTGAGCCAAAGTGGACTACATGGGAGACGACCAAGGAGGACACCATTGTTGAAAACAAATCATAAAAAAGCCAGACTGGAATATGCCAAACTACATGTTGACAAGCCACAAAGCTTCTGGGAGAATGTCCTATGGACAGATGAGACAAAAATGAAACTTTTTGCCAAGGCAAATCAGCTCTATGTTCACAGACGGAAAAATGAAGCATATGAAGAAAAGAACACTGTCCCTACTGTGAAACATTGAGGAGGCTCTGTTATGTTCTGGGGCTGCTTTGCTGCATCTGGCACAGGGTGTCTTGAATCTGTGCAGGGTGCAATGAAATCTCAAGACTATCAAGGGATTCTAGAGAGAAATGTGCTGGCCAGTGTCAGAAAGCTGGGTCTCAGTCGCAGGTCATGGGTCTTGCAACAGGACAATGACCCAAAACACACAGCTAAAAACACCCAGGAATGGCTAAGAGGAAAACATTGGACTATTCTAAAGTGGCCTTCTTTGAGCCCTGACCTCAATCCTATTGAGCATCTTTGGAAGGAGCTGAAACATGCCGTCTGGAAAAGGCACCCTTCAAACCGGAAACAACTGGAGCAGCTTGCTCATGAGGAGTGGGCCAAAATACCTGCAGAGAGGTGCAGACGTCTCTTTGACTGTTACAGGAATCGTTTGATTGCAGTGATTGCCTCAAAAGGTTGTGCAACAAACTATTAAGTTAGGGGTACCATCATTTTTGTCCAGGCCTGTTCCATGAACTTAAATGAGTTCATTTTTTTTTAGAATTCCGTTGAAGCAATGTCTGACTTTCATTGGTTAACATTCATAGAATTCTTATTTATTATTACTTTTGTCAAATTAAAGTTATTTCTGTGACCATTGTGAGTTTTTCTTTCATTGACCGAAGGGTACCAACAATTTTGTCCACGTGTGTCTTGTACGTAAAGGTTCTGAACTGATTCATTGAAACTGGTGAAGCTGACTCATACACCACACATACACATCATACACATACTCATACTGTACAATATACTGGACATTTTAGCCATTCACTTATACTAAGTGGTCGTCTACTCTGTGTGCGTCCCCTTGGGAGAAAGCATATCCAAGCCAAAACCGGTCCTTCGGTGCATCAACATGTTGTTTTCTAATCGCTGTCACACTTCACTTCATTTGTCTAAAGTGGTAAATGCAAGCAACCTAATAAATAATCAAGAAAGCATGGCTAATGCTTGTACTGTAGGTTAACCTCCATTATGAAATTCTCTCTTGGATGTCACAGAAAAGTACAGTAGTACAGGATCAACTGTCTGTATTGACTTTTTTGGAAAGGTACAAAAATATACAATAAGAATAATTTACAAAGTTGTGAAACTGGTACCAAAAGGATGAGAAGAGAAGATAAGGAGAATGGTCCAAAACCTTATCAGGCATGGCCATGACAGCTTCAGAAATAACGCTCTTATATTTGGCATTTTTAAAATTGGATAACGTTATTGTGAATGATACCAAAAGCAGCCATGTGTCATAAAGCAGCAGTGGCTATGAGGATGATGGTCATGTACATAAAGTAATTTAATGTTTTTGTATTCACAGCCCAACAGACACTACACTTTTAAACATACTTGTAAGTTAAATTCAATTCAGTTTTATTTGTATAGCGCTTTTAACAATGGTCATCGTCGCAAAGCAGCTTTACAGAATGAAAATAAAGTAATGGAAATTTGTACAAAATATGAGTGTGTGAGGAAATATGCATGAATCAAAATGATCAGATTGTCCCTGATAAGCAAGCAGAGGGCGATGGTGGCAAGGATAAACTCCCCGAAATAGCAATAGGAAAAAACCTTGAGAGGAACCAGACTCAACAGGGAACCTATCCTCATTTGGGTGACAACAGGAATGGCTTTGTAGTCACACTGTGTGTTAGGCTTCTGGAAATATATTAATATGGAGTCCAGTTCATGGTACATAACTGTAAGAAATTCCAGTCCTCAAAGAACAGCTGTCTGCATCAGTTGAGGGCAGACCCGTCTTCATGGTAAAGTGGAACCATCTCCAGTCACCAAATGCATCCCAAGAAGACCACATAGGGCCTCCATGGGACGAGATCTCCAACCAGAAGCAGGGTACCAGCAGGGCACCAGGGTATAATCAATATTTGTGCACGCGTGTACTGTTTACTATAACACTGTGACCACGTGTGTGTGTGTGCATAAAACATATTTTATTTTGTGTCTGTATGTACAGCGAGCGTTTAAACAAATTATGTTTTAAAGTTCCACTGTACATGGTACTGACAAGCAGCCTGCATCCTTTGATCAAAGTTGGCGCGTCGAATTGAAAGACACTAAGAGTCTATCCACGTATTGTGGCGCGAGGAGATTTAATGTCTTATAGTCGAATAAAAAAAGTACTGTAAGTTAATTAGCTAAATTAGCGAGGCTTATAAATTAGCTAGCTAGTGCACCTTCAATTAAGGCAGTCAAATTGTTTTTACAAAAGTATCACATTTTACCTAGTTGTTTAACCTACCTTCGACATGCTACATCAGCTACGTATTAGGGAAAAAGTCTCAGTGTTTTGAGAAGGGCGACTATTCTGTTGAGGTGAAGGGCAGCTCACAGTACATTATCTTCACCTTCTTTCACCAAGGTATACTGTATTTCCATTAACAATATAGGGTAAAATGACTCATGACTGCTATTGGTAAATATGGTACTGTGCTTAAGTTATTAACCATCGCTCGTTTCCTCCTATTAAATGAAATAAAATGATAGGGAACAAGTGTTTTACTGCAACAGGCTGAAAAGTGCCTAAAGCTAAAACTCAGCTTAAAATTTATTGTTTGTGTAACAACCTCAGCAGCAACCTCATTTCCCCTCTTGTCTGTTACAACTACTCAGCATTCAGCATCAATAGTACACTAATCACCGGCCTGATCATCTGTCATCTCCACCAGTTTCTCACTGGTTCATTCCTTACGTTGGATGCTTTTTTAGCTTTGAATGATTCATAGGTCACTGTATGGCTTAACAAACAAAAACATTCCTATGAATGTTCCATGCTCAGGTACAGGGACTGGACTGAAAATGAGGAGGGCTCAATGCATTTGCACAGTACTGAGTTGAACTGGACCACTTTATTTATTAACAAGCATATGAGTAGTACTCATATACTTTAAAAAAGATGATTTTTTTTGGATAATACATTAATGACTACCTGCACATCAGTTTAATCATATTCAGAATATTAAAACATGTGTAACTCTGGTCTCATTAAAATAACAGAAAATGATAACTATTTTGGCAATGCTTCAAGGCAATTCATTTATAACCCAGTAAGAAAAAAAACATTAAGTTCTTTAAACATGATCAGTAATTAAGATTAGACATTAATGCAATAATCTGGGCCTCTGTACTTATCTGAGAAGAATCTCAGCTAATCAGTTCCTGTCTTAGTCGCTCTCAAGGACAGCACTCTGTATTATCTCAATATAATATAATAAGTCCAGCCACAGAGCAATCACGAGTACGCTCCCCTGTGTGTAAGGCCCAGAAAATTGTGCTGCTGATTATTTTTTCCATAGCTTATTTTTTTTTTTGCTGTATTGTAATGTACTTTATGTTTTATTTTTTAAAACCAGATGATCAGCACATGAAAGGCATTTGAATTTCAATGCAGAAGTGAATCAGTGCATAAGATCAGAACATTGATTGAAGACTAATGAATTGATGGAATTAAGTAGATTAAGAGATGGAACATGGTAACTTGGTTTTACCCACAGTATATCAGCCCAAAAAAGCTGACCCTACATGGAGGGCTTTTATTATATTTATGGTCAAGTGAAGCCATGATTAACAATTAAGATGCAGGAACGAGTTCTTTATAAGGATGCAACAGTATACTAAAACTAAACTTTTGGTTTCCTTAACAATGATTTTTGGGCGGGTACAGTATGTTTTATTAGTGTCACAATGATCACCGCCTACTGTACTGTATGTCTGAATTTCTTTTTTTAATCTTGGTAAAAACAGAGTTGTTGAATTATGCACCAAAATATTCTTCAGGGAAGTGAGAATGGTTCATTCTCACAGGGACTCACGACGATTGTCACAGGGAAGTGAGAATGGTGAACAGACCGAGATGCAAGAGAATCCCTTATTAGGCCCACATACTGTAGCATATTTAATCAGGTTTAGGTTTTGTGTACTGTAGTGCTTACTTAATGCATTTTTAAGTTTTCCCATTCGCTATTAGGCACATGACTGGCACACGTGTTCAATCAGGAGTAGAAGTCTAATCCATTCCTCTCGCTCTCATCAGACGACAGGTTGTGGTGCTGTTGAGAGTCATGATTGAATATGGCACTGCTCTGTTTTGGTGTCATGATAAATTTAGGAGATGCTGTGCTGCTCAGATGGCATGCTTTGTTAGGATTATGCTGTGGCTTCCAGGCCAGAGACAGCCGTGAGTCATGAGGGCTCGACAAGACATCGCCTTTGCTCATCACAATGTCCTGCAAATGCTGGTTTTCTCTTGCGGCAGCTTCCCACACCAACTCCAGTTCATTCTCCACCTCTCTGTCAGTGCGAGAAAGAAACAAAGACAGAAACATAAAGAGATGTAAACACACACACACAAATACATCCTCCAGAGCAGAGTACAGTAGTGACTTTTATTTAGCTTTATAATCACAGGAAGTTAAACCTCAACTGACTAGGGTGAATAACACTTACACCAGACTTTACTATAAAGACAGAAGATAGCAAATACATACATTGTACATAATAGCATACGGCAAATCCTAAGCCATGGGCTTAAATGTGTAAGGAGAAGTGATGATGCAAAGAGACCAAAGGCAGGTAAAAGAGGAGGAGGAAGCCACGGCTGGCTTGCAATACCAATTATTATCGGTAAATGAGGCAAGGCATGGACGTCATCGGAGAAAGACAAAGATGGAGAGTGTGAAAGAAATCTTCCAACTACTAACTACTACACCACAATGACCATATACTCCAGACTTATACACACTCATCAGTGATGATCCAATCCCACAGAAATGAGCTCCTGTAATAAGGTATGATTATTGTGAATGACACCTAAACCTTTGGAAAGGAAACAGGGAAAGAAAAGAATCAAGCAAAGGAAAAACAAAGAAAAGGAAGGAATGAAGGAGGTAAGTCCACATTCTAAAACCCAAATTTCAGAGAGGAATGTGTACAGGTTGTGATGGCGGTCCGAACACCAGCTCCGTAAATAACACTGATCCTTACACGCTGAAAACAGATATCAAGCTCAGCGCCACGGCCAGCAGCAATGCGCTTTAAAAAGGTGCAAGGCGCCGTAATCCTGCATGGCCGGCTTCCCATTTCCATTCACGGCCTGGGAGTCAAAGCGGCATTATAAAAGGAGGCCAGAAAGCCAGTCCGGTCAGTGTGCTGTTCTGTGCTGGGAAAAGACTAAGACTGTCTCGGTCTGTCCGCCTTTGTGTCTGAACATTAACCCCAGTATTGCGGAGGTTCCCCTTGTGGCAATGGGGCAGCTCTGGCAATTAGTGGCTTAAATGACTGGACAAGGCATCTGGGGGTGTGCTGTGCTGTCTGGCACTGGGGTGTATCATAAATATTTGTATTCGTTCTGTGGGGTTGCAGTGTGGGGCCTTGAATCAGACTTGTTTGATTCTTGCACTCCATGGGTGTTTCATCATAGTGGGATCTGGTTTGGCTTGGTTGCTCTTTGCCAGCTAAGCCTCATACAGAGCAGGCTGTGATGCAAGGATTGTTCGGATACCTTTCTTTAGATGTCAGTCCTGACCTTTTTCAGCAATTTGTGCTACATTGACTTTTCTGTGAGATCGGACAGGACGAGCTAGCCTTTGGTCCCCACGGGCATAGATGAGCCTTGGGTGCCCATGATCCTGTTACCAGTTTACTCTTATTATTGATAATTAATGTTATTAAATTTACCTGGTGGTTTTACAGTTGCGGCTGATCAAAGTAGTTTTAACATAAACATGTAAGACGAAATCATAGGACACAGACACGCATGACCAGGGGGGCAAAGGGAGGGAGGAGTGTTATACTCTCTCGCCATTGTCAATATCAGAAACTCTAGCCATCTACAGTAAGTGCGTTATGCCGATCCCAAGACTTGATATGAGCAGCAGTTTGAAAAGGTATATTTGGATGCCTTGCCGTATCTCGAAGAAGGTTTGGCAAGGCATCCTTTACCATCTTTACCAACCTCAGGTTCAACCTGACGTTTGAAAGGCGAGAGGCAAGAACGAATTGGGAAGATAAAAAAAAAAAGGCGAGGGGGGGGGGGGGGTGTCTAAGACTTTTACACAGTACTGTAATGTACAGTGCCTCTAGTTAGGAGTTCACAGTGAAATGGGAGATCAGATTAGTTCTGCTCTCATGAAGACCAACAAAGTGTCTATGAAGTTTGAAGATGAGGTTGTTGGACATAGAGAAGATTATTAAAACACCAGCAAAGGTTTGAACTTTGAACCTTCCTAATAGCGCTGTGAAATCCATTATAACAAAATGGCAATCATATGGCACAGCCCAGGTGGGGTGCGAACTTACCAGCTTCCTTTTCGTGTGTTTTTGAAAAGAACAATTTATAAGCTTAAAATTTGTCATGTAAGATTTTCATGTTATGTTTTGATTATTCATTGCATATCTCTATAAATATCTAAAGAAAATTTTATAAATCTTCAAAGCTGAGCTTATTTACCATCGTATGAAAAATGGCTCATTTGTTAATGTCCTCTGTTGTGTCAGGATTTATTCCCCTGCAAACCCCTCCCCCTTAAGTTTTTTTTTTCTATGCTGGAATTTTTGCTAAAATGTCATGCCACATCACATAGACTGGAGCCTGCTGTAGTACTTGCTCCTTGGTCCTGTTGTCCAGATGGTAAAGATCACATAAAATAAAAAGTGCTATTTACCATCTGCACAATGTGCAGTGCTGCTTCCAGTAGTGACTTGCTGCTGTTTTGGGTCATCATGCAAACTATGCAGACTTCCCCTGGGACTCCTACTGAATGTTCTCTTAGTGAGGTGCTTATGTCACTGTCAAAAGGTTATGGATTAAAGATGAAATGCAAGTTCAGTTAATTGCACTGGTTATTTTTACATGAAGACTCGTATCTCAATGAAATTGGTCTGAAGGCCATCAATGGCATCATTTCTCTGACGTACTGTGTGTGCAGTGTATACAGGGTTGTCAGTTCTCCGAGGTCCTAAATGGCCCTTGAAGAATTAATGCAACAGACAAGCTGGAATCGCTGCACTTGCATGTGATCATAAACGAGCATTTTAGCACATAGTCTTTTACAGATGTCTATTATTGCTCCTGTTGCTTTTTGCACAGACAACTAATATTGATTGCATATATACACAATCAATTATTTAATTATTATGTACTTAATAATTATAAATAATAAATGATTGATCTATTAATCATTCAATAAAGTGCCTCCCCCATCCTTCCATCATGTCATCAGTGCATGGTAGCATTTTGGAACGTTTTGGGTTCGGCTTAGTGGTTAGCACGGTCACCTTGAACCTCCGGGTTCGATTCCCATCTCAGGTCTGTGTGTGCATGGTGGGTTTCATCCAGGTGCTCCGGGTTCCTCCTACTGTCCTTGTTTCTCCACAACCCTGTATACAGGGTGAAGCGGTATAGATGATGAGTGAGAGATGAGGGTTCAGATTCCCCTTCTCTTCTGCCACTGGGGAAGCTCTGGCTGCTCGAAGCATGGCTCAGGGGTGTGCTGTGGTGTCTGGCATCAGATCCTTTGGGTGCTCTTTGGATTGGACTTGTTTATTTGTTATTACTTAATTACATAATTTTATGTGTTTTATTTTTTTTTAATAGATTTGAAATCTCCATTATTGTTAGTCACAGGTTTCCATCCCCATCACATCCCCATTATATTTTTGCTAAAATTGCATCCATTGTTTGGGCAAATCATGGTGTGCATGTGTGCTGTTTCAGAGTACAGGCGAAAGTCAGATTAAAGAGCGAGATAGAGACAGATAAAAGAATGTGAACCATCACAACATGTAAATCAAAATTTTTATGACAATGTGCATCACAATACAGTCAATGTCAGTCAAATGAGCTGAGGAGCATGGCAAAGTAGCAGGCACTATCTTACAGATCAAATACCAAGTGTAACTGCATAGCAGCTGGAACCAAGATATCCAGCAGTACAACGTATGTCCAGTAGTAATATGTATGTACTGTACAAAGAAGTTTGACTGCTTGCCCTTGAGATGCCGCTAGGACAATCATCCACATGCACAGAGCAGAGCTTATTCACAACAGCAAAAACCACAAGAGATTAAATTAAGTGGAAATCAATGAGACTGTGGGAGCCATTGAACACACACACACACACACACACACACACACACACACACACACACACACACACACACACACACACACACACACACACACACACACACACACAAACGGGAGAACTCATGTAAAGGTTACATCATACCTACATGTTACATATGCGATGTTGCAATTTTAAGATTCAGAGCAGCACTTATACTACCTGTATAGCACCAAAGACTGATCTTTATTCAAATATTTTTCTGCACACTTCATATTCACTAAACTGCCCAAGAAAAGATCATCATCAAGAGAAAATCCGATGTAACTCAAGATGTAACTCAATACTGTAGACATAAATAATGCAGTTTTAAGCAGATCTGAAAGCAGACATCAGAGATACAACACAAGCAACAGATGGTGGGCTAAAAATGTATGTTGATGAATCCATAATATCAGTCAATTTCCTCCAAGATCCTTTTACAATAGCACTTTAGTAGATTTGACTGATGTGTGCTCACTTGGACATTTGCTTCATTAATTCCAGATGGTGGGCTAAAAATGTATGTTGATGAATCCATAATATTAGTCAATTTCCTCTTATTTCTTATTTCCTCTTATTCCTCTTTTTTCTTATAGATAATTCTGAAGAAATAAAACTGGCCAATGTAATATATATGTGATTACAATAGAGCCAATGGTCCTTCTCTCTAATTTGAGAGGGGTGAGGAGACTACTGTGTAAGACAAGAGGAGGGATGGAGGGAGGGAGTCGTCAGCCCCCTACCCCTTCTCGTCCTACTTCAGCTTCACACACACTTATGGGGGAAATTTGCTTTTTTATATACAGTATACGAGTGTTTTGATATACAAGCACGCTTCCGGAATGAATTATGCTTGCAATCCAAGGTTTAATTCTCTCTCTCTCTCTCTCTGATATATATATACTGCTGGAATTTCCTTGTATCATTAATGTACAGTATGTACTGTATGTCTTGTAAAATCTGACTACCCTTTTTATGTACAGTACAATTATAAAGACAAACTCTTACCAAAAAAAAAGTTATACCGAAGGATGAAATTACATGAAAAGAAAGGAATCTGTCTTTCAATATCAAACCAGAAAGGACTTCACATTACCAGCCTGAAGTGACTGAAATCTGATTCTTTTTAGATTGGATTTGAGTCAGCTTCATATGTGGTCCTAGATTGGATACATATTTGACACATAGTTATGCGACTTGAATGAAAGTAGGTAGGTCGCAGTTCATGTTACTTCGCTTATGCGAATAAATAGTGTGCTGATGTCATCAGGCAGCACAGACAGCATGGGGATTTCATAGCAGTGATATAAAAACAAAACAAAACAAAAAAAAAAACATAGCTAAAAAGCACGGCGTCTGGACTTCTTCCTTCTTCTGGACCTCAACACACACATCTAACAGCTTGCCATCCTCTGGAGCAAGATTCAAGCTCTGATTTTTTGTCACATCACCATTTGCTAAATCATACAGTATCCCCTGTTTGAAATAAATGAATGGACACACAACACACACTAAGACGAACGAAGGCGTATCATTGTACCCATGTATGTTGTTTCAGAGCACAGACGTGCCCACATTAGACTGGCCAGATAAAATCGAAATTGAGCAAGATGGTTTGTAATGGGAACGTAGTCTAGGTGTGTGCTAAGACGTTTGCAGCAGATCTGTAAGTCCTACATGGATCTGACATAATTGTCCAGCACATTCCAGAGATGCTTAAATCTGGGAAAAAGTTAATTATCCTGATGAAATAAGCCACTGCCAGTATGGAATACCATTGGAATGAGGGAGTTCAAATTATTGATCAAATTAACATCTACATGAAGGCCAGGGCACAAGGTTTTCCAGCAAAACACTGCCCCCATCAGCTTACCTTCTTCTCAAAGTGGATCCTGGTGCCATCTTTCTCAGCAAAGAGACACACACAAGTGCCATTTCTTGTACCATTTTGGTAAGTGCTGAACAATGAATACCAGGAACAGGGCACAAGACCTACTGTTTAGGAGATGCACTGACCCAGTATTTAACAAATAAAACAATTGTACACTGGTAATGCTTGTAACAAAAGGACAAAATAAAGCATTGATGTAAGTAAAGCACACACTCGCACATAAATGTGCCGATGTATCTATTGAAAAGTACACCAGTCTGCTGTATATGCACTGTTTGGACAGCTAGGGTCACAGAGAGCAAGATTGATCAGCTGTGCTAGGAGTATATAATTAAACTGTGTTGTGTGTGTGTGTGTGTGTGTGTGTGTGTTGTGTTTCTGATTATACCCTTCTCTGACAGATTGTGGTATTCACAAGAGAGATTCACAGTAATTACATACTGAGCACAAATTAAAGGTTGTGTCTCATTGCGTCGTGGCAGAGATCATCATCCTCTTGTGCCCAGTCACTTGGACAAAACATTGGCTTTAGAATGTCTAATTATAGGCCACTATAGATACACTCTTATCATCTACACAGGTAGCAGGAAAAGTGCAGAGTCACACACTGCAATGTTATGATGACAGACACAGCTTCAAGGAGCCAGCACATACAATACACACATTTAGATGGGTGACAAATTGGAGGAACAACATAAAGTCTTAGTAAGGGTTCGTTGATACTTTTGTCAGCAAAAGCTACTAGATGATCTTTTGGATTATTGGATTAATGGATTATTATTATTCACATTATTTCTCACGGGAAAATATATATCGCAATACAAATGTTCTCATTCGCCTCCAAAACAAACTTAATTTCCATGCCGAGGTTCTGTTGTAACATATTTAAAGTCTTATGCAAAAGTTTAGGCACCCCATGATAAATAACAGATTTTGGTGATATTTTTTTTTTAATTGAAAAGATGTTAACACAGTCTCTCTTGGAAATGGAAAAAATGCACAATATTTTCAGCAAACACTGATGCATAGTTGCTTCTTCTTCCATAAATTGAACTTTTGCATAAGACTGTATTAGAATGATTTCAATCAATTTAACAAATATTGTCCATGTAAATGTAGCCCGTGATACACATGCACAGGCTATATACTGTACAATGACTCAGAAGTACTCAGCTCGAAGTTTAGTGAATTATTAAACTATCTATCCAATGCTTTCGATTCAATTCTGATTGATTTGATTTATGTACGTACTGTATGTAAGGGTTTTATATTCTGATGTTTAAAGAACCTTTACAGATACATGTATATAAATGTAGCTATGGATTCCTTTTGTAAAATAGTTTTTTGGGTTGAAAATTGGCAATTCCTGTAAAAGGAGAAAATATGTACCCCAGTCACACCTCATAAACATTGCACTGCTCCTGTTTCACCTTGAAAAGCTTTTCATAACACACGTGCACACACACACGCACACACACACACACACACACACACACACACACACACACACACACACACACACACACACACACACACACACACACAGTTGTCAGACCATTTCAAGTTTTCCATTATAAAATTGATTCAAATCTTCTTTTTCTCGGCATTGTACTCGACAATGAAAGTAAATCAGGTGTTTGCTGTGTTTTGTTACTTTATTAAAAAATAAAGCTGAAAATCCTATTTACATAAGTATTCAGACCCTTTGTTATAGCACTTATACACCTACTGTAGCTTTGGTGCATCCTACTCCTTTCAGCGGTCCTTGTGATGCTTATACAACTTGACTGGAGACTACCAGTGTCTAATCGAACTCCCTGGACATAAGTAGGAAAGACACACACCTATAAATTGTGTTTTTCAAAGTAAAAACAAAGCCGAGAGTCGAGCTTATTATCTGTGGACCAGTGAGACATGATTGTGTCAAGACACAGATCAGGAAAGGGGTACAAGAGTCCAAGAGCATGATAACCTCCATTATTCTCAAATAAAGAGATTTGGAACAACCTACAGACTTCCCCGATCTGGCTGTTCATACAAACTGAGGACCGTAGTCAGAAGCTAACCAAGAACAGAAGGGTCACTAAGAATTAGATCCAGAGTTCCCTTGCGGAGAAGGGAGAGCTTTACGGAAGGACAACCATCAATGCACATCACTCCACCAAGCAGTCGTCTATGGTAGAGCAGCCAGAAGCCAGTGCGCTTACTAAAAGACACAGGACTTCCTACTGTGAGTTTGCCAAAAAAACATGAGAAACTAAATCCTCTGGTCTAATGACAAAGATTAAACTATTTGGAATTAGGAAATCAGGCACCATCCCTAAAAAAACATCCCTACAGTCAAACATGGTGGAGGCAGCATCACACTCTGGGGATTCTTCTTTGTAACTGGGACTGGGAGCCGAGCCAGTACAGTGGAACCTCGGATTGCGAGTAACGTGGTTTACGAGTGTTCCGCAGACCGAGCAAAGATTTTAAATAATTTTTTATTTGGAAACCGAGCAAGTATTAGTTTACGAGCGCCGAGTATCATGCTTCACACATGCGACTCTTATTTTGACACCGAGCGTCACTCTCTCACCTTCCCCCCCCCCCCCCCTTCCCCCTCAAACCTCCCCCCACGGCTTCGCAAACACAGAAACACTGCTCGTGCGTGCGCAATTTGACACTGAAACACACACACACGCACAGACTCTCTCACCCCTCCCGGCTTCACAAAGACACAGAAACTCTGCTCTGTCGCGATTCTTTTCAAAGGTAAGGTGCTGGTTCATTTGTTCTTTGTTTTTTTTTTACTTTACAGCAGTGATTCCCTTAGTATGCGCTCACGCCTGGTCAGAGAGATTTCATTTTTTTTCCTGTTAAAACGGTGTTTCCCTGTTTGTGTGTGTGTCCGTTTGTTGTGAAACTTAAGTGATTCCTTTAGTATGCGCTCGTGCCAGTCTCGCTTTTTTCCCGTTAAACCGGTGTTTCCGCTGTGTTTATGCGCTTGTTGTAAAACTTAAAAAGTGTGTCTGTTAATATACGCTCATGTCAGTCTCAGAGAGATTTATTTTTTTCCTGTTAAAACGGTGTTTCCGTTGTGTGTGTGTGTGCGTGCGTGCGTGTGTGTGTTTGTTGTGAAACTGTTGTGAAAAAGCGAGGTGGGGAGAGGGAGGAGGAATGTTACTGTGTAAAACGAGGCGAGGGAAGGGGCTA
Organism: Clarias fuscus; assembly: GCA_030347435.1. Classification (NCBI taxonomy): domain Eukaryota; kingdom Metazoa; phylum Chordata; class Actinopteri; order Siluriformes; family Clariidae; genus Clarias; species Clarias fuscus. The sequence continues at coordinate 9,658,104 of CM059228.1, forward strand.
ATTCCACACACACACACACACACACACACACACACACACACACACACACGGCGCGCGCGCGCACCAATGGAGACACTTATTTGTCAGGATTTATTTGTACTTTTTTTTAAAGGTAAAGTGCAGATTAATTTGTTTTATTTTCATTTTATAGATTGTATTAATTATTTTTATGTATTTATTTTTGGGGGCTGTGGAACGAATAATTTGAGTTTTCATTATTTCTTATGGGAAATGATGAGTTGGTTTAAGAGTGTTTTGGAATACGAGCCACTTCCGGAATGAATTATGCTCGTAATCCAAGGTTCCACTGTATAGAGGAATGGAAATATGGATGCACCCAAAGGCTCCACCGCCAATGTCCTGGTGCCAGACACGACGGGGGCCATGAAGAGAAACTCACACTTCTGTACTGTACAGTATATTGAGCTTAATGTTTTGGGTTTTAATGATGTGACTCATTGATGTGTATATTATACACACTAACCACATTTTATTGGTTTAAAACTTCTTCGGAATGCTATTTCCTGATATATTTAAAATTCGTAAGCTATCTACAGTATCAACTCTGTGTGTGTGTGTTTGCACGTGCATGGTGTTGTGTAAGTGCAAGTGTATTAGTGCAGACATAAGCGTGTGCATGTGTACGTGTCCTCATTTGGCATTTCTATCCTATCCAGATTGTGTGCCTGTCTGGTGGGCAATGGTGTGTTCATTATTTACCCCAGTGACCCAGAAAACAGTGTTTTATGGACTATTTACAGAGCTATGGCACATTTAGGACTGTGGTTATTAAATAGAGATGGTCATCATGAACAATTCTGGGAACATTTGTACTGGTCAGTGTAGCAGGGGTTCCTAATAGGAACATGCACATCTTGTCTAATTAACATCTAGCTAGTCAGATATTACTCCACTTTGTGAATGCATCCTACTGTATTAGCAAACTGACAGATTGGGCACAGGGTTTATTACAGTGTGTGGTATGTAGTGGACCACTTAGTAGACTTGGATATAAGGTTCTCAGAAAACCTCAGAATTTTGGATAGATTTTCTGGTATGTTTAATATACACTGCCTGGCCAACATCACACACACTCAATCGGTTAATGCTGTGGGTTACTGATCGGAAGGTAAGCCAAGGCTCTTAACCCTGTCTGCTCCGGGGTTGCTCTATCCTGGCTGACCCTGCGCTCTGATCCCATCTTCCTGGGATATGCGAAAAAGTTCTTATGTGACAATTAATGGAATAATAATAATTATTAATATTTAGCTTTGATTACAGAACACAATCTGATGTCCAGTTTATGTGTGAAAATGTTTCCTAATGCTCCCAGAATCACTCTTTCACAATTTGAGTCCTGGAATATGCCTGTGCCATCAGGAAGGAAAATTTAATAGATGTGATACCCTGATCATTCAGTACATCAGCTGACTTCATTTTATTGCCTCATAACGTTGCTGAGCCTAGACCTGAGCAACTGAATTAATCCCAGATCATAACACTGCTTCCAGAGGCTTGTACGGTGGGAACTATGAATTATACTTATCTCATTCTCTTCATGTGCTTCCCTTCTTACCCTGATGCACTCATCGTTCTGGAATAGGGTTAATCTGAACGCATCAAACCACATGTCAAAGCCCAATCATTAAGCTACCTAGCAAATTGAAGTCTCTTTTTTCTCATGGAGTTTCAGTAGCAAGTGGTTTCTTATGGCCGCACAGCTGTTTAGTCCCAATACTGAGATTTCTCATCAAATGTGCTTGTGTATGGAAATGCTCTTACTTTCACTATTAAACATGGCTCTGGTTTGTACTGTTGAATTTTTTTACCATGTGACTTCAAGTTTTTTCCATTCATGATTTTTTTTTAGCTAACGTTTCAGCACAATCCCTCCAGGTATCGATAATGCGTTGAAGGGTTGTTAACCCAGTTCCAGCAATTTCAACATCTCCTTAGTTGTTATCTTTGCTTGATGCAGCCCCAAAATTTGACCCTTCTGAAATGGAAACTTCTTTTTGTTTGGCCAGGCAAAAGTGTGCATGTTGCCCTCTGGTGTAATATAATTTCACCACTGCCTATACAGTGGGGGCACCTTGCAATCCAGCGGTGCCAACACTGCTAGCAAAAAAATACTATAAGTATGAAAAACTAGAATGCATTTTGGGGAAGCACGGTGGCTTAGTGGTTAGCACTGTCGCCTTGCACTTCCAGGGTTGAGGGTTCGATTCCTGCTTACTTCATGGAGTTTGTATGTTTTCCCCGTGCTTACAGGGTTCCCTCCAAAAACTCCGGGTTCCTCCCACATTCCAAAGACATACAGATTAGGCTATTTGGCTTCCCGAAGAGAGTGTCTGTCCTGCAATGGATTGGCACCCTGTCCAGGGTATACCCCACCTCATATACAGGATTAAGCGGTATAGACGATAAGATGCTGCATATGCTAGCAAAAAAGCATAAAGGTGTAGTTTTGAGGTGTATCACCTCGGCAAAAACTGTAAATCTCACAACTAAATTATACATTTTGGCTGCTTTGGAGATCTGTACTAATATAATATATAGGCATGTGTGATATCATCTATATATTGCAAATGAAAAAAACAAATCAATCAATAAAATCAAGAAATGTATAAAGGAATAAAATGATAATAAAAAAACTATTAGGAGAGACAGATAGACAGACCGAGATAAACCCTAGAGAGAAATCCAGGAACAACCTGCAGATGTACCACTCTCCCCTCCTTCCTACCCCCACCCCTCTCCATGTCCCTGTTTCTTAGCCGGTCTGTTATTTGCTCCACTGTAACTGCTGCTCCTCTGCGTCCCCTCTCGCATCTCATGCTTGCGGCATCGAACCACTCAGAGAGAGAGAGAGAGAGGGGAGAGATACACACACACACACACACACACACACACACACACACACACACACACACACACACACATGCCCAGTCACCTCTTTTGCTGCAGAGCTCCGCTGAGTTGTTCTTGTCGGTCGCGGAGCTGAGCCTGCAGGTGTTGGATCTCCCGCTGGAAACTTGCTGCTTTGCCTGCAAAGTCCTTCTCCTGTTCGTGCAAACGTTGACCCAGCGCACACACACTTGTAGACGCCTGCTGCTTGAACACCTGACATGCACACACACAGACGAGTAATGAGGAGCTGCGGATAGAAAGGCGCGCAGATGAGGCGATGGGAGGGAATGCAACAGTGATGTGAACATCAGTGGAGTATTTTTCTAAACACACATCGAGGCAAAAACACAAACACACACACCACCTTCAGTGGAGACACACAGGACTAACATCAGGATTAAGGTAACGTAAAATTTTTATGTGTGTGTGTGTGTGTGTGTGTGTGTGTGTATGTGTGTGTATGTCAGGTAGGCTGGATGATGCAGGTTTGTCAGTCAGATAAATCATGTGACAGTTTAAACCTTTGCTTGGAGGACAGAAAAGACAACAAGAGGAGGAAAGGTGGAAGGAAAAAAAGAAGAACGGAAAAGAGAAGAGAGGATCCTTTTTACAGGAGGAAAGTGAGCATGAAAGACAAACAGCAAAGAGGAGAAGGAACATGGGAGCAGGGAAAAGACGAGAGAAGGGATGAAATATGTGGAGAGGATCGAGTGAGATAAGGACGAATAAAAGTAAATTAAAATGAAATTATGATGCAGGAAGGAAAAAAATTCAAGGACAAGGTGAGCATGAAGGAAGGTAGGAAAAGGAAGAGTGGGCAAGACAAAAAAAGAGAAGAAAGTAAGGAAAGTGAAAGAGAGAGAGAGAGAGAGAGAGAGAGATGGAGAAGAAGCCGTTAGACATGTAGAGTAGATGAGAAGAGAAAAAAAAGAGTAGAGCAGATGAGGGCAAACTGGAGGAGAAGAGGATTTGAGAAGGATGAGAAGAGAAAAGTGAAAAAGAGCTACAGATGAGAAAACATGAAAAGCGAGAGAGGAGAGAGTGAGAGAGGTGCGGAAATGAAGATAAATTGGATTTATTCAGCCAGGCAAATAGAAACAAATTGAAAAGGAACTGCAGAAAAACACAGACAATATTGCTGTTCTCTTTAAAAACACACACACACACACACACACACACACACACACACACACACACACACACACACACACACACACACACACAGTGAGAGAAAGAGGTGGGAGAGATTCTATATTCTATAGGGCAGTGGTGGCTCAGAGGGCTAAGGCACTGAGTTACTGATCAGAAGATCGGCGATTCGATTCCCAGCTCAGCCAGGTTACCATTGTTGGGCCCTTGAGCAAGGCCCTTAACCCTAACCCTGTACCATGGCTGACCCTGCGCTCTGACCCCAGTTACGCTGGGATATGCGAAGAAGGAATTTCACTGTGCTGTAATGTATATGTGACAAAATAAAGGCTTTACTTGCTTTACTTACTTATACTGTGTTACTTAAGCAAAACCACATACTGCACACACTCGCACCTCACACACCTCACATACACACACCTCATATACACACTCGCACACCTCATATACACACACTCGCACACCTCATATACACACTCGCACCTTACATACACACTCGCACCTTACATACACAGTCACAGCATCTAAACTGTACACTCAAATGGTTTATATACACACTCACAGAGCACACACACACACACACACACACACACACACTCATAAAGTGATATGTGGAGGGCTTACTTGGTAGGTATTAGTGAAGAATTGCAGGATTTGGACATTTGGGATCACCGGGTCTATACATGTCCAGGTTAGCGGCGTCTGTGTGCACAATACACTCAGATTGATGTTCTTGGTTGACAGGACTGGAACTTGATGTGGTTTTCTATCGCTGTAGGCCATCAACCCCAAGGTCTGACATTTTGTTGTGTGTTCTGAGATGCTTTTCTGTTCAGCATGGTTATAAAGAGTGGTTATTCGAGCTATCCTTGCCTTCCTGTCAAATCGAAACATTCAGATCTGTCCATTGTCCTCTGCCCGGCCACATCAACAAGGCTCAACAAGAACTGCCACTAGTTTTTTTTACGCCACTTGTTTCTTCTTTTAGATGAAAATTAAGGTGAAACTAATAGATTACATTCATTCGTTCCATGCCATTCCTTCAGCTTTCTCTCGTCTTTGCAAACAATCAGCAGTAAAAACACGGTTGTCATTAATGCTACATCTGTCTCTGTTAATGTTTTAATGATCGGAATAAATTATTATTTAAATTCTTAAATCGTACAAAACACAAGCACAAGGTTGTGTTTTATTAGATGCCGCAATGAAATTGACAGATTAGATAAGTAAAAGTCAGCTGAGCAAGCACGGACAGTGATTAATTACTATACTCAGATGTACACCTACATATTGTTTGTGGTTAAAAAAAAAAAAAAGACAGAATTGCCACAAATAAGCATAAACAGCCATATCTGCATGACCTCACACTCGCAAACACAATCATCCACCAACATCACTTGCACATTACAGGAACTCGGCTTGGAGTTACTGCCACATCCCCTGTACTGTACATTACCACATGTACAGGAGTTCCTGGGAAATCTGATCATGGCTCTGAAATCTGACAGACTGAGGAAACTTTCCATCTTACCATATCCAAGCACTATTGAAACACTGGGATAAGTGCAGGGGATAATATAAAGAAATTAAGCTCATTTTTATTTTGTGTTCTCTTATGATGCACAATTAAAAGTCCCGGTTTGACTTGAACACCCCTTGTACAATATAAATATATGAAATAAATGCAAGGGACGTTTAAATCAGTGTTTGTGACCTGTCGTGCTTTTAAATCTAGTTTCCATTGGAAACATATCAATTTCCCAGGCGCTATGCTGAGAGATACGTGCTGTGCTCGGAGTACAAGAAGTTGATAAAGCAGTTGAAGGATAGCTGAAAAGTCTACTCTGGAGAGTTTTGTCAACAAACGAAGAGATTTATTTGCCACTCTGCAGCTATAAAAGGCCGATCCTCAGTGTTCGTTTTACTTGCACCTTTGAGTCAGTAAGAACCCATTAGCTAGTGTAGTGTCACTACAAACCTGTCGGGAAGTTCATTCGACTTGTGCTGTACAAGCTTACGCTGTATCTCACTGTAAATGCAGCCATGCAACTGTACAATACACACACAGTGAGATAGCCAAAGGAAAAAAAAAAAGATTGTGATTTTGAAGATTGCATACAAACAGTAATGATCCAAATCACTTTTCACTTGAGTGAGGAATACTCTAGTCATGTGCTCATTTACTTCAATTATGTATTATTGTACAGGGTGGGCCATTTATATGGATACACCTTAATAAAAAGGGAATGGTTGGTGATATTAACGTCCTGTTTGTGGCACATTAGTATATGTGTGGGGGCAAACTTTTCAAGATGGGTGGTGACCATGGTGGCAATTTTAAAGTCGGCCATCTTGGATCCAACTTTTGTTTTTTCAATAGGAAGAGGGTCATGTGACACATCAAACTTATTGGGAATTTCACAAGAAAAACAACAGTGTGCTTGGTTTTAACGTAACTTTATTCTTTCATGAGTTATTTTCAAGTTTCCGACCACTTATAAAATGTGTTCAATGTGCTGCCCATTGTGATGGATTGTCAATGCAACCCTCTTCTTCCACTCTTCACACACTGATATCAACACCGCAGGAGAAATGCCAGCACAGGCTTCCAGTATCCGTAGTTTCAGGTGCTGCACATCTCGTATCTTCACACCATAGACAATTGCCTTCAGATGACCCCAAAGATAAAAGTCTAAGGGGGTCAGATCGGGAGACCTTGGGGGCCATTCAACTGGCCCACGACGACCATTCCACTTTGAGGAAACTATTCATCTAGGAATGCTCGGACCTGACACCCATAATGTGGTGGTGCACCATGTTGCTGGAAAAACTCAGGGAACGTGCCAGCTTCAGTGCATAAAGAGGGAAACACATCATCATGTAGCAATTTCAAATATCCAGTGGCCTTGAGGTTTCCATTGATGAAGAATGGCCCCACTATCTTTGTACCCCATATACCACACCATACCATCACTTTTTTTGGTCCAACAGTCTTGGAGGGATCTATCCAATGTGGGTTAGTGTCAGACCAGTTGAATGGCCCCAAGGTCTCCTGATCTGACCCCCTTAGACTTTTATCTTTGGGGTCATCTGAAGGCAATTGTCTATGGTGTGAAGATACGAGATGTGCAGCACCTGAAACTACGGATACTGGAAGCCTGTGCTGGCATTTCTCCTGCGGTGTTGCTATCAATGTGTGAAGAGTGGAAGAAGAGGGTTGCATTGACAATCCATCACAATGGGCAGCACATTGAACACATTTTACAAGTGGTCAGAAACTTGTAAATAACTCATGAAAGAATAAAGTTACGTTAAAACCAAGCACACCGTTGTTTTTCTTGTGAAATTCCCAATAAGTTTGATGTGTCACATGACCCTCTTCCTATTGAAAAAACAAAAGTTGGATCCAAGATGGCCAACTTCCAAATGGCCACCATGGTCACCACCCATCTTGAAAAGTTTGTCCCCTCACATATACTAATGTGCCACAAACAGGACGTTAATATCACCAACCATTCCCATTTTATTAAGGTATATCCATATAAATGGCCCACCCTGTATATCTGGATGCCATGCCTAAAATACTTGTTTATTCCACAACACTTAATCACATGTTCCATATATTTTAAAATACAAATCCAGACACTCACATTGTATCTGACAATGTGAAAAGATTTTTCACAGCCAATGAAAATCTTTCACACATACTAATACTGCATCTAAGAGGTTTCAGCCGTGCAGGTACTGTACAGTATATTATTAGCATGTTAGCTGGACAGATTCCTTATGTTAGGACAACATGAAAAAAAGGGATTAACAGGAAAATGATAGAAGTGTGAATACATACGTCAATGCTCACGTCACTGAGGCAGTCCTCATTAAAGTAGTTATCTTATTGTAATTATGGTTGGTATATTCTTTCAGGATTGTTTTTATTTTAAGTTAGGAGTTAAGCCTTTATTTGTCATATGTTCATTACTGCACAGTGAAATGCTTTCTTCGTATATCCCAGCATTGCTGAGGTCAGAGCACCGGGTTGGCCATGATACTGTGCCCCTGGAGCAGAAAGGGTTAAGAGCCATGCTCAAGAGCCGAACAATGGCAACCCAGTGGAGCTAGGGCTTGAACCGCTGCCCTTCTGATGAGTAACTTAGTGCCTTAACCCACTGAGCGACCATTGCCCTCTTAGCTATTTGTAATAATAATAATCTAATATATGAAATAATAATTTTGCAAATCCTGCTTTTCTTTTGAAACATAAACCATTATTTATTAATTTTTTGATAATACATTTAAAATAGAGGTGAATCCATTCAGTGATCAGAAATGGCTGGTTTTCAGCTTGATCTGCCAGACAGCCTCGGATATAACCGATTATGTGCAGAACATACAAGCTCCTGAGTGGGGAAACAGAACCACATTTTTACAGCGTTACATTATCAAAATTCGTGTGCATTAAAAACCACCGATCTGTCTTTTTCTCCAAACCCTGCAAGTGAATTATTCTCAAAACCCACTCACTGTACAAGCATACACCTGTCTCAAAACACCCTGAGCACAAATTAGTCTAGTCTAGCACTAGCGACAGCTCGACACACACATTGGCAAGATAAGTTTTGAGACAAAGCCTTTTTATAATCCTACAGGTGGTAAGCTGTAAGCTATTGACACTTTCTCATCCCGTGTGAATTATTTGTTTAGAAATAACAATTATGGTGGAAGACACAACAGATTAATTCAGTAAAATTGCAGCTTTTTGTTTAAATTAATCCAAAGTTAAATGTTAAACCCTTGTATTTGCAGGTATTTTGCTGTGTTTAAACTCTGCGCTTGGTTTCTCAGAGAGAAAACTATAAGAAATGGACTATATTTAATTATTAGTGTTATTAAATATATTTTATATATTTATACTTTGAATAAAAATAGAATAAATCTTTGTGTTAGGACACTACTTATTAAAAAGGTTCAAGATCTTAAAATTATACCAAAATCAGAACAATGTAATATCAAATCAGGATATTTATAAAATCGTGATACAGAATCGCAATATAAATTAAATCGGCACGTAGGTATCGTGATGATATCATATCAAGTGGTCCTTAGTGTATCCTTACTAACTAATTACACAAACAAAGCTAAAAAGATCCAGAATTTTATAAGTTCTGAAACTTATAAAACTTCATAAGCTATTATAAGTAAATACACACAGAATGGCCCTATACAGTATTTAGCTAAAGCTTTTATATAGAGTTCTGTCAGTATGTTCGGACGGACGGGCAGAAAAGGTTGTCAAACTTGACACAGTCAGTCATCCAAAGCAATCATTTCTGACAGCTGCTGCCATACAGGGAAAAATCACTGCTAGCTCTCTCTCTCACACACACGCACACGCACACACAAACACACACACACACGCGCACACAAAAATCAGCATTCATGTGTAAGCACTTTATTTAATATTAAAAATAACTGGAAGCTGATTTTCCCCTTGACGCCATGGTGCCCTATTGACATTTCTGTGGGAAAAAAGTTCTAAATCAGCTCGATGTTAGATGAGGGTTAATAAGTCGATCTACACGAGCTGTATATAATCAAGAGATGTTTATGAGATGCTGACATTTTCAGTGCTGACTGCAGTGTCCTCTATATAACATGACCCAAGTCTCCTGAGTAAAGACTGCTGCATGTACACACACACACACACACACACACACACACACACACACACACACACACACACACACACACACACACATACATACACACACACACACATACATACATACACACACACATACATACACACACACATACACAATCTTTCATTTATGAGTATTCCAAACAGAATGCAGATCTGTGCTAGTTCGTGCTACAACATGAACACAAATGCTTCAGGTGCAGAAGGTGGCACTTAAACATGAGGAGTGATTATCTTCATCGCATTTCCACCACATCACACCTTCAGAACTGAGCAACACCTGCACAAGCCCAGCTCACATTCACAACTCAGTTAACAACCTTACTGTAGGTCTGAATGTCTATTTCCAATAAACAGCATTATACAAGTTATAGTTCTGACCCAGTAATCTGATTGGATGACAGGCATTCCAAGTGGTGATAATAGACAGTAACAACAGCAGGATGTTTATCTACTGTATACAGTATGTATCATTCCACATCACAGGTGTTCTAATAATCATTAATTCCACTCAATGCCAGGCCGAGCATGGGTGAAAGTAGGTCGGTACAGTCCGCAGTACTTGGGGAGAGAGCAGCTGCCTGACAAAACCCACATTCAAAACCAGTCACAGAAGCACTTTCAGCTAGAAAACATCACTTAAACCAATACTTTGTCTCTTTATTAATTGCTTTTAAATTGTTCTGAGTTGCCTCTGAGCTACGGAGTTACATGTGGCTAAATCCCAAATCCTTCTCTAACCCCTGATCAAGGGCACTACTTGGTGTGTGGAACAAAGGATTATACACCATACTGTACATAGTGCACTCATTTTCCATTTTAAGCTATTTGGGATTCAACCCCAAAACCCAGAAATAAGCTGATATTCTGAAGCAGAATAAGTGAAAATATAAATTTAATCTGGTAAATTTCTTAAGACTGTCCACCACCTCCATGGTTTATTATCTTCATGTAAAAACACTACTTTTACCCCAGTTAGTTATACTAACTGTTGGTTGTTAACTCTCGGTAGCTCCTCCAGTCATGTTATAAATCATAATAAATGGTGTTTGTGGAATTATTGTACAAAAGCATCACGCTCGAGGTCATGCTGTTGTTCTGAATATCAGAGCCACATCACAGCCGTGCTGATATTTGGCACAACAGTGCTCCTCCGTCTTGTGCGATATTCCTTTTTTCCAGGTGTTTAACTGTGCATGTAGTTTTACACACAGAAAAACATACAATCTGAGTTTAAGCCTGTGTTTGATTTGCAAACAACCCGCCTTTCCCTATATGCATCTATTCATCCTCCACAATGTAAACCTAAACCAAAATGATTATACCACTACTGATCATAAAGTGCTCATCAAGGCCTTAATGTCCTAGAGGAACCCAATTATTTCTGCTAGCAATGGACAAACTGTAGTCTTCATGTTCCTTTGGGAAATCAAAGTTGGAAAGAAAACATGGCCAACAGCACTTCATACATTATAGTTCACTCTAGCAGAACCAATACATGTATGTGACGCATAGGGCTAAGGAAAAACAAAATGCATCAGTGTTTGAAAGACAGCAGTTAAGTTATGAATGTTTAAAAACTCAACAGAAAAGACTGTAAAGAATGTTGTTGGTCTTTCGGCTGCTCCCGGCAAGGGGTCGCCACAGTGACAATTTGGCACCGTTGACGCTGACGCAACCCTTTCATTTTATCCGGGCTTGGGTCCGGCACCGCATCCAGTGGCTCGGGTTTGGGCACTGGATGGGAATCTTTTGGTTAAGCTGCGGACCTGCTCTGCCTTTTACGGTCACAGAGATGATGAGTTCTTCCAGACTAAATGAATCAAAATAAAATTATAATGTGCATTAAAATCCTTCCCTTCATCCCTGCATTGACCCCCATTAATTTTGGCCTATTGACAACGTTTGCGACCTTGAAAATCATATAAAATTTGAGTATTCAGAGAGAAAGTAGGATCACCGTATGATCACAAGAAATAAATAGAATTAGGTGTTCAAGTCAAACCAGGATGTGATGAAATTTCTTGTAATTGAAAACCTATAGACATGTACAGAAGACTTCAAGGACAGTATGGTGATGGGACTCTTAGCCAGAGTAAAACATTTGAACGGTGCAAACATTTAAAAAAAGGCCATACTGTACATACGTGAATGTTGATTCCAGCTGAGGTGGCTCAGGGCCCACTGCAGTCGTTTCCATGTATATTAAGCAAGTTGAACACCTGATCCTTTAAAAAACAATGAATAACTAGTCGCAACTTACGGAATAGATGCATCTGTCTGCGGGAACCGTACATAATCATTCACAAACATCCGAGAACATTACAGGAACTCAGCTGGGAGATATTGCCACATCTCCCCTACAGTCTTGACCTCACTGCAAGCTATTTCCATACATGTTTAGGCCATTAAAGGAGTTCCCAGGAGGCCAGAGTTTCAGACAGGGCCAATCAAGACTCCAGTGTTCTTTCTACCTTGGTGGTATCCAAGCACTAGTGAAACGCTGGGACAAGTGCATTAGTGTAGCAGGGGATTATAGAGAGAAATAAAGGGAGTTTTTACTCTCATAACTGTGTTCTGTAATTCCGTCTTGAACACCCCTTGTATTTGTCATGATTATCAAGATTAATCAGGAAATTTGATTCTCAAATTTCATCAAAGCCATTTGGAATTGCTCCTTCTGGTAGAAAAAAATGCTATTTCAAGCTTGAGAAAGAACATATCAGAATGTTGAGTTTAATGTCCTCTTCACCGCCGCATAAATTAATCTCACGTCTGTAAATGCAAGGCTGTGTTCCAAACAACATATTGCACCATACGTAGCATGCCTAATTAGGAACGGCAAAGATTACTTTTTGTTTTGACAAACTATTTAGTTTGGTTTGAAATGGCACTCAGTTATTCTCAGCTCTGAAACACAGACCGAAGCAGATGCTCTGAATCTCTCACTCTTACCCAATATAACCAGATATAACTAAGTGACAATAAGGGCCAGCTTCCCACCAAAATAAATGCCTTACCTGTTCAGCAAGAAAGAAGCCAAACTCTGTCATAAATCTACACTGTAGAAGCAGTATAGAACACATGCGAACATCTGGTAAACACACCCTTCTCCAAATGCAAGGTATATCAAAAAGTTTTGAGACTAGTTTTGTAACATGCATGATGGCAGAACAAGGCTGCACAGACAGTCACAGAAACCTTCATAAGTCAGTGTGCCAAAAGACATCATCCTGTGTACATCTGGACAGCAAGTTAGAACAAAGAGCGACACAGTTGACGTTTGACATTATTTGGCAAGTTTGTGTCGATGCTGCAATGAGTCGTTCGAGGTGTTTTGAGTGGAACGTGCGCTTCAAGAGTGGAAGAATATCACTGGGAGACGACGAGAGATCAGGAGTACATTCAATGAGCTCAAGTCCTGAAAATAACAAAACCATTTCAGCAACATGTGCATGATGATGTCTAAGAACATTCCATAAAATTGCTGCCATTGCCGGTGCTTCATATGGAGCAGTCCAGGAGATCCTCAGGTGTGATTTGAAGATGCGCCGCGTTGCTGCCAAGTTTGTCCTCAGGAGTCCTGCTGACCTGGGAGAAGAAGGAACATCGCTTGAAGTCTGCTAAGATCTCTGTCAGCATGCCGTGGATGACCCGTCCTTCGTCCTGACGAAACTTGAGTGTATTGGTACGACCCTGAAACAAAGCAACAATCTTCACAGTGAAAGAACCCATCATCTCCACGATCGTAAAAGGCAGGGCAGGTCCGCAGCTCAACCAAGTGCAATACTTATCGTTTTTTTTCAATCGTGCCAGGAGCCAGACTGTCAATAGTGAACTTTACTGACAGGTTGTCCTAGGGAGGATGTAAAGAGAAAGCCACCAGACATGTGGCAAGCAAATCTCAAAACTTTTTGATACCCATTCATATATTGTTCCTACATCTGGTAACACACATCTGTCTAACATTTTTCATGTTGTAGCAATAAAATGTTAATTCACTAGAACTAGAAACTTTAACTGAAACCTGTTCCAGGATGACGGGGACATTCTTGCCAGACATCAGTAGACAACTTAATTGCACAAATCTTTACAGCTGTACTCCAAAGTCTACTGGAAAGTCTTCCCAGAAAAGTGGAGGCTGCTATACAGTAGGACCAAGTCCATATCGATGCTCATGGTTTCAGTCATCAAGTGTCCACTTAGCTTTGGACATATAGTGTAGGGACCCTATGATTCCATGCTCTCTTGCGTTTTCTTTCCCCTGATTGGCTGCTGAGTCTCGCCAATCTTTGTGCAGTCTGGTATCTTTTTTTGCCGACTGGCGTTTGTCTTACCCATCTCGACATAGGGGTGATTGCAAATTATAGTTTTAAGTTGACCGATATTTAAACATACAATTTTCAGAGCTGTGATGTCACTGGATGTTATTCAACACCTTCTGAGCAGGCACTAGTGCCATCATATAATCTGTAACATCGCATAAGCCTCAAACTGTTTCACAGAACACACGGGCTATTATTGGTACATGCTTTAGCACATATAACATGCAGTGACAGACTGCTATCCGTTGTGCAGTATACAGTAGATGTTTATTTGAAACCCTAATTTTGTCAAGGATGATGGTAGTCCTAAAGAAAGATGAAATTCCAGTAAACAAATTCCCTTTAAATATGCAAACGTATTGTAAACACTACAGGGAGCATATTGCATACAGCAAGAATATTTCTCACCTTTCAAGAAAAACAATTCTTACTTATTAAGTCAGTCTGGCCATCAGTATAAATTACACAGCTTCCATACTGTAGGCAACTTAGTTTAACCACAGGAACAACGTCTAGAGAGCTACAACCCCAAACTAGGTGTTTAAATAGAGTTAAAGACTGTGTTCTGGGACAGACACTGCCTGGTAGTAGATGTTCATTTTTGACCATGTCCATTCCGTACTGTACTGTATATAAACAATCATTATGGTAAATAATTAACAAGAACATAGAATGGACAAGCAAACATTATGAATTTCTTTTTTGAGGAAAGTCAGTCTCTTAACGAGAAGGGTTACATTAAAAAAAACACAATAAACTACCACACACACACACACACACACACACACACACACACACACACACACACACACACACACACACACACACACAGTTTCAAGTAAACAAAGCAATTATGCCTTGATATTCCTTACAACATCGCTGAAAGTGCAAATGAAAAGGCACTACCATATTTTTATATTTATTCCTCAAATTCAATACTATTTTAATATTATTATAGATATCATTAAATACCAATTACCAACATACTATAAGTGCAGGCCTTACTCCATGTGTGTTTGTGAACTAAAGTACAGAGCATTTTAATGCTACTCTGCTTTTTGAATCTTGTACCATGCACTTTTGGTGAACATTAGATAATTCAGTTTACATGATGGAACTGTTATTACACCAAATCAACCATATCATTATGGCCACAGGAATAATATTGAGAATGTCCCGCTTCTGCCACCAAAACAGTAATGCACCGTGCGTCCTGACACCTTTTAATCAGAACCAGCATTAACCTTTTCAGCAGTTTGCGCTACAGTACAGTAGCTCTCCTATTTGATTGGACTACATGGGCAAACCTCCCCATGTGCATCATTACTAAGAGCTGTGGTTTTGGAGTTGCTCTCACCCAGTGCTCTAGCCATCACAATAATTTCGCGCTTGTCAAAGCTGATCAGACCCTTACTGTATGCCAATATTTTCTGCTTCCAACATCTCCAGAAAAAAAAAGGTTTACTTGCTACCTAGTGTATCCCACCCACTTCCAGATGCCATTGTGATAAAATATGGCAAGTGTAGCTACTGTGACAGGGGCCAAGTTGTGTGGCTAGACAACTGGGTCAGAGCAATCCCAAAAGTGCAACTCTTATGTGATGTCCTCAGTCTGCAGTGTTCTGACCTACGAATAGTGGTCCAAGAAAGAAACCCTCTGAACTGGTGACATGATCTTGGGAGGACAAGGCTCATTGATGTACGTGGGGAGTGAAAGCTAGCCCACATAAGCTGAACCAATAGAATAGCTACTAAAGCTCAATATGTTTAAAATGATGTATCAGAATGCACATTGCATTATTGCTGTGGAGGCTAAACAGAAGACCTGACCAATGTTAGGCAGGTGCGTGGTCACTGTCTATAGTTATGGCCGTAATCACATCCATGTTATTTGGCCCAATTATAGTTCTGGTTGTATGCAAGTCTACATTTCGGGCTGGTCGCCATCACAGACGGTGGTTGCAGTCTGACAGATGTTTGTGCCTGTGGAAAAATGAATTACGTCCCTCTTAAATGGCCTCAAACCGAGCACCTCCCCAGACAGCCCATAGCTGCTGCTAGCTCAGCGTGTGTCTATGCAGTTATGTCTGTGATAGGAGTGGAGTGAGTGGAGTGTCTAGAGGACTTTAAGCTTGGGCTGATGATACCCAGGGTCAGACTGACCCGCCCATGGCGTGTCTGTGAGTCTGAACTCTAGCACATTCCCTGCTGTGTGCACAATGCTGAATACATTGCTTGCTGAATATTTTACGGTACCACGCTTTACTTTGCATCATTCATTTGTGCTGTATAAGGACGCTACAACGCTTGTAGTGTCAGACCTAGATTCCGTTTCGGTTACGGCTAAACCTGTCACACACAATTGCGGTTTAGTTTCAGTCTCAGCGAAAGTAAAACTGCAGTTATTCCACCAGTTATACTTACAGCTATGACTATAAATCGCAGTTTCGGTCTGTCTCTATTTGACATCCTCAGTTGACAATTCTGGCGATTTTTCTTTCACCTCACTCATCAAGAAGCGATTTCCCCCTGCCGAAATAATGCTTACTGAATGTTTTTTTTAAACATCCTAAACATACATAGACACCATTCTATGTATCAAATAAATAAATAAATAAATTCATCATGGGAAATCAGCCTTTTCCACAACACTCAAGCCTGCATATCTGCCTCCAACAACAAGTCACTGAGATCAAAATTTGAGGCTCTTGACCTGTACGGTATCTGCATGATTTTAGGCATTTCTCTGCTGCCACATGACTGGCTGAACTACTCTACTGAAATAAATAAATAAAGTAAATTATGCTTGTTAGAGTCAGTAAAAAAAAAAAAAAAAAAAAAAAAAATTCATCTCAATTAGAGCTTTCGGGTACGTCTAGACAGACCGGCAGAGATCTACTGTCTCAGTCACTTTCAGCCAAGTGGGATATGCAGCAGCAATATTTAATCGAGTAAAAAAGACAGGATAATAATACTGGAATTGTTTGAGGATGAATTATTGCATAATTTACGTATATTGATCTTTATACAGTATAATAAAAAGAATAGTCGTATGAGTCTGCAAGGGTAGACACCATACATTTTTGCGCAATTACTATAAATCATTCTAAAAATCTTAATTTAGCTCCATGACACTTTAAATGTCAAAAATTTCTTTATTTCATTTCTTATAAGAGATTAATAAATTATATGTTCAGTTGAATGAACTGGGTTTAATATGGCATGCACTGCTCATTTTAATAATTAATCCAGTTCGGCACTTTCTGACTGAAATACACATTATTGATCGTAATGGCATTGGAGATAAATAAGACGATTTGGTTTAATACAGAACAGTGATTAGCACTTAATGCAGCTTAATGAACAATGAGTATAGGAGCATACAGTATCCCCCTTACCCACACCAAGCACAAGCTAATGCAGCTGCATACATTATATACACTGACAAAGGAAGAAAACAGGGTGTGTAACAAAAGTAGAACGCCCCCCCCCCCCCCCCTACATTTTCATAATCAGAATCATTATTTCTGTTTAAGAGCAGGAAGTCAAGGTGTTAGCCCATTTAAAATGAATGCACTGATTAATAATTTTATACCTCGAGGGTAGTCAGTGGGTAAAAGTACAACTGTTGAAATATTAATAGTGAGACATCTTCACATAATGGTAATGATCAAATAATCAGAGAGACACACCACTTATTATTAGCAGACAGTCAAAAGGATTACAAAATCTTTTCACATTCAGTCAATGTAATGCAATGATTAATAATATCAGCAGCTTGAAATATTTCAGGCTACGTTTAATTAATTTTCCACCAGACATCATTTAATGTCTATTTCAATAGACATACAGTATGTGTGACAAATGGTTCTGTTACATACTATAATGCCTGAAAAATGTTCAAGAAAGCATGAAAAACATTACAAATTTAAACTGCTTCCGCTACCAAAGTGTACTGGCTACAGCAATCTGTGAGTGAAGCCACACAAATGTGTTTCACGAATCTACAAATGATCATTAAATTACAGCATTAGAGAACCATAGTGAGACCATAGTGACTCATACGGAAGAAACTGCCAAATGGAAACGTTCTCACCGGAAATTACTGAACTCATTACAAATATATAGTGTGTATGTGTGTTTTTTTTTTTTGTAGTATTTCAGACATGGTGGCAAGCGGATGATCATGGTTTTGTAAAAACATGCTAAAAGTTTCACTTATGTTTGATCATTTTCATGAAAAAGGTCATGTAAAACAAGAATAATATATATAGAGTACAGTAAATAACTGTCAGAGCTACCAATTACTTCAGTGTCGAAGACATTAGAACAACCTATCTTTAAGAAAAATTGTTATGATCATTATATTATACATTATATAAAATAAGATTGATAAATAATATTAATGTAAATGAAGTAATAATAAAAATTAGAATTGTATAATTATAAAAATGCAGTTATATATACCTAAACCCATCTTGTCATCCAATTGCCCATTCTGTAATGTAATGTAATGTAATATAATATAATTCAAGTTTATTTGTATAGAGCTTTTAACAGTTGTCAGTGTCGCAAAGCAGCTTTACACAATCCAAAGAATTATTTAAGTTTGTATGAAATATGAATGTGTATGAATCAAAATGATAAGATAGTCCCTGATGAGCAAGCCGAGGGCGACAGTAGCAAGGAAAAACTCCCTGAGATGGTAGTAGGAAGAAACCTTGAGAGGAACCGGACTCAACAGGGAACCCACCCTCATTTGGGTGAAACAGGGAGCAGGAACTGATCTGCAGTCATACTGTGTGTTAGGTGGCAGGCAGTTAAGTGTTAAGTGATGTTAATATGGAGTCCAGGTAATTATTGCGAGCTCAGGTACAGGTAAACTACTATGTAATATAATATAATATAATATAATATAATATAATATAATATCATATCATATCATATCATATCATATCATATCATATCATATCATATCATATCATATGTGTAAGTACCTATCGTTGACAAGAAAATCTAAAAAATAAGCTGATCAGTGATAATCAATGATATTATCATTTCAGGTTGAAGCCCATGCGCATGTCTGCCTGTCTTTCTGTATGGCAGAACTCTTAATCTAACTTAGTAATACAAGGAAATACAAATTTTTAAGATGCATATCTTTCGCAGTCTTGTAATTCTTTCACCATCAGCCAAATACACTCCCTGTTCGGTAATCAGAGAGTGAATCACAGACGAGAAATCGAGAAAGCAAATCGGATAAAGATGAAGTTTTGTCTTAAAATGACTCCAGTGCATTAAAATTCACTTATACCACTTCAGTCGTGAAAATATAATCCCAGTAAAAATATTCAGTTTAGCATTTCTAATTAATATCTATTGGTAGCCTCCGAGTGGCACAGTGGTAAAGCGCTCGCCCTATCATCCGGAGATCGCCAGTTCGAATCCCACAGTGGGAGGTCTAGAGAGAGCTGATTGGCCGAGCTCTCTCAGAGGGGAGGGATGAGAGGTACTTAGTGCTCCCACATTAATCACGGCTCTACAGCCAATCAGGGGCGTCTGTGAGCTCATAGAGCTCATAGCGCCGCTCATAGGCGGATAGCGCTGTCCTCCGAGTGTGTTACGCCGCCCCCAACGGTGCGTGAGCGAGCAGTTTGAAAAGATGCGGTTGGCTGGCGTCACGTGGTTCGGAGGAAACATATAAACTCCATGTCGAGGGACCAGGCGGGAATCAACCCCTTGACCCTGAAGTGCTAAAACACATGGTCATCTACATTATATATTATATTATATTATATTATATCATTTAGTTCATAGGGTTGTTTTATATTCTACTAATACTTTACCCTAGTAAGCAGAAGGTCTGATCTCATTACACAGGGCCTTAATAGAAACAAATTCAAATTTCAAATTCAAATTTTATTTGTCACATACACTGTCATACACAGTACGATATGCAGCGAAATGCTTATACGACCGCTCGTAAGGAATTTCCTTAATAAGGAAATAAATAGTGAAATATACTGAAAATAGAGGAGTTAAACTATAAAACTATAAAACGAGCAGTTAGCCAGCTACTTCACATAATGTTAGCTATCAAATGCTACTGAAAGAACATGACCGTTTAATTCACGCTAACATGTCTTTTATAACCATTAAATCCAACCTGAGGCATATAAAAATGCAGCAAACTAAACATCCTATTTAGGTTCAAGGACACGAGTAGACGAATCATAAATGTATTAGATCAGTGAGCAAATGAAAGCTCCATTACTCCTGCCCTGTCTCGTGATTTGGTTGCTCAAAAACCAATTAGCCTATGACATGCTAGCTAATGTAATGTAATAATGTATGGGGTACTGGTTAGCCAGTTAAGTGTATTACAGACAATGTGGAAATAACAAGCACTGTACTGACATAATCCTTATCCTAAAAAGCGTAGCACATCATGCATTTGTCTCGTCATTCCTTGGCCAACATTTCATACCTGAGCTGCAGTGTTCTCTCCTGCAAATGATATTACTCGACTTTGGCTAGAGTCTTTATTTCTCCCTAATAAGTTTAACTGCGAGAAAGTCATATAACAGTGCTGAATCGCACTTTATTTTTAGTAGTGTTTGCACATATCAGCATGAATTGGGAAATTGGGAATGAACTGGGAAAAATGCCTTTTGTTAAGTGGCACAGTGCAGAACCAAGGCAACAATAATAAAATTTGGAGGGTTATTTATTTATTTATTTAATTAATTCATTGATTGCAGGACCGATACAAGAAATTGTTCAAAATTTACACATTCAGATCTGGAGATGTGCTTGGAGTTGAAGCCTTTGCTGTTATTTTAAGGTACAGAATATTTCTGGCATTATGTTTGAGATGCAGATTTTTTTTGGCTTTGTGCAGGTACTGTGTGTGTGTGTGTGTATGGGTTAGAAAGAGAAATACAGATAACAGACAGATGAATCCCTGTGTGTTATATTTTTTTATAGGCTGGTAATTAATTCTTATTATACAACAGTTAGCTCTAACAGAGCAATCTGATTGGACGAGAGACATTCCACTTGTGGTGTAAGAATATGTGTAAAATATATATACATTGTATAAAATGCGTCATAACAATCGTTAATTACCCTGTCTGTAGCAGCTGCCTGACAAAAATTCAAGGCCAGTAACGGAAGCACTTTCAGCAAGAAAACACATCTGATAAAGTTATGTTAAACACGCACTTCGTATCCGTAGTAACTGCATGCATCTAATGTGTTCTGAATCGTCTATGAACCGTCTGTGTTGTTTCGTTCATGGCTAACATGAGCTACAGAAATCCCTCTCTAACCCCGGATCAAGTGCACTACAAGGTACACTATATTGACAAAAGCATTCGCACAAATTCCCATAACACACACCTAAACCTTGTGGAAAGCCTTCCCAGAAGAGTTGAAGCTGGTGTAGCTGCAAAGGGGGCGGGGCCAAGATCATATTAAACACTATGGATTAAGAATTGGATGTCACTCAAGTTCATATGCATGTGAAGGCAGACGATCGAATCCTTTTGGCAATATAGTGTATATGGACCAATGGATTGTACACACCTAGTGCACTAGCATTCCATTTTTCGCTATTTGGGATTCAACCCCGGAACCCGATAGTTAACAGACCTGATATTCTAAAGCAATAAATAGAAATATGAAGTAAATCTTGTAGGATTCTCAGGACTGTCCATCACCACCATGGTTTATTCTCTCCACCTTTGGCCACATAGTACCTGTAAAAATGTAAAACTACTTTCACCCCTATTCATTATACTAACTGTCAGTGTTAGTGTTGCTAGCTGTCAGTCATCAGATCAACCCCTAGCTCCGTCAATCGCAGAAGGATATGTGTTTGTAGGGCAAAATAACTTGTTAAATAAATGGTGTTTAATATTAATTAATGTTGTATAAACGCAATATCCCTCTCAAGGTTGTGCAGTTGTCTTGAATATCAGCACGGCTGTGATATATTTGTGTTTTATCTTCACTGCCATGCTGATATTCAGTACAACAGCACTTCTTCGTCTGTGATACTGCCTAATTGATCCTTGCGGTTTAACATGATTTGAGATGCTACTATATAAAAAGTTGACTATAAATTTACCTCTGTTTAAATTAGTTTCGTATTAAAGAATAAACGCTACCAATGTAAGCAATTTTATCATATTAATGTGATATAAAACCCAATGTTTGGCTCTGACTAATCGTAAGGTGTAGAATGTCCAACATACCGAACAAATTAAAACGATTACATTATATCCTGTGTTTACTTTTGATAATAAAACTAACATGGTAACATGTATAAATTATATCTCCTCTGGTATGTACGGTACAGTAATTGATGGAAAAATAAAGCGGAGTGCACCTACAGTACTGCTGTAGCTACGTGTATAGAAGAGACAGACTCAATGCAATAAAAGCTTGCAAGCGTGTCTCTAAATTTATACATGAGAACATCTATCGTGGCATTTAACAAGCACAAATATAATAAAATAGAAATAATACAGTGAAATGTGGTAGCTATAAAAAAAGACAATCAAGTTATTAATATAGTGGTTAAAACAATCAGAGAAGTTTTTCTTTCATGGCAGTCTTCTCTTGTCTAGTCTCCCATCACAACCAACCCTGAAATCAATTCTGGTTCATGATTTTGTTGTGTCTTTGTCAACTCAGGAAAGCCTATTGCTACAGTACTTAGCAGATTAGCTGAATCACATTTGTTAGAGCAGACTATAAAATATGCAGAACAGAGCTATTTCAGGAACAACAATGGCAACCATTTCCTTAAAAAAACAAACAAACAAAAAAAAACAGCTCCTTTAGTATGTTACATTGCTACACACGTGGACAAAATTGTTGGTACCCTTCGGTCAATGAAAGAAAAACTCACAATGGTCACAGAAATAACTTTAATCTGACAAAAGTAATAATAAATAAGAATTCTATGAATGAAAGTCAGACATTACTTTTCAAAAATGCTTCAACGGAATTATTTAAAAAAATTAACTCATGGAACAGGCTTGGACAAAAATGATGGTAGAAGATGCTAGAAAATACTGAAAATAATGTGACCAAAGCGACATGTTAATTCAATGTGTGTCCACTAATTAGCATCACAGGTGTCTACAATCTTGTAATCAGTCAGTGGGCCTATATATAGGGCTCCAGGTAGTCACTGTGTTGTTTGGTGACATGGTATGTACCACACTCAACATGGACCAGAGGAAGCGAAGGAAAGAGTTGTCTCAGGAGATTCGAAAGAAAATTATAGACAAGCATGTTAAAGGTAAAGGCTATTCCAAGACTTTCCAAGCAGCTAGATGTTCCTGTGACTACAGTTGCACATATTATTCAGAAATTTAAGATCCATGGGACTGTAGCCAACCTCCCTGGACGTGGCCTCAGGAGGAAAATTGATGACAAATCAAAGAGACGGATAATCCGAATGGTAACAAAAGAGCCCAGAAAGACTTCTAAAGAGATCCAAGGTGAACTTCATGTTCAAGGAACATCAGTGTCAGATCGCACCATCCGTCGTTGTTTGAGCCATGGGAGACGACCAAGGAGGACACCATTGTTGAAAACAAATCATAAAAAAGCCAGACTGGAATATGCCAAACTACATGTTGACAAGCCACAAAGCTTCTGGGAGAATGTCCTATGGACAGATGAGACAAAAATGAAACTTTTTGCCAAGGCAAATCAGCTCTATGTTCACAGATGGAAAAATGAAGCATATCAAGAAAAGAACACTGTCCCTACTGTGAAACATGGAGGAGGCTCTGTTATGTTCTGGGGCTGCTTTGCGGCATCTGGCACAGGGTGACTTGAATCTGTGCAAGGTACAATGAAATCTCAAGACTATCAAGGGATTCTAGAGAGAAATGTGCTGGCCAGTGTCAGAAAGCTGGGTCTCAGTAACAGGTCATGGGTCTTGCAACAGGACAATGACCCAAAACACACAGCTAAAAACACCCAAGAATGGCTAAGAGGAAACCATTGGACTATTCTAAAGTGGCCTTCTATGAGCCCTGACCTCAATCCTATTGAGCATCTTTGGAAGGAGCTGAAACATGCCGTCTGGAAAAGGCACCCTTCAAACCGGAAACAACTGGAGCAGCTTGCTCATGAGGAGTGGGCCAAAATACCTGCAGAGAGGTGCAGAGGTCTCATTGAAAGTTACAGGAATCGTTTGATTGCAGTGATTGCCTCAAAAGGTTGTGCAACAAACTATTAAGGTAGGGGTACCATCATTTTTGTCCAGGCCTGTTCCATGAGTTTTTGAGTTTTAATTTTTTTTTTTATAATTCCGTTGAAGCATGGTTGAAAAGCAATGTCTGACTTTCAATGGTTAACATTCATAGAATTCTTATTTATTATTACTTTTGTCAGATTAAAGTTATTTCTGTGACCATTGTGAGTTTTTCTTTCATTGACCGAAGGGTACCAACAATTTTGTCCACGTGTGTATGAAACATGGGACTGACCACACTTTGAAGTGTCCAGGATAACAATATCATGCATGTGGGTGCTACAGTACAGCAGTGTTGATCGTATCTCTATAAATAAAAGTAAGGTTTTGTCTGTATAGTGGTCGGAACTCGCTCTTTCAATGATATCTTTACGTTTCATTCATTGGAGCACCCAAAACCAGTCTCAGAACATTTTCTGTTTGTATGTCTGCCTGTATGTCTGTCCAGCCAGAATTAGTCACAGCATTACGCAAAACTGGTTGGACAGAATTGAATGAAACTTTGCCAGTCCTTATTAAACCTAAATTAATGAATTCAAAATGTTGAGTAGAAGGAAAGTTATGAGCAGTTATGTGCCAGATTATAAACCACAAGTTTTGACAGTGTACTGCACATGCGTCAAACTGTCTTAAATCGACTACCGGATAGAATTTAATGAAACTTTTGTAGTACTTAGATAAGTGAGATCAAAATGTTGAGGAAAAAAAGCGATGTTATGAACAGTTACAGTTATGTGCTGGATTTAATAATCTACTTTAAAATAAGCTACTTGATTAATGTAAACCAAACATCTGCACCAATCGATATTAATTAGAAAATATATATTTTTTTCTTTCTGGGATTAGTTCATATTTTCACTGCTGAAATGGTACAGTGGAACCTCGGATTGCGAGTAATGTGGAGTGTTCCACAAACCGAGCAAAGATTTTTAATAATTTTTAAATCGGAAACCGAGCAAGTATTAGTTTACGAGCGCCGAGTATCATGTATCACGCATGCGACTCTTATTTTGACACCGAGCATCACTCTCTCAACCCCCTCCCCCTCCCCCACCCCCACGGCTTCTCAAACACACAGAAACTCTGCTCGTCTCTTATGCGTGTGCGCACGTAATTTGACACCGACACACACACACGCACAGACGCTCTTTCGCCTTTTCACCCCCTCCCCGGCTTCACAAACGCACAGAAACTCTGCTCTGTCGCGATTCTTTTCAAAGGTAAGGTGCTGGTTCTTTTTTTTTTTTTTTTTTTTACTTTACCGCAGTGATTCCCTTAGTATGCTCACGCCAGGTCAGAGAGATTTCATTTTTCCCTGTTAAAACTGTGTTTCCGTGTTTGTGTGTGTCCGTTTGTTGTGAAACTTAAGTGATTCTGTTAGCATGCGCTCATGTCAGTCTCGCTTTTTTCTGTTAAAACGGTGTTTCCGCTATGTTTATGCGTTTGTTGTGAAACTTAAAAAGTGAGTCCGTTAATATGCGCTCATGGCAGTCTCAGAGAGATTTCTTTTTTTCCTGTTAAAACTGTGTTTCCGTTGTGTGTGTGTGTGTGTGTGTGTGTGTTGTGAATCTTAAAAAGCGAGGTGGGGAGAGGTGTTACTGTGTAAAACGAGGCGAGGGAAGGGGCTAATTCCACACACACACACACACACACACACACACACACACACACACACACACACACACACACACAGCACCTGCGCGCACCAACAGAAACACTTATCTGTCAGAATTTATTTGTACTTTTTTAAAAGGTAAAGTGCAGATTAATTTGTTTTATTTTCATTTTATAGATTGTATTAATTCTTTTAATGTATTTATTTTTTGGGGCTGTGGAACAAATAATTTGAGTTTTCATTATTTCTTATGGGAAATGATGATTTGGTTTACGAGTGTTTTAGAACATGAGCCCACTTCCCGAACGAATTATGCTCGTAATCCAAGGTTCCATTGTATATGTGAAATTTCATGCACTGGAGTCGTTTTAAGACAATCTCCTTCTATCTTTATCCGATCTACTTTTTTGATTTCTCATCTGTGATTCACTTTCCGATTACCAAACAGGGAGTGTATGTGGCTCACGATTAAAGAAGTACAACTTACTGTAGAGTAAACAAGGCTTACGATACTCAACCTTACAAGATTTTTATTTCTTTGTATTAATAAGTTAGGGAGAGTTCTGTTGTTCTAAAGGACATGTACATGGGCTTCAACTTAAAATAGTTTCATCACTGATTTCATTTAAGCTGATCAGCTTATTTTTAGCTTTAATCTTTTAACTCTATCTACAAACTCTTTTTCCATCAATGACGGGTACTATAGCTAGTGTCATTGGTTGAATATGAATTTAAATGATCTACTAGTGAGAACTGGATTGCAGGTCCACCATCTTGTAACTATCATACTGTACCAATCAAATAAGAATTATGCCTCAGTATTTTTTAAAGCTATGTTTTCTTTTACTTATACTACAGAAGAGAAAGAGAGAGAGTGTCCGCATGAGAGATAATAGTCTTACTGAAGAGACTCTCCAACACATCCTAATTTAAGTGACTGACAGCAGCAAGCTCGGCTTAATCAGACTGTCAATCTGTACAAATATGCTTAAACTCCAGCACACCACAAAGCTGCCTCGCTGTTATAATTCAATCAGCAATATTTGCATGTCGTGTTACTGCGCTCTGGAAAACCAAAACAAATCGCTTTTCAAAAGGCATTAAGATGCCTGTGCCCAGGTTATTAACAACGGGAAAACGTTGTGTGCAGAGGTTGGAACATTTGCCTAGAGCCAGGTTCATTTTATTCTCTCACTTGCAATTAATCTTCTTTATTGGGTTCTTAGACACAATAAAAAAGGCATCAAGTGGCAACACGTAATGAAGAAAAATCCCAAGTCTACATTTAAAGACCAGCTATGAAAAAAATTGCTGTATGTTTCTAAGCAATTTAAATACATATAATTGGCTTTTTAAAAATAATAGTTAACTAAAGGTAAAACACTTCTCTTTTTTCTGCAGAGTATGATGCCAAGATGAGCTGTGCTCAGACTGAACCAGATGAGAGGCCTGCTAACCCCAGTGACAACACCAGTCCCAGTGCAAATGCCAATCCTAACCCTATCATTAAGCCCAGCATCTCTGGAAGCCCTGTACCCAATGCCAATGCAGACTCTAATCCAAGCAATACATTTACAACCAATGGCACAAACACCAGCGATGAGATGGAGTGCAAGATCTGCTATCAGCGCTACAACATTCATAGCCGAAAGCCCAAGATTCTGGACTGCTTGCACCGGGTTTGCGCCCGTTGCCTTAACAAGATCCTGGACATTGGAGATAGTTCGGGCTGCATCTGCTGTCCCTTCTGCCGGCACGAGACGAGAGTTAGTGACTATGAAGTGGCGGCACTACCAGACGACTCGAACATCATGTCTTTCCTGGTGGTCCGGGACAAGTGCACGAGCTCGGACCACAGCAAAGAGGTGGTGCTGACACCCAAGAGCCTATCGTCGAATGACAGTCCATACCACGAATCCTCTAACTGCCTGGTCATTACCATTATGGAGGTCCAGCGAGATGGACAGCATTCACCCAGTCGCAACGGTAGCTCTGATGACTATGGGGAACACAGCCTGGACTCTGTATCGATGGCATCAAATGGTGGGACCATGGACCAGGATGCATTCACGAAGATTTGCAATCACATACCCCGGATTCTTGTGTGGCTACTCGGCTTCTTTTACTTTGGGTCCTTGCCACTAGGCATATACCTACTGGTGATCCAAAGAGTAACTCTGGGTATTGTATGTGTAAGTCTTGTCCCTACCAGCCTTACTGTGTGTTTAGTGTATGGATTCTGCCAGTGCCTTTGCCAAGGCATGTGTGACTGTTCTAGCAGAAGCTGAATGGACATGACCAAACAGTGTGTCTCAGAATGATAAGTATAAACAAACTAATAACATAAAGACACCTTCATACATGTATTGAGGGCTATTATATTGTTGTACTGAATATCGGGTTATCCCAGCTGTGCTGATATTCAGTCCAACAGCGGAATTGTGCGATATTGCTTTCATACATATGTTCTATAAACATGAAATTAAAATAGAATAACTGACATTTCGGACACAAGACTGATAAATAGTTTATTATTTTTTGCTCAAACAATGACAAAAGAGTTCCCAAAGAAGCCACAGCTGGAGAGAGCACTGTGTATTGCCAACAAATAGTCTGACTGACAGCGAAGTACAATTTTCAATAAACAAACTAAGATGCTAATATTGGAGTAATAACAAGTGGCGTAATAAAAACAGTGAAATGTACCAGTGCTTTTAGATTAAAAACCATCCGTCTTGGAACACTGCTTTTCCTATCAAATTACTGGACCGGATTTAACTGTTGTACTGTATAATTAGCTTACAATGTAAACTCCCTCCTTAACAAACAAAACAAATGTCATGTCTGGTGTCTGGTGTCTTGTGTTTGTAGGCATTACGAGCTGGTTTGGACTTCTGCTTTAAAGTGTATTTGCATCACGACACAGAGAGGGAGTTTATGGCCAAGAGATGCAATAACGGTCTCTCGTGCTGTTCTTCCGAAAGCTAATATTGAGTCATGAGTATCTAGGGTGTTGTGTGTCAACCAGCCTTCAGGCAAACGTTGATTGGTTGAGACAGGAAAGTGTATCTGGTTGTGTACTTGGAAACATTGTGATTATACCTTGTGCCAATACGCTTTAACTGAAAGGCTTTAGACGAATACTGTACAGATGATAAAATCCAGTCTCCTACTGGCTAGGCTTCACCAACCGTTTTTAGTAAGCGTTATCCATTAGACATCAGAAAATACATTTGACTGTATTCACGTTTTCAATTCCTCCTGCTCAACTGTTTAAACTTGTGGCACCTCGATCTCTCATGGGTGGTGTCTAAAAAAAAAAATGGCGAGGCATTGGCTTAGTGGTTAGCACGGTCACCTTGAACTCCCGGGGCTGCAGGTTCGAATCTCTGCTTCTAAAGTTGTCTTTCTGAATGTTCTCCATGTGATTGGTGGATTTCCTCTTGGCACTCCAGTTTCCATCCATAATCCAAAAACATTCAGTGTAAACGAACCGGCGTTTCCAAATAACCCATAGTGCATGATTGGGTGAGTGGATATGTGTGCTTGTGGCCTGTGATGGGACATAAACTTAAGCAACATTGCACAATATGCTGTTACACTAAAAATCAGAAAAATCTTTTCCCACTTAGCATTTTTTATTGTCACAACAAACACCTCCACTGTCTTAGATATATTAATGCCACATTGGAACCCTAATCTACTCCATTATTCTGGCACATATGGCATTGTACTCACACATAGTTTACATTACATGGAACCTACAGTACAGTATGTGAGCATCCATGTATGATGCCCTTGCAAATACCTGTTCACAGAGGTATAAACCATGCATAACATTGTACAACATGTTGCATTACCAGTCCATGCGTTCAAAGAGGAATGCTTCTTTATGCATATTCCTGACGGTATGATATTTAAACCACAAAACATGTCAAACAAGAATACCTAGGCAACTGGAAAGTCAAATGATGAAACTATTTTCAGAATGAAAGATGCCACAAATGCTTTTAATATGAACTGAGTATTCAAATTTGAGTTTTGTGTTTGTAGGCATTACGAGCTAATAAGTTTTTTAACAGAGTACCGTAGCAAGCTGCTGTAGCAATCTATACAATGTTAATACTTTCTCAATAGTGAAGTCAAAGTGCTGATTCATAGACATTAAGAGCACATAGCTGAAGCCATCTGTGGGAAAGAGGCTGTTTAAAATAAAGTGGATTTATTTTAAATGCTTGTATGTCTTATAGTGGTTTATCAAGGGACAAGGCCTAATAAAAAGGCAATGTTTTATACTGCTGATGAAGACACTGCCAGTTCTCAGTTTATTGCATCCTTGCCAAATCCTTCACAGTTTTATTATATTACACAGGTATCTGGAAATAGGGCCACAGGTTAGATGAAGAGCATGAAAAGGATGTCTGGGAGAACATGATGTAGTGCTTTTTGAAAGAAAGTCAATAATTAGTTGTGGTTGTCTTTTGGTCTTTTTTTATCTTCTCTCTCTCTCTGTCTTCTTCCCTCACTTGACAGCCAAATGGAATAGACTGGCAGGAAATGCTCTTCCATCTGTCCTACCTGGCACAATGACTAAATATGAAAAATAAACATCTCAACGAATACAAAGATCCACTCAGGACTGAGCGAACTGGCTGAAAACACAGGAAATGAGACGCTGTAAATGAGGGAAAGGTTTTTCACCATTTCAGTAACAAGTTACACAGGTCTCAGAGCTCCCCAAAATGTGTGTCTGTTAATGCTTCAGCTAAAATTCCCCTCAAATAATGCAATTTTTCATATCCCAAACTCCCTTTATTTCAATCCACCTCCAGTTTTATGTAAATGCGTTACTCCTGAGCCATGCACCATCGGGGAACAGCAGAGCTGAGCAACAAACCAGGAGAGAGGATCTTCTTATATGAGGTCACATTAGGGGGGAATATAATTGGCTTGTTTAAAGTAAATTTTGCAGTAAATTAAATCTCGTCTTTAATCTTTTGTCTCGTCTTGCCTTATATTTTATTATGGTTTGACGGTGACCCCTTCCCGGTGAGTTGATCAAGGTTGAAGAGGAAGTGAATACTGTACCATGAGTTTAGCACCCAGGACACACTACTTACCGAATCTCGGATGCCCTTTTATAGCCGAGCGAGGACGGTGAGGGAAATCTGTGGCCAGCCATGGTGAATTTTGCCACCCAGAACCTTTAGTGCTTTGGCGCCGAGCGCACACTTTGCTTTCACTTTCTTCAGATGCAGAGAGATGCTGGCTGTAGGCCCACCATTACAGCAACCTACCTTGTGATAGGTGTTGGGAAAAAGAGTGTGAAGTTTGTGCTTCCCTGAATAGTTCAGCATCGAGAATAAGTAATCCTGCCTTGAGGTGTGAAATGTGGGTTGGTGACCCTTAGCCCTTGCCATCCACTGTAGTGAAGCATGATCAGTGACAAGCAAGTGCCAGTCTGTCAGGTAGTACTCTATATTAGGTCCTCCATGGCACACTTAATGGCAAGTGCCTCTTGTTCTACTAGAGCATAATCCTATTCTGCTGCGGTCAGTTTCTTATGAGGCATCAGTATGAACCAGGAAGGGACAGTCAAAATCTTGGGTTGCGGAGAATGGGAGAAGTGGCCAGGTGGGTCCTGAGCTTCTAAAATGCTTTTGCTGTTTCTTGGACCATTCGACTTTCTCTGGTCGGTAATAACCTTCAGTGTTTTAAATGGTGATAACCTGCTAGCCCCAAGAAAGTGGAGTTCGGTGGGTAGATGTGCAACGACTCAACTTTATTTTCCTGGAGCTTCAGTAACATGAGGCCAACTCAGTATCCCAGGTATGCTGCTTCGGTCAGCCCCATATGACATTTCTTAGGATTAGCAGTTAGTCCAGCTTGAGTTCTTCCAGGACATTCTGTTGATGGTGTAAGTGATCTTTACAGCCCAGTAATCTTTCTCTTACCCAGTTGTTACAGCTACAGATAGTTCACTGGCTCTACTCAATCTGTGACAGTGTGTCATCTCTGCTATTGCGCCAGGATCTTGCAATTAGTGCAGTTAAGTAGCAGCAGCATTTGATGACCTAGCTTGAACTCACAGGGGTGTGCTGGCTGATCATACTGTGTGTCGCTATTTGGCTTGAGCTCATTCTATATGCATGCTCACTATCAGGAGGACATGATCAATCTTTGCATGTCCTTTACATAGTCTAAAACAGAACAACCTAGGAGGAGAGATACATTCAATTAAAGTTTATTTGTATAGCGCTTTTAACAATTGACATTGTCGCAAAGCAGCCATACACAATCAAAAGAATTAAGTTTGTTTGAAATGTGAATGTGTATGAATCAAAATGATAAGATTGTCCCTGATGAGCAAGGCGAAGGCGACAGTGGCAAGGAAAAACTTCCACACGTGTAACTCCCATACATGCAAGTTCAGCACCAACCCAGCAGTAATGTTGTGCTCTGCTTGTCTGTGATGCGGGCAGCAGGAACCTGCCTTTGATCCCGGTAAACACATGAGATCAGAAGGTGCTTGCATGGCTACGCATCTCATGGAATAACCAATGGATAGGCTAAAGTAACAGAACTTTCCATGTCGAGGATGGCAGAGATTGGAATTCCTCCTTCTCTGACTGACTTGGAGGGTGCATCCAGTGGCCCAGGACCCCCAGATTGGAGAAGACCTGTGAGGTTCTGGTTCATTGAGCAACTCTTCATCTTGTGACGCCTCAATCTCTCATGGGCGGTGCAGGATTTCCTGGCGTAGTGGAGGAACAAATTGTGGTGGGCTTCTGCCATGTAGCCTCTTTTTTCCCTGGCCAAAGCACATGTGAAGTCCACACATTCCAGTACTTCTACTGTCTTTCATATGAAAGCAGGAGCACTACTCCTAGAAGTTTACTTGAGTTTGTGGAGGGTTTCAGGTCGGGAGACCTGTGGAGGGTTTCAGGTCGGAACACCTGTGAAACCCAGAGAACTATACTGTACTGTAACCTGACAGTGGGAGAAATCTAAACTAAACTCAGATTGACTGAAAGTTGCACTGCAGACATACAGTAAATCATGACAATGGTGACGCAAGTAAAATCTCCTGCGACCCACCTGTTGTGGTTGTGACCCAGTGTTTTAGAACAATGTACTAATGTTCTCTTCACCATACAAAAGAGTGTGATGTGCTAATTTATACAGCAGTTTGTTCCGACAGAGTAATCAACATGGAAGAGTGGCATTCTACGAGTGGTGATAATAGAACATATAGATACATATACTGTATGTATCAATCCACAATAAAGATGCTCTAACACTCTTTAATTACATAATTGTTGGCAGCCAGCATGGGTAAAAGTTGCCCCATAAAGTCTTCACTACTGAAGAGAAGGTAGAGAACAAGAGATACTAACATCCTACAGTACATAGAGCACCACCTTCTCATTTTAAGCAATTTGGGATGCAACCTTGGAACCCAGAAGTACTGTAAGCTAATATTCTAAGGTGGAATAAGTGAAATATAAATGTTTCTCATGTCTGTCCACCACCTCCTTAGAATTTAAAACAACTTTCACACCATTAAATACCCTGTTAACTGTTGGTCACCAGTTCCTCTAGTCACAGTTTGTTAGTTCAGCCAGTCATGGAAGAACATGTGTAACTGGATAAATAATCAAACAAATCATAATCTGTTGACAATAAATGGTGTTTGTGGTGAATGAAAGCAATACCACACACGAAGTCACGTTGCTGTACTGAATATTAGCATGGCCAGATAACAGCACTCCCTTTCGAGTGATGTTGTTTCATGCAATAATGAGTGTGTGTTAAATTAAAACAACCGTTATAAGTATAATATATTGAAAATATGGTTAAAATATATTGAAAAAATAGTTGACTCCCAATATAATTTTATTTTGATGCTATTAGCTATTTTTGATTTTTAAAATCGTCTCTTGCTGTGTGCTCATTGTTGCCTCTGAATCCACCTAAAAGAAGGCAAGATTTAAATGCCTTTTGCTTTTAAAGTGGCTCTATTTAAGTCATATCCAGACATTCAGATGGGTCTCAAGTACTCTCCCCTGCTCAGCTCTGCTGTTCTCTTATGGCGTGTGGCTCAGCAAGAGCTCACTTACAGAACCACTGAAATAGAGCGTTTGAAGGACGAGTAAAATAAACTGAGTTTGAGGTATGAAAAATGCAAGAGGTATTTCAGCTGGAGCATTCCTTTTCTGTTAAAGATATATAGGACCGCTTGTGGGCTTAAAGGCAAGGGCTTGCGTTTAAGAGGTGGCGATCTGGCCCCATCTCACAAATTCTGTCACTGAGATTTGCCACAAGCCACAGCCTTCTTCACACTCCAGTAACATTAAAAATTACTTTCTCACAGCAGTGAGATCAACACATCTAAAAAAAATAAATAAATAAAATAAAAAAAAACCTAGAAAATATCCTCCTAAAATTTCATTTAAAGCCATATTTATATACTCAATCAAATATTTAACATCTCCCTTCTTCTAGTTGTTTTAGGCCAAGGTACTGCATAAATTTTAATAGATAGTGAATAATTTAGAAACAATATTCTTCAAGGTGAGCGCTTTTAGTTTGTCTCAGTCTGTCTTCTGCTAGCTTCTTTTCTGACTTACCATCTATTGCTCTTTCCTTCTTCTTGTTTTGTTACAATGTATCTGGTGAAGAGACATTTCTCTAATCTTTGCATAAATACATATGCTCACACACAGTTGGTAGAAGGTGGCTGTCACAAAATCACACAAGCCTGAAATCTAAATTAGTGCAAGTACTGCAGTACTCCAGGGGTTGCACACACACAAGTGTGTGTGTGTGTGTGATGTTTTTGTTTGTGTGACTAAGTCACTGTGCTTATGAGCATGATTAGCTCTTATGAATTAGAAATCTTCCAGAGCTACAGGTCTGTGACAAATGCAGAGATGATCATGACTATAATGTTGTTTGTTTGTTTATTCATTCATTCTCCTCACATCTGGCATAATTTATCCACAGACACAACTCATTGTCATGCATGATGCATTTTCTTCAAAGGTCATATAATCCATCACATGCAATCAGTTACATCATTTCTGCCACTGGGAGCAAAAGAGAGAGAAAGGGACTGGGAGAGCAACTCAATAAGACAGAAAAGAAAAAAAACAATACAATGTCAAAACACAGTGTGTAATTACAGAGCAGGGAAAGATGTCCCTGTGTATA
This sequence comes from Clarias fuscus, assembly GCA_030347435.1. NCBI lineage: Eukaryota > Metazoa > Chordata > Actinopteri > Siluriformes > Clariidae > Clarias > Clarias fuscus. The sequence continues at coordinate 9,693,293 of CM059228.1, forward strand.
CTCGAATTTCTGTGCTTGATTTCTAAGCATTGCATATACTTAAAAATGCGATATTTGACATGATGAATACACTAATGTCAGCTTCAGGCTTTGACCAAAAACAAATGTAATCACCGGGAAGCACAAACGGATAAGAAGAGAAAGCAAAATATAAAAATAACCGTTATGCTTATAGGATTCTACACATCAGACATACTGTAGCTTTGACTGTTTGTCTATGGTCTACATCCTACAACAGAAGTCTCAGCAGTCAGGCCGCCCAATTCCCTCTACTCCTGTTGTTGCCATAGAGACGCCTTGCATCAGGACCACATGGAGGACACACATCAGCTTTGTTGGGTCCCATGGAGGGCTTATAGAGAAACAGTCTAGGATTCGCCACACAGTCATTGTGACCTCAGTTAATATAATTTTGACTGTGGCTTTTTAAAAAAATATATATTTTGTTTGTTTCTTTGTTTTTCTTTTTGTTTTCTTCAGATTTGTACATAAAACCAGTTTTATACAGTTGAGGGCATTTGAGGACCATATGCTACTCTGATGATAACATTCGGTTATAACATTGTTTCTTAATAAAATGTGGCCTCACTTACACACACACGCACGCACGCACACATACACACATACACGCACGCACGCACGCACACACGCACGCACGCACGCAGGGCATTAGATTAAATTTCAGTTTACAAAGGCTTCAGTTCACACATCTGGATAAGGGCATCTGTGAAATGCCGTAAATGTTAATGGTCTTAACTCTGGACATGGCCCCTTGCTCTGCACATGGTGTTTTCTAGGCATCTGATTTAACTAATCAGCCTCTTCTGAATAAAAGGAGGTGGGGTAGAGCAGGAAAAACAGTAAATGTGCGGGGCAGGGAGTGCTAATGGACCAGCGTTAAGAAACCACTGGTTTAAAAGCCATTGTGTCCTGCAACCGGTCAAGCACAGAGCTGTCAGAAAGCTGGTCTGTAAAGAGGATATGCAAGTTTGGTAATAAAATAAGGATGTGGTAATAAAGACAAACAAGTAAACACTGTGAAGGGCATTAATATGGCGAATATGCCATTTGATTACTATATACTTTAGCTGCATGCAGAATACGCTTCTTGGTCCAAAAACATCCAAATAAATGATCTTGTGCGTTTCTTGTGATTGGCCATGGCCTCTATAAAATGTGGATAATTGGAAGTGTTACAAAAGTCCTGTGTTGCTTTAAACATGAGGAAACTGACTTATGTTGCTTACATACTGTATGTACACATGTGGACAAAATTGTTGGTACCCTTCGGTCAATGAAAGAAAAACTCACAATGGTCACATGAAGTCACAACACAGTGACTACCTGGAGCCCTATATATAGGCCCACTGACTGATTACAAGATTGTAGACACCTGTGATGCTAATTAGTGGACACACCTTGAATTAACATGTCCCTTTGGTCACATTATTTTCAGTATTTTCTAGGGGTACCATCATTTTTGTCCAGGCCTGTTCCATGAGTTTATTTTTTTAAATAATTCTGTTGAAGCATGGTTGAAAAGCAATGTCTAACTTTCATTGGTTAACATTCATAGAATTTTTTTTAATTATTACTTTTGTCAGATTAAAGTTATTCATGTGACCATTGTGAGTTTTTCTTTAATTGACCGAAGGGTACCAACAATTTGGTCCACGTGTGTACTATGAAAGGCAGAAAAAACTTTAAAAAAATAAAATAAAAAAATAAAAATCTAGGTCACAAAAATCTAGCTGAAATCAAATCATCATGTTTCAAATTCCTAGATTACACATGCTTGTAAAGGCAGGTGTGCCTTCCTTAGACAGACAAGCCTTTTGCCATTTCTGTTGACCACAGCTGTATTTAAGGTGAATACAGACATTGCATTCTGATTCTCATTTATTTTTCATGTACTGTATACATTTAAAATTGGTTTCAAATCTGTGAAAGGTATAGGACATTTGATTGTTTTTTTAAACCCAACTTTAAAACTAAATTTGTTAGTTAGATTTAACTAAAGTTCTTAGAAAAAAAAGATCTTATCTAGTTTTAATATTGAACAACAAAAACGGACTCTCGCCATGAATATAGCCATGGAAGCTGGCATGGCATCGTTAAAAAAAGAATGAAAAAACGAACAAAACGATGGATACAGTACAGTCAACACTGTCATATTTCAATATTTCTCCAGGCTTCCTCACTTTTTGGCTTTCAATTTTGCCAAGTTTTTGGCTCTCATTTTCAGTCCAGTCCCTGAGTGGTTGAAACAGACAAGAGGGGCAATGAGATTGCTCTAGTATACTGTATAATGTAATATTGGGTACAAAAACTGGATAAAAACCCTCAAGGATTCTAAATATATATATCCATTATCAAATGCTAAAAGCCTTTTTTTTCCCTTCTTGATCTTAAGAGAGAACTTATGAATTATCCTCCTGTACTAAACACCGGCCATTCAGAAAATGCCAGAGGTTTTCCTAGCTCTAGTGGCTTTATCACTGGATAGGTCCCAAAGAATTGAAAAAAAATTGCATTAAGAAATTTTTTTTTCCTAGAGTTCCGGGTCTGTGCACATTATGCTGCTCATATCTCACCTAGGAATTCACACTGGGAAATTAAACCTCTCCAACAGATCCCGAAAAGATGAATGAGAAGTGATCCTGCACTAATCTGGTACGAAGCTGCCAGTGTGAGTTAGTTAGGAGATCCAGCTGGCAAGACCGAGACTGCTCCTGAACAGAGATGAGATGATCTGAGATTGTCTACCTTACACACTTCAGGGAGGCTGAGGTTATTCATGATTGTTAATATTGTAATCTAAGGCACAGTTAAAATCTCATTCACGCACAATGATCCTCTGAAAGGTTTTTAATTCTGAAAAAAAATATGCAAATTCGAATCTTGAATGTACCAATAAATCTGACCAGCTATTATTTCAAAATGAGTGGGATAGGTAATTAAATATGATGAATGTGATATGATGAAATGTAGTGTAATACATGCCAAAATTTATTCAGCACATTACTATCCCATTAAGTCGGCTTTGTTATATGAATCTCTGTAAGTTTCCTGCAATTAAATCGCAGATGTTTTTTTAAAATCTGAAATTAATTAGTTGAATAGCTAAATCAATCACACTATTGTTCTTTTATCTTCTCTTTCTTTATCCTAATCAACTGGTTCCTAATGTAGCACTTTCAACATATAGAAAAGCTACAACTCTATTACACACATTTTGATCAACAAATTTCCCATGACTTTTTCCTGACAAATTTAAGCTTAACTTAAAAAACTATTATTTTTATTAAAAAGAAAAAAACCAAGGTCTTATGTGATCACTATTCCAGATATGTGTAGACGAACCAACTGTTAAGATCTTGCAGTCATACTGTATGTTGGATATGGACAGACTGTCGAAAAAGTTGCATGGCTTTCTTTCCATCTGGTCCAATAATGGTGAGCTGGACAACTTATTATCCACACTTTATCTGTTTTCGCCATCACCAGATCATTAATTTACTGATTACCTCGAAAAACAATTACTTTCTAATTCTCCAACACCACTTGTACATTTCAGGAACTTGGCTGGAAGTTATTGGCACATCCCATGCACAATCCTGACTTGTGCCATTAAAGGGGTTCCTGGGGGTTACAAAGGTGTAGCAGGCAGCCCAATAATGGCTCTGGCCATGATCTTGATCGTAGTGAAAGGCAAAGTGCATTAGTGATCATATTGAAAAAAATTTAAAAGTCTGTTATTCGGGACAGCCAAAAGTCCTGGTTTGATTTGACTTTGAATATCATTCATATTCTTGTAGAAAATAAACTTGCTTACAAGTATACTTGTGCACACTGTATCCAATGTAAAAAAAAATCTGTGGAACAGATTAACCTGCTTTTAAGACGAGTGGTTGTTTAACCTCAGTTACAGGAGGGCTCTATTTTTATAAGCATATTTGCAAAAGTTGATTGATTACGAACATATAATTTTGCTCTGATATTAAAATCTGTAGCTGCAGAACTGTACTGCATATTAAGGTCAGTAATGAAAGAATTATGAGTCTGGACTGCTAAATGTCAGATCCATCATGCTTCTTTAAAAACCATTTGTGTCTCAAAGAGACATGCTAGTGTCCTTTGGATCCTTTGGACCAGCACTCAATTCCATGTTTAAATGGGTTGCAGGAAAAATTTTCTGGTCTCAACCAGTTAAGTATTTGTTGTTTCCCCCAACTGCATTTGCAACTTTGCAATTTTCTCTATCTTTTAATTTTACTTTCCTGACAAAAATGTAGACGCCAGTCTAGTATCTGAGCACAACAGATGGTCTATGAACTCCTGCAGAATTATAGACGAGAGCCCTGAAGAACAGATTGGGAGCAACAGGATTAAAAGATTCAGCAGGCAAGTTCTTGAGGCAATTAGAGAAAAATCATTACACAGTGCATCATGTACAAATTGAATGAAAGCGCAAACAAATGAACAAAGATACCCTCCATATACTGAGATTTGAAGTTAAATAAGAAATATGTTGCCATTTAAAAGCCCTTTGGTACAGTACATGCAATGCACCATGCAATGCATCTTAAACATGATACCATTAACCCAATGTACACTTTAAAGTTCAAATCACACTTTCCCAAGTTCTGTTATGCAATTTGATGCAACTGCATGGATCATATTCTTCTTATGGATAAAATTTCATAGCCTAGATCTAATACCGCAGGCTCTTTAAATGTTAATAGCACACTGAATTCCCCCTAGTGATTAGAAATTACTGATCAATTACAGAAGCGACTCAAAGCATTTTTACAAAATAATGCAAAAAAACAAAACAAAACAACAACAACAAAAAAACACCAGACTCCATAATCCTAGCTATAAATGCTACTTGGTTATTCCTAGTAACAAAATAGCAAGATTAACACAAGAATATTCATGTCACACATTCTCATCATACATCACCCATTCTGTCTCGGGAAAGAAAATAATATACACTCCTAAGGTCAAACTTCAAGTGTACTGATTTATTTACAACAGCTTTAGCAACACATGGAATTTCAAACAGCAAAAGAACCTCTGTAGAACCTCTGCTGTTATTACCTGCCATAACACACTCCTCACAGTGGGGGTCTCATGAGCATCAGGCTGTGTGTGTGTGTGTGTGTGTGTGTGTGTGTGTGTGTGTGTGTGTGTGTGTGTGTGTGTGTGTGTGTGTGGGCATGAGTGCATGTGTGCGTGACCATTCACTGGACACGTGGATGATGGAAGGTTTATTTAACGTAGCTTGGTGTACAGTATGTCCCTGTGAGCTTTCCGTCTCATCCTGTGTCGATTTTATGAGGCTGCTAACACTCAGAGATCTCTACATTGGATCTGTATTTCATACTGCACTATAGCTACTCAAAAACATTTAATCGTTGAGAAGGCTTAATTAATAAAAAGAAGAAATTTCCATATCTGAAGACAAAAATGCATCAGTATGATTCTATATTAATCATTGATATTTTACTTTTAATTATTTATTATGGTAGACCTTGTACAGTAAGTCTCATTTCGTCTGTGACAGAAACAGAATTTTGGCCCTATAATTCACTATGTACTGTACCATCTACCAAGCTGACATTGTTAGACCCCTTATAAAGCATGAGTACAAGACTGTAAATTTTTGGGACTCAAGTTATTGTGCGCTAGAAACCACCCAAAAAAATTATTATGTCTGACTGGTTTTATGTGGATCTTAGGAAATGTAAGTGAAATATCAGCAGTAATGTTGTTGCTTCATGTTCACCAGTATTGGGGGACGTTACTTTTTAAAGTAACTAATTACATTACAAAATTACTGTGTTACTTTCTGATAAAAGTAACTAGTTAGAGTACTTTTCCATTGAAAACTCATTTGTGCTTCCTCATGCATGTTGTTTTAGTCAAGACCTTTATAATTATTCTACCATCATCACTCAGCGAAGTTTGGCCCATAATCTGTTCACTACTAATACCCCTATCTCACCTACGCGGTGTCACACGGTGGCCGTAAGTATGGTTTCATGATTCACCGTGAGTTTCGGTGAATTAGGTTTCATCTTTCCGTGCGTCGGTCCTCACATAGTCAAACCGCATAGGTGAGATAGGGGTATAACAGCAGGAATAACAGAGGGGGGTGGGTTATCGGGAGTGGGGCTTGTAGGATGACTTCCTCACACACACATAACGGATTACATTTTTGAAAAAGTGAACTGAGTACTTGAATGGCGGACCTAACGCGTTAGATTACTCGTTACATCAAAAAAGTAATCTGAGTACTCTAACGCGTTACACCCAACACTGATGTTCACTATATAGTGGAAGCTTGGATTATGAGTAACTTGGCGTTTTGCAAGACAATCTAAATTTGAACTTAATAAACGAGCGAGAGCTTGATATATGAGTAGTACGCATGCACCTTGTTTGCTGAGCGTCACATGATCACAACTGAGCCAATGTTTCCTCTCTCTCGCGTACTGTGGAATTATGGGTAATCATCTCCCATGCTCGGTCACAGTGTGCGTACGTCACTCGTATAGTCCACATCCAAGGGGGGACTTTATTTGAGAGAAGGGAGGGGGCTACTCTGTAAGACGAGAGGAGGGAGGGAGGGAGGGAGTCATCCTACACAGTAGCCCCCTTCCTCCTCTCGTCTTACTTCAGCTACACACACAAACACACATAATTACGGAAACACTGCTCTGTCGTGATTGTTTAAATTGGAGGTTAATTAGTTTTATTCTTACTTTATATTTTGTATGAAACATTTTAAAATGAATATTTTGGGTTGTGGAACAAATCATCACAGTTTCCATTATTTCTTATGGAAATTCTCTTTGATATATGAGTGTTTTGATATACAAGCACATTTCCAGAATGAATTATGCTCGCAATACAAGGTTTAATTGTATATACCTTTATCAAATTTAGAGGCAAGTGAAGGTGGCGATGCTGTGGCGACCCTTTGATGCTATGTCGACCCCTTGACAGGAGCAACCGAAAGAAAGTTGAGGAGTCATAACCGACTATCTGATCTGCACACTACCTTCCTGACGCAACCCTCCCATTTTATCCAGTTTGGTACCAGCACTACGTCTACTGACTGGGGTTTGGGCACTGGCTGGGAATCGAACCCAGGCCTTCTGCATGGCAGGCAAGAAGCCTACCACTGAGCCACCAATGCAATAATAATCTAATGCATGAAAAATCACAGTGCAATATTTTTTTTAGCAATTATAGACAACATGAGTAAATTAACCAATGATCGATTAATAACAGTACATTGCTACGTGCTGTTTACTGAATAACAATACAGGCAGAGTACATTACACATACTACATTATACATTACAGAGTACATTATACATTACACGTACTTTATGTGTGTTTCTGCTTGACAGCAGTTGCACAAATTAATCAATTGACATTGATTTTCATAATCGATCTCTTGAAATTGACAGGAAATTAACTGATCATCAAATATAATCGATGATCGTCCCATCAATAATCTTGTAGCTAACAAATATTTATGACCTGAGATTGTGCAAGATTCCTGTGCAAGTGTGTGTGTGTGTGTGTGGGGGGGGGGGGGGGGGGGGTGTAGGGTTCTACTCTTACCTTGACCTTTTCCTGAAGTTTTCCGAGACGGACGGTGCCCTCCAGGATGCGGGTAAGGGTGCCCTGTTTGTCTTTCTCTAGACAAGAGGCCTGAGGGGAGAAACAGGAAATAGGATTGATTACATATCAATAGAGGGAAAAAAGGAAGAGAGGAAGAGAGAGAGAGAGAGAAAGAGAGAGAGAGGGGGGGGGGAGTAGGATGAAGAAGGTGGCAAGACGAAAAGACAGTCATAAAGAAAAAGAGTGAAAAATGTACAAATAGATGGACAGACAAGGAGGAGGATGGATAACAAGAACAGGGAAGGGAAGAAAACACACAAAAAAAGGAAGAGAGGCTTTCAATAAAGACAAATAACACAAATAAGCCAGCTTCAGTTCAAGCTTTAGGACAGTAAGTCAGATATATTGCTGTTTAATGGCATATCGAGTTACTGAACAAGCAAAAACAAAACAGAACCATCAAGACATGGCCTGAATTGTTTCTGTAGTAGCAGTGCTCTGTGGTAATTCCAGATGGTTTAATTGCATTAAATGGGATTTCAATACTAATGATCAAGTACAATCTAATTAATTAAGCTTAATACAATCTCATTAGCTTTTCAAATTAGGTGTATGCTGCCTCTGCAAGAGTGTGATTATGTACAAGATCTGTCTGCTGATCTGTCTGCTGCTAACCTCTAAGGCAGGGCTGGGGGTGGGGTGGGGTGGGGGGAGCTATATCTGGAACGGTGTTTCTGAATGCACATGTGGCTATGGTGGTCAGGTGTTGATATACTTTTGGTCATATGGAGTACAAACACATATGAATGTAAAAAAGGTAGATATTGGCATTCATGCACACATACATTTTCCCAAATGTTAATAACCTTCACTGCAAATTTTATCTTGATTAAAGAACTTTGAAGCTTCATGTACATGAAGCTACTGTTTGTAATATAGAAACGAATGGATATGAAGAATTATCTGTATTATAAAATCATCTCCATTATCTTCACGGCAGCTAAGAATACATCAAAGTTACTATATTGACAGGACGGATAGCTAGATCCTCTACTGTATACAGATGGTTCGAGAGTTATATTGTAAGAATGCTTGGAAACATTTTTTCACTAAAATATGTACTGTAGTAATCAACATTATCAACCCATATACATCAATCAACCATAACATTAAAATTACCTGCTTATATAATATTGAATAGGTCTTGCTTGTGTCAGCAAAATAACTTTGAACCAGCAAGACATGGACTCCACAAGACCTCTGAAGGTGTGCTGTGGTACTGTATTTGGCACCAAGGTGTTAGCACCAAATCCTGTAAGTTGCAAGTTGGGGCATTTATGGATCAAACTACTTAGTCCATCACATCCCACAGATGCTCAATCGGAATTTGGGGGCAAAGTCAACACCTTGAACTCTTTGTCAGGTTTCTCGACAGTTCCTAAATTATTTTGCAGTAAGGTAGGACTCATTATTATCCTGTTGAAATGGTCACTGCCATCAGAGAATATTTGATCTGCAACAACTTTTTGGTAGATGTTACATGTCAAAGTAACATCCACATGAACGCCAGGACCCAGGATTTTCAGCAGAACAGATTGCCCAGGGCTTTATACTGTCTTCGTTGGAATGCAAACTATAGAGGCACTAGTCCCATAGTGTATTCTCAGGCCGTCTATTTTCCATACACATCCAGCCATCCACATGATGTAAAAGAAAACATGGCCCATTAAACCAGTCAGCTTCTTCAACTGCTCCATGGTCCGGTTCTAATGTTCACATAACCATTGTAAACGTTTTAGCAGTGTACAGTACAAGGGTCAGCATGGGCAATATGACCAGTACGTGTCTATGCAGCCCCATACGCAGCAAGCAATGCACTTTGGGTCCTGGACCCTTCCTATCATTACCAGAAATAACTTTCAGCAACTTGTGCTATAGTGGCTCTTCTCTCTAGATTAGCCTAAACAGCCTAGCCTTTGCTTCCTATGTGGATTATTGAAGATTGGACACCTATGATTCACCAGTTAACCAGTTTTTCTTTGTTGGACTACTTTTTGTAGGTACTAATCACTGCATACCAGGGACACCCCAGTTTTTTACCCATCACAAAGTGTCCCTTGTTAAAGTCTCTCAGATCCTTACTTGCTCATTTTTCCTGGTTCTAGCACATCAACTTAAAAAAAATACAGTTCAATTGCTGCCTTATACTGTATATCCCTCCCCTTTGACAGGTGTAAATATAAGAAGATATAACTCTAAACATTATTTACAAAAAAAAACATTATATTTTTTCATTCTTTTATAGTTACATTTACATACACAAATAGTATATACAGCCATATATTTTCCCCTTTAATATTGTACAGCAATATGTATATCAAACAACAAGCAAACCATATGTTTGATATGTGGAAGATATTGCAAGAAAGAATGGAATAAACTCATCCATGCCCATGGAGACCGAAGTCCAACCCATCCGGCCCGATCCCACAGAAAAGCCGATGCAGCACATCATAAAAAAAGTTCATCCGGCTATGATAAAAACCAGCCATGCCATGCTTGGAACACCCAGTGCACTACAGCCTGCAAAGCATGGGGCCCAGCTGGCAAACAGCCCAAGGCTATAAACCCGGCTCTACAGTCCCCAGATCCCTATCAGATCAAGCACTCATCAGATACATGGACAAAAAAGTCCAATCCAGCCAGCAATCCACATCATCCAAAGGATCCAATGCACAAACCCCAAAGGCCCATGGAGCCATGCTGGTAGGGGCAAGAGCTGCACTATATCGGGCTTAATGTTTTATGTTGTAATGTTATGGCAATTTGGTGTAAGACAAAACCCTTATTACTGAGAAACCATATTGTTTTTCTCCTATGTCCGAAAGTTTAAAAGTGGACCTCTATCAGAGTATACCGTAAGTGATGTTTTTATTATAAATTATTAATATATATTATTATTTAAGTAATTGTTTACTTTTAATAATTAAACAGATCAGGAAAATAATGAACACATGCCTTAAGGAATATTTCTTTCATTCAGGTAAAAAAATAAGCCGTATATGAATTAACATCTCCATGCATGTCTAATAGTTAAGTGGCACGACTCGTGACTGTAACTGAATGATGGGTTCTAATATTTACAACAGTGCACCTCATTATCAATATTCAGTCACATGCCATAACATAGTAGCTCTTGTGCTTCCTATTTACTTCCCACACACATCAATGCGCCTTGGGCACCCTTGGGACACACCTTGACACACCCAATTAACTGGTTGTAATTTCTAAGAGCACTTTTGTTAGGTACAGTGGAACCTCGGATTGCGAGTAACGTGGTTTACGAGTCTTCCGCAAACCGAGCAAAGATTTTTAATAATTTTTTATTCGGAAACCGAGCAAGTATTAGTTTACGAGCGCAGAGTATCATGCTTCACACATGCGACTCTTATTTTGACACCAAGCGTCACTCTCTCACCTTCCCCCCCTCCCCCCACGGCTTCGCAAACACACAGAAACTCTGCTTGTGCGCGCGCAATTTGACACTGACACACACGCACAGATGCTCTCTCCCCTTTTCAGCCCCTCCCCGGCTTCACAAACACACAGAAACTCTGCTCTGTCGCGATTCTTTTCAAAGGTAAGGTGCTGGTTCATTTTTTTTTTTTTTTTTTTTTTCCGGATTCAGTTTAAACTTTTGGTGTTTGTTTTTAATGCGGTTAATGGTCTGGCACCCTCCTACCTATGTGAGACAGTAAATTTTTATCAACAAAGTAGAGTCTTGCGTTCTGCTAACCAGAACCTGTTAGTGGTCAAGATCCAAACAATGGGGTGATCGCTCTTTCTCAGTGGCAGGTCCTAAACTCTGGAACGCCATTCCACCTGAGTTACGCAGCAGTACGGACCTCCCTCTGTTTAAGGCAAAACTGAAGACTCACTTGTTTAGAATAGCTTTTAATATGTTATAGTTTTATGTAATATTTTTATAATTTTATCTTTTTATTTTTATTATTATCATTTTTATGGCTATGACTATTATTTAATTTTTCATTTATTTATTCATAACTATATTTTATTCTGTTTGTATTTTTTTTCTTTCTATTTTTAATGCCATTGTATTGTCATTTTTAGAACTGTGAAGCACTTTGGTACAACTTAGGTTGCTGTAAAGTGCTATAGAAATAAATGTTGATTGATTGATTGCTTGATTTTACTTTACAGCAGTGATTCCCTTAGTATGCGCTCACGCCTGGTCAGAGAGATTTCTTTTTTTTTCCTGTTAAAACGGTGTTTCCGTGTTTGTGTGTGTGTCCGTTTGTTGTGAATCTTAAAAAGCGAGGTGGGGAGAGGGAGGAGGAGTGTTACTGTGTAAAACGAGGCGAGGGAAGGGGCTAATTCCACACACACACACACACACAACACACAACACACATACACACACACGGCGCCTGCGTGCACCAACAAAAACACTTATCTGTCATGATTTATTTGTACTTTTTTAAAAAAGATAACGTGCAGATTAATTTGTTTTATTTTCATTTTATAGATTGTAGTAATTATTTTTATGTATTTATTTTTTGGGGCTGTGGAACGAATAATTTGAGTTTTCATTATTTCTTATGGAAAATGATGATTTGGTTTACGAGTGTTTTGGAATATGAGCCCACTTCCTGAACAAATTATGCTCGTAATCCAAGGTTCAACTGTATCACCAATACATACTGTACCAGGACCTGGACCTCACAAGACCTGTCATTTGGAGATGTTCTGACCAACTCACAATCTGGCTCTTGTCAAAGTAACTCACATTCTTATCCTTTTTTCCTGCTTCCACACATAGCTTTAAAATCCTTTTTTTGTTCGCTTGGTGCCCAATATATTCCCATTGACATGTGCCATTGTATCTAATGTTGTACATAATATTAGAGAAAGGAACCTTGACCAAACCTTTTATTTCTGATCATATACTGTAGTAGATATACACTTATAGTGATAAAGTGATAGAATGATGCCATGATCGATGACTGGTAGAGTGTGGTGTAGTATGTGCCTGCTCATGCAGACAGCAGATACAGTCCAGAGAACTGAATGAGACATGAATTATTACAGAGCACTGGGAGTTACATTTTCAGGACGAGTCACTCAGGCGTAGTGAGGGGAAACCAAGCAGAAACCAACCGAAGCTGACATCCTGGACTCAGTTCAAGTTATCCAAGAATAAAAAAAACAAATAAAAAAAACATGGCCTGGTACATTTAGGTTAGACACTGTTTACTTAGAAGTTTGATGTGAATAGATTGTTTGAGTTTTTCTTTTTTTTTTTTTTATTTCAAAAGAACTTCAGCTGATTCATTTTTTAACCTTCTTTTTACTTTTATACCCATACATTTCCTTTTTTCCTTGAAATGAACTTTAAATTTTATTTATATAGTGTTTTATTTTTTTAACAACACACATCATCACAACACAGCTTTCCAGATATCAGAATGCATATTTAGATCCCTAATCCCAAGCAATGTCAGTGGTGAGGAAAAAAACTCCCCAAGACGTTATGAGGAAGAAACTTTGGGAGAACCCTGAGTCATAGGCTACATGCATTGATGTCACGATTTTCTTTTAGTGCAGTCTGAATGCCAATATCGTTTTTTCGGCTCAGATCTGAGTCACTTTTGTACCTGATACATGGTCATGTGACTTGAATGAGAACAGACAGATTTTTTTTTTTTTTTATCGTTCTGAACAAATACATTCGACTAACAGTTTGTCGTAAATGAATGAATTGTTTAAAATGAATGAATGGTCACCAACATATGATGTTGTGAGCAAAGATGCATTAAGCATTAGAGTCACCTGTAGGTGTAGAGGTGAACCTCAGTGACATGCAAATCCAATCTGACAAAAAATCAGAATTGAGCGATGTGACCGTAAATAAAAATAAGCTTGTATTTGAAAAAGAAAAAGAAAAGTAGCAAAAAGCTGTTCTCAATTAAAGATCTGAGAGAAATCACAGCGGAGAAATCTCCATGCAGGAAGGAGAAAATCACAATGATTTAACTAGGTCCACAGAGAGGAACCACAGTGGTAGAAAGTTCAGCATCAGGATCTGGTGCTGCCATCATATCAGTTTGTTATAATATATATGATCTGACGGTTTTACCCTTCAGTATTCCTGTGCTCTCGTTTGAAAAACATTTGCGTCAAGAAACAGCAAGACATTTCAGGTTATTCTGCATCCCTGAACCTGAAACTAGTTATTTCAAGTCTTTTTTTAACGGCCTACTTTAAAATCTTGCCTCAAGAGTAAAAAAAAAAAAAAAAAACTCCTTTTTGGCCAGTGACAGAGTCTGGTCATGCCTACTAATATTAGCACTGTGCATCCAGGCTGGGCACAGGTGTATATTTACTCCTTAAACGTTTTGCTTTAATGTGTGCTTGTGGGCCTGATTTTGTGATTTTCCTACCATGTGGATGAGTTGGTCTCGCTCATGCGTGGTTTTCTCAGCAAGCATCACAATTCTGGTGAGGTACCGGTGCGCTACGAGCTCCTTCTCTAAAGAATCTTCAATCTGCTGCTTCAAAAGATCAATATGCCTCTGAGCCTTTCTGCAGAGAGACAGCGAGTCAGAAAAAGAGACAATGGTGAGTGTGGCGATGAATATTAATACATCTGATACCACCTCCCGTCATACCAACTTATTTTATATCTCATTTAAAGCTACATCGTGCCAAGAGGTACAATAATGTACAAGCAGGAAACCTCTTATAAGCAGGATCTGATATTATTGAAAATCAAAGTATATGCATGTATGGGAAAACGGCTCTTATTTTGGATTTTGAATTAGTTGCGTGTGCACCTGTTTGCTTGGCGTGCCATCTGGAGCTCGCTCTCGAGGTGTTTGATGTGCGCATTAAGGTCATTTTTTTCTAAAAGAAAAGTCTTTTTCTCAGCCTGCAGCGTGGCCACGCGATCCTGCAGTGCCTCCACCTCAGTACTCTTTATCTTCTCTTCTTTTTCCAACTTCCTGTAAAAATAAATAATTGCCATTATACAGTAGGTTTGTGTCCACTGCAGAATCATTGCAGAATTAAACTAAACTAATACTGTATCTCATCATAAGAAAAACAAAAAATACACTGTCCAGGCAAAAATGGGAAAAAAAAGTCACACACTTTAATATTTTGTTGGATCTCCTTTTGCTTTGCTTGCATTTACCATGGCATAGTTTTGATAAGCTTATGCAATGTCATACCATCTATTTCCATATAACCAGTCATAACCATTTCTCTCCAAGATCTTGTATTGATGATGGGAGAGTCGGACTGCTGCGTGAAGTCTTCTTCTGCACACCCTAAAAATTCTCAGTGGAGTAAAGATCTGGTCTGTGTGGTGGTCAATCCATGTGTGAAAACGATGTCTCTTGCTCCCTTACCCACTCTTTCACAATTTGAGCCTGATGAATGGTGGCATTCTCACTTCATAATATAAAATCCACTGAGGGAAAATCTGGTCACTTTTTAGGCATATAACATTTAAGGCCTAGAGATGACCTAAAAAGCCCGGTGATGGATTGGCACCCTGTACAGGGGATACCCAGTCTCGTTCCCTAAGTCTCCCCGCGACCTTGAATACAGGATAAAGTGGTATAGACAATGATCACGACCTGACCTAAAGAAGCAACTCAATGCCCCCACAGGCTTGTACGGTGGGCACTAGACACAATGGGTGCATCACCCATTCATCTCTTCACCTCTCTTCTGACCCTGATGCACCCACCACTCTAGAACAGGGTAAATCTGGACTCTCCAGCCCATTCAGTATAAGCTTTTCCAGTGGTCCAAGGTCTGTTCTTTATGCTCCCTAGCAAATTGAAGTCTTTTTTTTTTCTAATTAGCCTTACTAATATGACTGTCACAGCTGTTTAGTCCCAATCCCATGAGTTCTCTTCACACTGTACATGTGAAAATACTGTAATATTTACAGTAAGTGATCTTCCATCATGCACATCCATGATTCCATGATTTCTTCCTTGGAAATTATGGGTCATCACTATCCTTCCAGATTTTTATAATGTGTTTTACAGTCTCTGATCAGCAATCACCTTAGTTTTTTTATTTCCCCTAATTTGTGCCAATAATTTGACCCTTCTGAAAGAGAGTAACATCTTTGCCACAACCACGGTATATGTCTTCTGACATGCTTGTTTTTTTTTGTTTTTTTTTGAGAAGCTCCTCACTGCATCAATTACTTCTTGCCAGTTGAACCAGATTGATCACTACAGTAATTATCCAATTAAAGACTCTTAACTATTTGCTTAATTAAATCCAGGTGGCGACTTGGCAGTGTATAAAACTACCCTGATCCAAGTGGTCTGGCAGGAGGGTTTACTAAATGATTTGATTGGTATGAAATTGATGTGCATCCTAGGATATGGTATACAGATTTGCAAGATCTCAACCCAGCTATTTTGGAGCACCATGTTAAAAAATACGATTTGAGGGATTTTTTTTCCCCCCAGACACTGGTATTCATCCCTTCAAGA
This sequence comes from Clarias fuscus, assembly GCA_030347435.1. Taxonomy (NCBI): domain Eukaryota; kingdom Metazoa; phylum Chordata; class Actinopteri; order Siluriformes; family Clariidae; genus Clarias; species Clarias fuscus. Next base: position 9,709,473 of record CM059228.1, read on the forward strand.
CAGTTCCAGAGATTTAAAGACTCATCACCGAGGTTCACTTAAACTGTTTTGGCAACAGAGAAGCATTGAATTTTTTATTTTTTTTAATATCCTGATATTTAACAGAATCCATGATGCTACCAAGCTTCCCAAAACAAATCAGTCCAGTGGTCCAACTCTTTAGCTCCAAAAATTAACCATATAATAATTTTTTTTAATGTACATAATAAGTATATAATGTATATTTATTATTTTGCAATGTTTATTATTTTAGCAAATCTATTAAAGGGTGCCAATAATTACAGAGCAGATGCGCATGTCTCAAGTTCTTCCATTTGTAATGGCTGTAAGTAATGACCTGCATGATTAAGGGCTGTATACTCTTCTCAGCCAGTCGTTGGTGATTGATCTATAATCTCTCATGGTGCTGGAGTGACAGGTAATTTATATGCTTTGCACCCCATTTGTCCGTGACGAACAGCCTGATTGCCTGAACAAAATAGGGAAGAAACTGTGCAAACCACAGTTTCATGCACCCACCTGGACAAGATGGTAATGTAGATCGTGAGCTTGGTAAAAAAAAGAACCAATGTGTCATTTTGAAAGCATAATGGTTAGTGCATGAAGAATATTTGTTTTAATTGTGTACATTACTAGCCCTAATAGTCTTATTATTTATTTATTTTTAAACATACCATTTGAGTTTATCTGTGGTGGTGGTGTGCTCAACAATGCTGACCGAGTTCTCCAGGGCTGAACTAGCTTTCTGAAGCCTCACATTCAGCACACGGAGCTCTTTATGTGCTGCATCTAACTCCGTCTCCAGGTTCTGCTTCTCAGCCTCCAACAACATGACCTGTTTTGTCACTCTGCACACTGTGAAGAAAAATGTAAAGAGTTCAAATCATGGGCTGCATATAGCACACACACATACTGTATGTATATATAGTACTTTGTAAAAGTTCTGAGCCACCCCTCATTTGTTCATATTTTGCTTCCAGCAAGTTTTTTTTTTTTTTTTTTTTAGTTCTGACGATTAGATCTCTAGGCTTTCTTGAGGACTTTGACAAGTTTTTGCCTATTATTCTCAGTCCCTGTACTTGAGCAGTTTCATAGGAATGTAGTTTGTATGTTAAGCCACACAGTGACCTATGAATTATTCAAGCATAAAAAGCATCTAACTTAAGACATGAACCAGGGAGAAACAGGAGCAGATAATGACAGACGATCAAGCCAGTGATTAGTATCTAAAGGATGCTGAAAGAAAATGTCTTGTACTGTTGAGGTAGTTACATAAACAACCTACAACAACATTTATTCTACAGAATTTTATTTAATTTAATATGAAGAAATGAGCGTGCTCAAGATATACCCAGTATGGACTGGACTGTTTTATAACTGTTTCCAGATGGATGTGCGGCAACAATTGTGTTAACTGGGATTGCTCCAGACCAGTAAAGTGCCACAACTTCTGCTTTTACAGGAATCAACACAACTGCTGATGAATTAATCAAAGACTGCTGATGATTAGCAGCATCTGGGTGCAATTTACCCAATTAAATCCTTTAGGCTTATTTTTTGTTAAATAAATAAAGGCATTGCGAAAAAAAGTTATATGTTGTTATTGTATTTGTATTCATTATTACGTTTTAACAGAAAAAAAAAAACATGTTAATTAGTGGTACTAACTTTTACACATGACATTACTGTATATATAAAGCAATTGAAATAATTACTTGATCCAATGCAATTTTAAATTAGTCAGTCTTACTGTACATACGTACATCTCTCTCTCTCTCTCTCACCTTCTTGTGTGTGTTTGGTGTGTGCCTCTTTGGTTTTATCATGCTGCAGTTCCAGCTGTTCAATGAGCACCTGATTCTCCTCCAACACCAGCTTTGCCTGATCTTGCAACTGTTTCCTAAACACGTACAATAAAAGCACACATGCACACACAGGGTCAGGGGTAGGCATTGGACTACGGTACGGAAGGTCCCAGGTTCCCACTACCACCAAGTTGCCCCTGTTGGGCCCTTGAGCAAGGCCCTTAACCTCAACTGCTCAGATGTATAATGAGATAAAAATGTAAGTCGCTCTGGATAAGGGCGTCTGCCAAATGCCTAGATGTAGATGTACACACACAGACACACCCACACACTATACAGTACATTACTGTCTCCTATTATATCTCCTATATATATATCTTGGCCTAAAAAGCTGCCACACAAGGAAGAAGCACTGAAATAAAATGCAGAATAAATTTTGCAGGTCATTTTCCACCATTTGGAGGAGTGTTCTCTGGTCAGATAAAAGAAAAACCTGAACTGTTTTGGAAAAAGATCAACACCATCTCAATTGTGGAGATGGGGGTGATAGCATTATGCAGTGAGAATGTTTGCTGTAAAAGAGACAGCAGGAAATAGATGGCACCATGAGCAAGAAGGATTATTTAGAAAGGTATCAGCAAGTGGTGTCTTCTAGCAGGATAATGATCCTGACTCGAAGACAACAAAGTGAAGAATTGGAGCAGCAATCACAAAGCCTTGACCCGGATTCCTGATAAAATGTGTCGACTGAACAGAAAAAAGTATATCCAAGCAAGGAGGCCAACAAACCTGACAGAGCTGCACCAAATCTCTCAGAAGGAGGAAGTTCACAGCAGGGTTATGACACCAGATATTTGATTTAAGTTATATGTTTAAAAAGAAAAATCTTGTATGGTCACTAAAAACTGAAATGAATCTGTGTATTAGCTATTATTCTGAAATTTCCTCTTAAAATGAAGCTGTACAATACTGTATACATGACTTAAGACATAAAATGTAAACAATGAGAGAATATTGTATTTTCTAAGAGTTTAATAATGAAAGTTTCCACTAAAAACGGTTCATTAAATCCTTAGCTCCTTTTTGCACATACCTGCAACAACCTTCCACTCTGACATTTATTATTCACCTGAGCTGAAGATTCTCGTAATGATGGAATGGCAGTATGGCTGCAGCTGTTTTTAATTAATCACCCAGCATTAAATGTTAAATGTTAGGTTAAGAAGTTAATAGACCCTATAACAGTAAAAAGGGGCTCTGATGAAATATGTGCACGTGTGTGTTTGTGTGTCCGTGAGTAAGAGAGAGAATTTTCACTTTTGTTTTACTAATTATAATGTATAATTATATGTTAATCTAATAATTATTAATATAATTAATAACAAACTTTTTGCTATCACAAGGACAGAAACAGAAAGTCTATTTGAACTTCAATTCTTCTTTTATGAGATTTTCTTTGTGTGGGTCGGTACGGTCAGCAGTACTGAGGAGAGAGCAGCTAGCCGTCAAAACCCACATTCAAAAACCAGTCAGCACGAAAACACATCTGATAATGTTACATCATCTAAAGCAACAGTGTCTCCTTAAAAATTGCTTGAATTTCTCATAACTGTAAAAATATGGTGTCAGTATGATTGAAAAATTAACCCGTTTTGTGTTAAAGTTCACTACCAACTCCTTTATCTGGCTGATATTCAGGACATGCACCCTCAGGTCAGGAGCTTTAAGTAATGTTCACAATAAAAATCGTAATGGGGGGAAAAAATTAACAATAATAATATATATACTGTATATATACACTGATTGGACAATGAAACTGAAACGCCTGGTTTTAGACCACAGTAATTCATTAGTATGGTGTAGGGCCTCCTTTTGCGTCCAATACAGCATCACTTCGTCTTGGGAATGACGGATACAAGTCCTGCACAGTGGCCAAAGGGATTGTGAGCCATTCTTCTTGCAGAATAGTGGCCAGGTCACTACGTGATACTGGTGGAGGAAAACGTCTCCTGACTCGCTCCTCCAGAACACCTCAGAGTGTCTCAATAATATTTAGATCTGGTGACTGTGCAGTCCATGGGAGATGTTCAACTTCATTTTCATGTTCATCAAACCACTCTTTCACCAGTCTTGCTGTATATATTGGTGCATTATCATCCTGATACACGGCACCGCCTTCAGGATACAGTGTTTGAACCATTGGGTGCACATGGTCCTCCAGAATGGTTCGGTAGTCCTTGGCAGTGGCGCGTCCATCTAGCACAAGCATTGGGCCTAGGGAATGCCATGATATTGCAGCCCAAACCGTCACTGATCCCCCCACATGCTTCACTCTGGGCATGCAACAGTCTGGGTGGTACTGTACGCTTCTTTGGGGCTTCTCCACACCGTAACTCTCTCGGATGTGGGAAAGACAGTGAAGACTCATCAGAGAACAATGCATGTTTCACACTGTCCACAGCCCAAGATTTTCGCTGCTGGCACCATTGAAACCGACGTTTGGAATTGGCACGAGTGACCAAAGATTTGGCTATAGCAGCCCGGCCATGTACATTGACCCTGTGGAGCTCCCAAAGAATAGTTTTTGTGGAAACGGGAGAGTTGAGGTGCACATTTAACTCTGCAGTGAGTTCGGCAGCTGTGGTTTTATGTTTTTTGGATACAATCCGGGTTAGCATCCAGACATTAATTTCAGACAACTTCCTCTCGTGTCCACATTTACTCCTGTTGGATGTGATTCGTCCTTCTTGGTGGTATGCTGACATTACCCTGGATACCGTGGCTCTTGATACATCACAAAGACGATGCGTCACAGATGTGTCAGCAAGACGTGCACCAACAATTTGTACTTTTTTTTTTTTTTTTTTTTTTAACTCTGATAGGTCACCCATATTGTGTGCATTGCAATATTTTAAGCAAAACTGCTATTACTCTGCTAATTAAACCTTCACTCTGCTCTTACTGGTGGAATGTGCAATCAATGAAGATTGACCACCAGGCTAGTCAAATTTACCCATCAAACCTCCAACACTAAATTGGTTAGATTTGGTTGGTTATTGGTTAAATTCGTGGAACCTTGGATTGCGAGTAATGCAGTTTGCGAGTGTTCTGCAAGACGAGCAAATTTTTTAAATAAATTTTGACTTGAAAAACAAGCTAGTCTTGATGAACGTATCACGTAGCACGTATGCGATTGTTTTGTTGCCGAGCGTCGCGTCATCACAACTGAGCCAATGGTTTTTCTCTCTCGCGCTGCGGAATTATGGGTAATTGGCTCCCCTGCTTGGTCTTAGTGTTGTCGTATAATCAACATCCATGCGCTCGTGTACTGTTTACTATAACACTGTGTCCACGTGTGTGTGCATAAAGTATCTTTTATTTTGTGTTCGTGTGTGTCAGAAAGTTGTCAAGCAACTGTGCTGAGCAGAAAATGACCTCAGAGCACACAACACATCAAACTTTAAAGAGAATGGACTACAACAGCTGACAAAAAAAGAAATTACAGTGGGAATTGATTCATGAAACTAGAGCACTGAAGATTGGGAAAAAGACCAGGTGCCATTTTTCTAATCTTACACTGTGTACAAGTGTGTTTCATCACTGTGGTGTTGTTAGTCTTTCGGTTGCTCTCGTCGAGAGGTTGCTACAGTGGACCATCTGATCTGCACAACACCTTGGCACAGGTTTTATGCCAGAGGCCCTTCCTTGATGCAACCCCCCCCCCTCATTTTGTCTGGGGTTTGAGAATTAGCTGGGAATCGAACCCAGGCCTTCCGCATGGTACCTGTAGGCAAGAAACCTACCACTGAACCACCAATGCCCCAGTTCAGTCACTGTGTACTGTAGCATAAGCAACAGGATAACATATTCAAAGACAGGGTGATTTGTAAATGAATGTGCTGATTTTAGCAGCTTCCAAACCTCCCTTAAAATCTTTTTTTTTTTTTTTTTTTTTTGGATTTTTCCCCGATTTTCTCCCCAATTTAGTCGTGTCCAATTCCTCCCCGTCACTAGGGGGCTTCCACATTAAGGCTACTACTACCACTCAGCCGGGAGGGCCGAAGACTATCACGTGTTTCCTCCGAACCACGTGACGCCAGCCGACCGCATCTTTTCGAACTGCTCGCTCGCGCACCGTTGGGGGCGGCGTAACACACTCGGAGGACAGCGCTATCCGCTCCCTCCGTTGCGCGAGCTCACAGACGCCCCTGACTGGCTGTAGAGCCATGATTAATGTGGGAGCACTAAGTACCTCTCATCCCTCCCCTCTGAGAAAGCTCGGCCAATCAGCTCTCTCTAGACCTCCGGCTGCGAGAGGTTACAGCACTCCCTTAAAATCTTTAGTTAAAAAAAAAAAAAGATTGAAGGCAACCTTGGCAAGTGAAATGGCTTCTATGAACACACTTTTGGTTCTGTTTTGTTTACACTAGCTTAAAACCAAGTTGGGCACCAATGTTGTCTGTAAAGAACAAGACAGCGATTCACCACTGGGCAAAGGAATTTCGCAGGTGCATTGTTGAGGTTTTGGAAACTCTTTTGTATCATGCTGATGGACGTATCAGAATTACAATTACAATTGATATCAACAGTGTGATTGCGTAGAGAATGTTTTCCAGGCACATGCACCCGATACCGACTGAACAATGTTTAAATGATATGGAAAATAAAATGAATGCCTTCATGACTACAGTTCATCCACCCACGAATGCATACATTCAGCATGAAAGCGCACCATGTCAGGGGACGCAAATTGCCAACCAATCATTCCAGGAACATGAGAACAAATTTTCATTGCTTCACTGGTCTGCATGTTCTCAAATATTGTCTCACATCCATCAACCAGCTTTGCAGTGAAATGGAAAGTGTTTGATGGTTTTGATGGTCATGGTAAACCTGCGGCTGTGGTGAAATGGTCATGTGGCCATGTGATCATTTCCACATGACAGAGCATTTTTGCGCAAACTGTCCATACCTAGCAAATTCATGCTGTTCTGAAATCTCAAAACATGGTTATTATGTTCCTATATACAGTACAGTAGGTTTAGCTAATAAACTGTCCACAGTGGTTGTGTAAATGTGAGTGAGTGAGTGAAAAAGTGAGAAAGAGCGAGACTTACCACTCTTTATTCCTGACACTGCTCCGCTTGCTGAGCTCTGTATGAAGCCTCTCGTTCTCCTGAATCACTTCCTCTGTGCGTATTCTCAACTTCTTTAATTCCTCCTAAGAGAGGGGAGCAGCTATATTTCAAACACTAATGTCTGGCTGTCACACTAGTATACATAAAGGTTAATAAGAAAATTATCTTGGGCTTTAGTGGAACCATTTGCACTATAGGAAGTACCAGGCTAGTGCTGTATCCACACAAACAATATCTGCACATTCTAGCTACAGAAAGTATTCAAACAATCATTTTGACAAAAAACACAGTTCTGCCCAAAAAACAAGGGAAATCGGTGTGCAGAGCAGAAGATATCAGGCATCCCAACCTTCCCGGAAGTTCCGGGAGGCTACCGCATATTGAAAGCTGCTCACTGATGCCTGCAAATCACACAAGGATCAAGCAAGCAGGAGATAACACCTACATACTGATTCATCTCTCTTACACATGTGCTTCACACAGGGGCTTCACGTTCAAGTCTCCTTTTATCATTCCATTTGTTTGTCCTGCAGCACCATGGCAGAGTCATTAAACAAATGATCACATACAAAACACACTTTACAAAAGCAAAAAAACACCCCAAAGAACAGAGAAGTGTATAATGGCAGTAAAAATATTGGCAGGTTTGCGGATAGCACTGTTTGCAAAAGCGATATTTTATTGCCCTCCGTGGTTTAATAACTGTACAAGATTTGTAAAGGTGAGTTTAGCCACATCATTTGTGCATTAGCATTTGATAACTAACATTATTTCAACTAGCTGCGACCATTGCATTGCATTGGCCTGGGTCCTATAATAAAGTCAGACTTTCTGTTTACTTGGGTAAAATTCTAATAGAATAGAAATACAACCTCATGAGTTGAATGATGCTTATAATATAATATAATATAATATAATATAATATAATATAATATAATATAATATAATATAATATAATGCATAATGTATTGCAATGTAATGTAATGTAATATAATATAATATAATATAAATGTTTTATTGCTGGTTTACAAATTAGAATCACTAAATAAATTATTATTCAAGACAATATAACAAGGATAACATAAGGATACATCTTTGACTTTTATTTCTTTTAAGGTGCACAAAATATTAGGAAGATGAATCACAAACTCTCCTCAGGTATTTCAAAGTTCTTCTCAGCAGAAAACCTCATTGAGTGTCGCAGAGAAGGTCACACCGGGGATTGAGCATCATGACATCATTCTATGAAATTCGCCATGTTGGATGCTGTGTGTTTTGTTTCAGCCCATACTAGCCCAGCTGACAGTCAGGATCGCATAGCCTATTTCCCCAGGCTTCTTCATATTTAATTTCATTCAAATATGTAATTGTGGTAAGATAATGTTATGGGACAGGATAAATTTCCACCACTTCCCTGAGTGCATGACCTGACTAGATCCAGTACATAAACGTACGTTTATTAATTGCCTTTGTCTTTAGTTTAATTAAATAAAAAATGTCAACAATGAGTTTGCTGCTGTTTATCGCTTGATGCGCTTATACATCATGAGACAAAATTATAATCATCCATCAGAGCTTTTATTTACATAGGTTGTACATAGGATTAGAGAGAATGGCCTATGAATAACATCTGTGCACGTTAGCGCATTAGTCACTAGTTGAACTAAAAAACAGAAGCTGAGTACACATGCAAATCAAGACCAATTTGACTCCAGATACCTTTGTTCATATGGTCATCGCATATTTTTCCAGCTTCTTGGTGTGCAAGTCATCCATTTGTGGACTGTACATGTAACTGAAAATATGTCTGATTGGCTCAGCTGAATAAGCATCAACACCAACCGCAAGATAAGGAAACACATCGGATGTGTTTAGCGGAGGTAACCAAATTTCACAGAATACACAGTGAAACTGAAAAAAGACCGAATTGAAACATGATGAATTTCACAGAATACACTGTGGTGTGACATGTGCTATAGACAGGGGGATCTCCATGAAATTAGACTTTGCAGGGAGGGATGTCTACATTATGGTCTAATAAAGTCTTGAACAATATCAACATATTGATTGAACAATTATGTGTACATACTGTGAAGCACATTTCACATTGTAGGAGAAAAGAAAGATCCCTAAGATCCACTACTATACCAGTCCTTGTTCAGGCATTAATTAGGAGTATTTGGATATTGTGTTCATGTGAAATCAATCCTAAATGGATGGACCACAGCATCATGTGCTCAGTGATTCTCAGTATTCAGCTCTACTTTAATACACCACCCGTTGTTTTTATTAAAATATAACATTGTGCTCTTGGGGTTATTGGAGTTAGAGCGCTCATTCACTACTTTTGCACACTACATATTAAAGGTTATTGGTTTTAATACAAAATAAAATGTTGTTGTAGCAAAACACAGATCAATATTACTCAGCTGGTAGACTCAGTCTATTTTCAATGCTTGAATAGCTTGAGTTGTTGGTCCTTTTTTGTTCACTATAAATGTCAAAGACATGGTTACTTTACAGCAAGCAGCCCTTAGACGATCACTGCAACTGTCAATCAAGGGCTATTTCTACAACAGAAATCTGAATGTACAAGAGGCATTCTATGAGTGCTGATATAGAGTACAGCAGCGCTGGGACGCATCACTCCACTCCACAAGTGTTCCAATAATCTTTAACACTCTATGAAGGGCAGTACTTGGAGTGTACTCTACACCCTACATACAGTAGGGCACTACCTTGACATTTTATGCTATTGGGGATTCAACCATGGCCGCGAGTTCCTCGGCGACTGCATTACAACAGTGCTGATGTTCAGTACAACAGCATTTCCGATCATGCGATTTTGCTTCATCTTGTCTTCTTTTGCTTACTAATGTGGTCTTCAATAAATAAGTTTTTGACTATGAAAGCACACATCCGGTATACACACACTCACCTCAGATGACTTGAGGAGCTGGTCTCTCTCGTTCAGCTGGTCCTCATAAGCCAGTAAGAGTGGGGATAAATATTTCATATCCAGCTGCAGGCAATTGAAAGCATGACAGAAGTGTTTTAGTGAAAGCGCAGAACAGATCAAAATCCTTAAAGACGCTTTACACTGAGTGTCAGCATCACACATGGCTCATCGCTCTTTCGGGACAATGTGACGACCATTAAATTATTAGTCTTCATTATTTTCACGAGCCATTAGTTTTAAGGTCTAAACGGATGACATTCAGAACAGCAGCTAAGTGTTCCTGAAGTTAAAATTACAAGAATTACAGCTAGTGAACGCTTAATGAGATGAATAGTTTTATTGTTTGCAGTTTCTGATAGCAAGAGATTAAAAGAGGGAACATTATTTAAAAAGGGGAACATTATTTAACATTAAATCCCCAAAACAGGTTTTTAGAGCCTAAATAACACTATTGTGGTTCTCACCTACTTTGACAAAAAAAACATCTTTTGGTGAAAAAAAGATTTATTTAGTTATTTCTTTCCAAAAAGAAAAACAACATTCAGAAACCAGGTGGGAAAAAATAAGTACACCTTCAGATTCAGTAACATGTACAACCACCTTTAGCAACAATTTCTGGAGGTGAATCAAACATTTTCAGTATGAGGATTATCAATCTTTTCCCATTCATTTTAGCCAAACCTTTAGCTTATTGATGTTTCAGTTTATGCACATCTCTCCAAGCATGCTGACACAGTATCTCAATGACATTCCAACACCTTGTTTTGTCCTGTTGCACACCCCAATTTTGGAAAAGCTTCAGCTGCTGGACAGATGGCCTCATTTTGTCTTAATAATATTTTGGTTTTAATCAATTTCTCAATAACTGCAAGAGTGTCTTGCGTGACAGTTAGTACAGTATAAGAGTTTGTAGTGATAAGTCCTGGTTTTTACTAAACATGACACAACGCATGATGAACAGGTTCACTTTGGTTTCATTAATCCAAAAAATATTGATAAATAACTTAAGTCATGCTGCTAAATGCCAGGAACTTTAACATATACGGTTTTTTAGATGCGTGTAAGTTACATGATCTAGATTTTGTTTTTCTTGTATTACTGAAAATTAAACAGTCTGACCATGGACTAAATTTACCAAGCACCAGTTCCTGGGACGACTGACAGCTGTCTTAAAGGCTCTCCAAAAATATCTCAAAGAAAAATGGTGAAGTTCAAATTGTTTAGTAATGGCTTTATAACAGCAAAAACTGCTTCTCTATGGTCATGGCCGGGGTTATTTCTTTTTGCCCAAGTGCTCCAGAACACCAAACTTTTATAAAGGTAGTCACATTGCTTGATAATTACCCAAACCTCATTGTGCAGTTCCTTAGTAACACCTTAATGCTAATTACTCTCTAAATTATTATGAAAGAGGAAAGGATGTTCAATTTTGTTGCCTTTGTTTTTTTCCACACAATTCTTATTTAGGCCATGATAAATAAAAACCAAGAAAAAATATTGAGTTGGTGCATGTATTTTTTATAGTATAGTATATGTCTCACACATGTGCACGCTTTATTCTGAATATGGTTTTATTTCAATATCTTTAACTTCTTCATTCCTTAATAACCTTTTTTCTATTAGAGCTATAGTAGATACAAAAAAAAAAAGCTGAACTTAAATACTGTAGGCCTCGCTCACCAGCCACGGAGGAACAGGTCCTTTCCCCGGTAGGCCACTGGTACGAGGACGCTGTAAAATGAAGAGAATGTTTAATAAACAAAATAAACAGTTTTAACAATTATTCATTTTACAGACTTTTTCTTTTTCTCCCCTTACTGTTACAAATAACCTCCACTTTTATTGGAAAGCTTTCCAGAAAGTGTCACTGTGGGGGATTTTCCAATTCAGGTACCAGATCAATAGTGAACTCAGGCAGAGATTTTGGGCAATCAGGCCTGGCGCGAAGTCAATGTTTCCGTTTATCTCAGAGATGTTTAGTAGGGTTAAGGGCAGGACTCTGAATAAAAAAAATTGAACATAATTCTTTATATATATATAATATATCTTATATCTTGCCCTAAATCCAAGAACTTCCAAGTATAGCTTCTAACTTATACATTTAGTCACTGTCTCCTTGGGCAATTCTTGAATTGTTCCATAATAACTGCTCCTCTTTATCTTTATCAATAACACCACTAAATGGCACAATGACAAGTGACTACTTATTGAATTGTTCCACATAATTTCCATTCTTATTTTTACTCATCAACTTCTATTCTCTGGTCCGTTGTTTATAAAACTTGACAGACGGGTTCGCAAGGTATCTGGTGGAGATTATAAACCCAAACGTTATAGTTAAGGTACTTTCAAAGTTTAGGAGTTAAACTTCTGTGCTTCAGAAAATGGTATTTGTTTTTAGTATTCATGACTGAAAATGACTTCCCAGCATCCATGGGTTGTTTTTATTCATTGCGTCCTGGGGCACAGTACAGCACAAAAAAAACAACTTTCAGTCTAGTCCATGCTCACTTTTGGTTTAGATTTGAATACAGATGCAGATGCATTAAACAAGTGCAGATACAGTGTTACATCCTTAGGTCGCATCTAAGCTGTCAGGCTTTTTCAAGCTGGTGGAAAAAAAAATGCAAAAGTCAGTTCAAAGCAAAGTCTCTTAAAAGGTGGATCGTTGGTCATATAAATATTGTACGGTATAAACGGTATTTGTTCATAATGAAGAAAATGCTAAAGGCTATGTTTGTCTTGGGGGTAAATGAGTCCCCCAGCAACTAGAACAGCCATATGGCCTTGGTGTCAATGCACTGATTAGATTTGTTGTGTATAGTTTGATAATGGATTTGACTAGGGTAGCTTCATTACAGACCTGAAAGAATTGCAGACTGCCCAAGCCTTAACATGTGGTCCAAAAAAAAAACAAAAAAAAACAAAAAAAGGTGGTTATTGTAGTTTGCTGCCTTTAGCTGTCTAGTTATTCGGGTGTCTCCAACCACTTATAGTTCTCATTTTGGCCCAGTGAACAAAGCGGGCTTTTAAGCTTTTAATGGTTAGCACCTACCAAAAGTGGTCCAAGGAAGGACAAATGGTGAACCGATGACGGGGTTAAGGTTACACAAGGCTCACAAATTTGGGGGATTTCTGCGGAGCAAAAGCTAGTCCATCTGGTCTGTTTCCACTGCAGGACAAAATTCTGAAAAAGTTAATGATGGCTGTGATAGAAAGGTGTCAAAACACACAGGACATCACAGCACCATTTGGGGTTGTGTACCCACAGATGGCTCAGAGTGCCCATGCTGACCTCAGTCCACCATAGAAAGTACATGTGAGAATGCAAGTCTGTTCCATGGAGGCCCCAAACTTTTGTAGGATTACAAATTTATAAAATGTTAAACCTAGGTTCCCACAGAATATTATATAAACTGAAAAGTTATGTACATTGGGTTTTACATTTTGAGGTAAAGATGATGACATTCTAAGGACATCAAGTCTGGTAACCCAGGTGTCTGAGACATTAACCTTTTGTCTTCACGTACTTCCTGACCACTGGGTAGGGTCCCAAGGAAAATGTGAATGCTAATCTCAAGGCCAGGCTGTGCCTTTGTCTCTATGATAATGTGAAGGTCTGGGTGATACTGTCAGGCTGATTAGATTAGCACCTATCAGGGCTGGGGAACTTCCGGTACCAGGCTGATTCCTGTACTACACTATGCTTTGTTTAGATTGTCTCCGCCTCTTTGTATCCCTCCCCCTTGTAAAGTATAAACTCTCCAGAGCGGAGTCATAATATTAGACTTGGATGACTACAGCGACGCACGGCGAGTTCTCAATAAAGAGTAACTTCTGCTGGAAAGATATCCCAATGTCTGCTGGTCTCTGATTCAACAAAGGAAGAAAAGTTCACAACACTTACATCTTACAAACAACTTGATGCCAGACACGAGAGTACAACCTCTGAGGTCTGGAGTCCATGCATTGATGGTTTAGAGCTGTTTTGGCAGCACAATAAGGACCTACACAACATTAGGTTTTAGTGTTATGGCTGTTTGGTATAATATGCACAATGTTATGTTATTTTATACCTTGTAGTATTCTAACCCTTTATTTCGTATTTATTTTTTTTATAGTTTCAAATTCCTTTTCACAATGGTGAAAAATATCTATCTAGTTATTCCTTTCTACATTGCTCTTTATTCCCTGGTACAGTAACTGCTTCCCTATTATAATTTCTGCCTCATATTGCCCAGGAGTTTATGATCTACCTATATCCAAATCACAACAGACACATTCTGGCCGTCTCTGACTGGGGCTTTTGAGACAGTTTTGCAATCAACGGTTTCACACACACACACAAAAAAAGAGAGGAAGACATGATTCAGTAACACAGCAAGGAACTGTCTGCTTAAGCTCAAAGACCCATGAGTCACCATGTGTGAAGATGAAGCTATTTCCATTAACTTCAAATCAGTTCCCTGCTGGGACAGAGAGGAAAATGTAAAGGAGTTAAAGAGCAAAAAGTGAGAGGGACAGAATCCTGAGGGAAAGGAGAAAGAACATACGCACATCTGAACTGTGAAATAAAAGTATGCTGTGTCAGGTCCCTAGTTAGCTAGGCATCAGGATGTATTTCTTGTGACACCATAGTCACTCAAGTGGAAGCTCACACACACTGTGCACTAGGGAAGGAAATCACCAGGGACCTCTTGATACAATATTATCACGATATCATGATTACATATTAGATTAAATATTACATTACATACTATACAACGAGAATTGACCATTAGAAAGCCTTTATTATCCTGGGTCTGGAGTGCAGTATATAATTACGTTTTTACATCATGCAATATATATTGGACTAACATCCAAGCATAGCGAAATAAATCAAGACATCCAAGGGCGTAAATATAACGGCTCAATTCTTTGGAGGTCCTTTGTTTGTCAGCTGGATTTTCTGTTCATTTATAAATATTGTCAAAAACATATTTACACACTTCGTGCAGAAATCTGACGCTACTCTCTGGGTGGGAGGGGCAGCATACCTTCTCTCCCTTAACAATCACTCATGGTTGTCTGTGAGCTGCGGTGTGCAGAGGAGAGGTATGCAAACAACATGATGTGATAAGAAATTTTGATTTTAGAATGTTTTTTCGATATTTTGTGACGGTTTATCTACTGAAAGAGGACTTGATAATGACATTGTGCAATTTTAGGACGCAGAAGCTGTGATGGAGACCAAGCATTAGTAGTAGAGGAGGTAGATATTGCAGTGGTCTTTTTTTTTTTTTTTTTAACTTAAAATCACAGCAGAAAGGTAAACATTTGCTGTATTATGATTTGCCATAACTGTTCCACAAGTGCAAATGGAGTATGAATTTTCAGCTTTCCAGTTAGGAAACAAATTAAGGGAACTCAGGATGCCCAAGTAATTGTTGTTTAGAGGAGTCACACGGCATAATGAAACATGGAAAAACATCACCATAACCAACATTTCCTAACAAATGTTCGTGTGTAAAGTGGCGGGCTAAGTTTCAAGTCCAAACTGAGATTAGGGGTGCAGTAGGGGTGCAGTAGGTATACACATACGCGTGTATACTACCTGTGACTCCAAAGTGTGAGTCAAGTGGGCGTGGTTTGGGTCACTCGCAAGCATACAAGTTAGAGCTTTGTGTTTGGTCTTGGATTGTTTGATAGAGGAGGCTTTAAACTTGGGAGATGTCAAGTTTCATGTGTGTATTTCAAAACTTGGCGGGATGGTGGTTTCTCCAAAGAGGTCAAAATGTTGTTGTTGTTGTTGTTTTTACAATGTGTGTCCACTCTACAAACCCCATTATAGTTTATGGATTGTTTCTGCAGTAATTCAGGACCAATTTTGAAGGGGTGAATTATTTTTAAAGTAGTAGAGTTTTCCTGAGCCCATCAATGTGCCGGTCTTGTTTTCCGATCAGACCAAAAATGCACGTTTGCACATATTGCAATAAATCACTGTACCTATTGTCTCATTTTCCTAGCAAACTATAATGAATTGACTGAGGGGTGACTGAAGACTTTTGCACAGTACTGTACATCATTCATACTAAACACTATGATTAACCTTACCTTTTGCACATGTTTGTGCTGTTTTGAAATTATAAGGGGGGCAAAGAATCATTTATAATGTAATAATTAGGATGTCAGAGATGAAAGGCAGAGCTGCATATCATTACTGTAATGTCAGCGATCAGTCTAATTTCCCACGTTGGAAAAAAAATAAAAAATAAAAAAACAGGCTGTGTTAGAGGAATAGCTCTGAGCCGGAGAGACATTTTCCCGTTTAAATGGCTGCAGCATGACACAGCAACCAGCAGAATTGTGCCCTTATTATCTCCGGCTGTTCCAGGAACAAAAATGAAGAGAAAAAAAGATATTGTCTTCTAATGTGTTTTGTTGCTTATTACCTCCATATATTTGTACATGCATGCATCTACAAGATGATTATATCTAATAAAAAACATCATCTTAATGATGTATATCATGAACTAAAAACAATGATAATAAATTAACCTTTTTTTAAATATATTTTGTTTGCATCAACTAATGAAAATGACTTTGTCAGAACATGTAATACGGCAACAACAGTACTGTTTATAATTCCTTGTATCTGAACTATTGTTACTGCAGGCATCTTGTTAGGCATTTATTAATGGCTGGAATCAAACTGTGATTTATGTGTGTCATATGCATGCTCAGTGGGAAATAAATAGATGGCTGGATAGACAAATGACAAAATGCCTGATTGTTAGATTCACAGCTAAATGTCTCAACAGAAACTCTGATTATATACTGTACATAAG
Organism: Clarias fuscus; assembly: GCA_030347435.1. NCBI lineage: Eukaryota > Metazoa > Chordata > Actinopteri > Siluriformes > Clariidae > Clarias > Clarias fuscus. Next base: position 9,726,202 of record CM059228.1, read on the forward strand.
GCAATGAGTCTAAAACTACCTCATAGAAGAACTATAGAAACGTCAAGGTTATAAAGTCCCATCTAAATGTGTTGGAATAGCGGGGCCAACTAAATAATTTTTTGCTACACAGTACACTGAAAACACAGACTTTCAGCTTTGATTTACTGATATTTACACCTAGATATGTTAAAACAACTTAGAACATGGCACCTTAAGGTAATTTTTAGATAAGGAAAAATATTAAACCAGATAGGCTTCAAGTAAATAATAGAGATAGGGAAAAATGATATATTGTGCGATAATGCGATAATACACTGACTCTAAAATTATATACAATTTATTTATTTCTCTTGTACCACCCCTAATTTCTTAATGTTAAATTAAACCAAATCATGTAGATTAAAGATTAGATTAAAGAAATGGGAACATATATTTTACTGTGACAGGTTGCAAAGTGCATAAAAGATACAATTTTAAAATTGGTTGTTTATGTAAGAACTTCATCTGCAACCTCATTTCCCCTCTCGTCTGGTCCTTCCATTCAGCATCACCAGTATACTAATCTGCACCTGTTTCTTACGTGTGTGTTTTTTTTTTTTTAATCTGAGAATGGTTCATGAGTCATTCTCTGTGTGGCTTAACTAACAAAAAAAAACATTCCTAAAAAAAAAGTCACAGTTCCTGTACAATCCTACAGTTAGCATGCTCTAATACAGCATGTGTCTCTATTCGCACACTGGCAGGCAGCCAGAATCATGTGTGGTACTGTAGGAGGAAATTATTTAATTATTTCATTCATTTTATTTATGCATTTATTTATTAGATTTTTTTGGAGGGAGGGTGCCTATTTTCTCCCTAATTTGTCCAATTCCCACCCGTCCTTAAGTCTACAACTACCAGTCAGGTACGGCTGAAGTCTAACATGTTTTTCATACAATTCATCCTCATTGTTTCAAACTAACACACTACGAGGACAGAGGTATCCGCTTCTTCCGCTTATGTGAGCTCACGGACACCCGTGATTGGCTAGAGCCGCGATTGATGTGAGATCATCCCTCCCCTCTGCGAGAACTTGGCCAATCAGCTGTTTCTAGGCTGCTGGCTGCGAGAGGCAGCATCACCCGGGATTCGACTTGCGAGCTCGGGATGATAGGGCGAGCACATTACCTCTGTGCCAAGCGGTGTCCCATGGCTTTCATAATTTAAGTGGTAAAGGAGAGTTGGATATGAGCTACGCCGTATGCAAACGGTGTCATGCTGAAATTCGTATGACTAACATACTGTACAGGCCCCAATTGGTTGAAACTATTTAAATAATTGGGTAAATTAAAATAAAGCTTTGGAGGTATAACTTTGAAATTTAGATCAGGAGAAAATTGTAAGATCATTTATAAAATCATGATACCTTCAGAATCACAACACCTAGATTTTGTGATGATATTATACTGGGTCCTCCCTAATGATTCCCATGGCTGGTTAATAACACGTAATGTTTGATTGCAGATCCCTTGGTCGCAATAACCGCATCAAGATGGCAACCCAGTGATATCACAAAAGTGTTACTTTCTTATTTTACTATGCTTTCCCATAATGATACATCATCTTTAAAATCTAGTTAGTCTAAAATCTTCCATTGTTTTCTGTCCTGATGAAGGCCGTCGTTATATCGATAGTGTGTTTCGGATTGTTGTCTTCCTGCATGTTGATGTTCCTAACAATTAGATTGGATGCATTTCTCTGTAAATTGGCAGACATTCAAACTTGCAGTTCATCACAACACGAGTTGCATCATCAATAAAGATCATTGAGTGATTTTTAAAAGCAGCCATGATACTGTACTACACCACCATGCTTGACCGATGAGGTTGCATGCTTTGGATCACAAACAGCAGATCTAAATATAGAGGTATTGTACAGTATACACTCACCGGACATATGCAATTATCCAATCAGCCACAGATAAAGTATAGCTGTGCATGCATTTCTACAGCTATGTGTTTACAGTATGTGGTTTTTTTCCCTTTACAGCATAGTCTGCAGTATGCAGTAAACTCGCTGGTAGATGGATTTTATAACAAGTAAGAGTATTCGCTGCTCTCCAGCTGTTTTTTTGCTGCCATTACCCCTCATCAGCATGTCCCAGTGTACACCAGCTCGATCGTGGGCAGCTAGAACTAGCCTCTGATTAACAAGCTCACAAGTGGCACCTTATTATCCAGTGACTCTGAAAGGTTTTCAGAACAGATTTAACTAGATGAACTACAATAAAATAAGAGCCTAAAATTCCAAAAAGTAAGACTACAAAACTTAAATAAAAAAATGTAAAACTGGTATAACATATGTAATTCATATAGGTCATTGTTGTGTAATCCAATAACAACACCCTGCGCAATAATCATAGATATTTTATCATACTGTTTTACCCGATGTTGTACCTCATCTCTGGTGAGTGGTCTAAATCGGGCTTGATATCGGCTCAGCTCCACATTTAGCCGATGCACTGTCATCTTCAATCCGTCGTTCTCATCCACCAGCTCCTGCGCCTGCTGCCTCAAACTCAGCAATTCAGAGCTCTCGCCTAAACAGAAATGCGCAAAAAATACGACCATTTCCAAAAACTTATTGTATCCGTGCTTAATTTTGTTAAAGAAATGTACAAAAAACAACAACACATAAAAATTTACTCGTTAAGAACATGTTTCTTATTTAGAGAGCAATTTCCAAACAATTATTAGTAGATACTAAAGGATACATCATTAACATTTAGAAAGTTATATATAACCATGGCCTGAAAGGTTGTCATGCAAGAAACACTGCACGATTTGATAATAAAAAAATTAAAAAATTCTTTTTAAAAATCATATCGCTATTATTTTGATATATATTGTGTGTACGAATTTAACTGCAATATTTAACTAGTAAATGTACCATTTTGTATTTAAAACTGATCGAGGCTAACAGCAAATAACGCACAAAATATCTCATTAAATAGAAGTTTACCAATACTTATTGCACCTTAAAATTATTTCAATAAATCCTCAAATACTTAAGTTACATAAATTCAAGACTATGTGTATATCACCTTTTGGAAGCACACCATGCCAACTGTGAAGCCTGGTGGTGGTAGCATTACTGTATGTTGTGGTGGTGTTTGATAGAAAAGAGACTGGTGCACTTCAGAAGTACAAAAATTAAATGCATCATGAGAAAGGAGGGTTACTATACTTCAAAATACTAAAGCAAAACTCTCAAGACATCAGCCAGATATGTAAAAGTTGGCACTGACTGCGCATTTCAGCAGCCTTATGAAACTCTAAGCATACCCCTGAAGTTTGACAAAAAGCCGACTTAAAGAGAACAGAGCGCAAAAAAAAAAAAAAAAAAAAAAATTGGAGCAGTGAAGACAAAGCCCTGATCTGAATCCCAGAAGAAATTAGTGGACTGAAGTGAGAAAAGAATATCCAAGAATTACACCAGTTCTGTCATAATTAAAGAAGGGCAAAAAATCTCAGTAGTATTGTAAAAGCTCTCAAGCCTAACCCAAGCATTTGTTTTTTAAGGTTTAAGGAATATATACCAATCAGCCTATAGAGTAGGTCCCCCTTTTGCCGGTATAACAGTGGTGCACTGTGTTTACTGACACCATTATATCACAACCAGCATTAACCTATTCATCAATTTGATCACCAATAGCGCTTCAATTGGATCGGACTACATGGTCCAGCCTTCGCTCCCCAGGTGCTTCAATAAGCTTTGGCCACCCATGACCCTGTTGCCAGGTCGCTCGTTTTTCCTTCCATGGAATACGTTTGGTTTGTCCTGATTACTGCAGACTGGGAAAATCCAACAAGAGCTGCAGTTTTGGAGTTGCTCTGACGCAGTCCCCTAGCCATCACAATTTGCCCCTTGTTAAAGTCACTCAAATCCTTATGCTTGTCCATGTCTTCTACTTCCAACTTCAGGGAAAAACGTTTCCTTGCTGCCACTTATATCCCACCCACTTCCAGCCACAATTGTAACGAGATACTGTAAACTAATGGCTAGACAACAGGGTCAGAGGAACTCCCAGGCTGCAGTGGGCAGAACAACTAGCCTTGCTGGTTCCAAAAGTAAGCGGGACATACTCAATATTAGCATTAGTCATAATGCTAGGGCTGATGAGTGTAAAAGCCAACACTACCAAATACTAACAATGTGTACAGTATGTAAAGATTTGCATCAGCTGTATAGCCGGGCGTCTGTGCACGGGCCTGTGTACTACTCACCGGTGGAGTGTCTTCTCTCTCTGGGCGGGTGTGATCGTTGCTGTTGTAGCTGCTGGATCTGATGGTCCTTTTCTGAGCATGTCCTCTCCAGCGCATCCTTCTGTGCAGTCAGAGTGTGATTTTGTTCTCGAAGCGCTCTCAGCTCTTTCAACAACTCCTGCTGAAACTCTGCAGCATGCTGATATGACTCATTCATCTCTGCATAACATAAAGCAACACAACACAGCATGGCTAGGAAACACAAGGCCATAATTTGGAAAGGGGGGGGGGGGGGGGGGGGGACCAGACAGATTTGCTTTGGTTCCCTACAGACATAATGATCCAAAAACAAGTGTTTTATGGCTTCAAGCCATTGAGAGTATAAAACCAGAAAGTGACATTTCCCAGCAAAACACACCAGATTATAACAGAGTGAAGCAAATCACAAGCTATTGTAGCCTTTTAAGTTTTACATTGCTACTTTGTTTCAGAAGAGTCAAATTATTGTCTTGCATCAAGAAAAGAAAACAAGTATGGAGATCAAACTAAAACTACTTACTACAAGATTCCATCAATCAATAGAATCCATCCCACCAATATTATTCAAAACTTTTAATAATTTGGATTTGCATATATTGATGATCTCCTGAAACAGTATAGTATTTACAACCCATCCTGAGCATTACAGTATGTTCAGCCGCCTGAAGTTATTCCTTAAGATTGTCATGAGTCTTCTTACATGGCTACCAAACCCTGCGTTTCACAAAACCTTAGCAATGCAAGCTTGGTTATAGTATTTAAATTCAGATTAAGTCATACCTGTTTAACTTGGCCTATTTCTTAGACTTAACTATAAAATCTCTTGGTTTTGGTAGTTAAGTTAAAGGGAAATATACACCGAATAACCGATTACAAGGTGATGTGAACACCATCAGCATCTGACAAGGTGTGGAATATACAGTATACACCCAGCAATGGAATGGTTCTCCATGTTGATGTGTTACATCTATCTACTACAATGCATGTTTGGATAAGATTTGAAAAAAAAAAAACATTTGTATAGTATTTGGTAACATCAATAAAAACAATTCTAGCATGAATATACTGTTAATAAAGATTTTATCGTCCTGGTTCGATTACCCTCACTCATAAGAGTTTTTCTTAAGGCTACACGGCTGTTTAGTCCCAATCCCTTGAGTTCTGTTTGCATTGTGCATGAGGAAATCCTCGTACTTTCAGTACTGAGGACAGGTCTGAATTCTACTGTGACTTCCCATCAAGCTCATTTAGGATGGTTTTCTTTGTCAAGGATGATGGTTCACCACCATCCTTCAAGGTTTTAATAATGCATTTTACTGTTCTTAACCTTAGTTGCTTTCCTTTCTTGATGCAGGACAATAACTTATAGACCCTTAACGTTTATAGAGTATCTTTGCCATAAACACAGGATATGTCTTCTGACATGGTTGTTTAAGAAATGACAAGCTATTCACTGCATCAGTTAGGGTTAAATAACTTGTTGCCAGCTGAAACATATTAAATATTTAGGCTACTTGCTTAGTTAAATCCAGATGGCAACGTTTTTTTGGCCAGCCAGTTTATACAGTATACTTATGAACTCATTCTTCAGTTACATTTATAATAATCGGCTCTATCTTATAAAGTCTAGTTATAAAGTCAATTGAAATACAATATTGTCACTTGTAAACAATAATACATTTTAGTGATCATGATATACAACTTTAATGTCAGGATTTTTGCTACTGAAGATGCCTCATTTAACCCTTGAAATAATATAGAAAGCTTTCTCCTCACTGGTACAGGCCCATAAAAATGCATTGCCTTGACTACTGTTTTTTTGTGTTAAGCTAAATGTGAGTACAATAAGTGACAACAGTATGTGTTGCTGCTACCAACAGCATGTCAAAAGAGCGACTGTGAGTCGCTCTTTAATGTCAGAGGTGCTTATGAGGTTCACACAATGTGTGATATCAGCTTACCAGAAGAGCTGAACGATTCACAAGCCATACGCGTTTCAAGCCAATAGCGAGCTTTCCGAGCATAAATGTCACAACTGCATAATATTAGCATCGAATTGGCTCCACACGCATACAATCGGGTCCATAAACATGAGGGGCGTTCAAGTCAAACCGGGACGTGTGATGAAATTTTCCCTTGAATGAAGGCGTAAAACCAATTGACATTTACAGAAGCGCAATACGGTAATGAGACTCTTAGCTGCAGTAAAACATTGGAATAGTGAAAATGTTTTAAAAAAGAATGTACATCCGTGAATAACAATCACGGCTTAGGGCGCTCGGAGCCCACTGAAGTCGCTCCCATGAGCATTCAGCTAGTGGAATGCCAGATTCTTGAAAATCAACGGATAACTTGTTGCCAACTTGCAAAAGAGACGCATTCGTCTATGGGAACTGCACACACAATCATCCACAAACACCACCAGCACATGGAGCAGGTGCTCGGCTGTGATTATATACAGCAATAAAGGTAGATTTTATTCTCATAACTGTATTCTGTTATTCTGCACAATCAAGATTTTAATGTAGTCGTAAGGAATAGTTCTCCAGGAGGACTTTTTAGCTCTCGTTTTCAGTCCGGTCCCTGTACCTGAGCAGTTTCTGGGGAATGGTTTGGATGTTGAGCAACACAGTGACCTACAGTACGAATCATTCAAGCACAAGGAACATTTAACTTGAGCCATGAACCAGTGGAAAAACAGGTGCAGATGATGACAGATGATCAGGCCGGTGATTTGTATACTCCTGATGCTGAATGCAGAGTGGTTGAAATACACGAGAAGGGAAATGAGGTTGCTGCTGAGGTTGTTAAACAACTGATTTCAAATTGTATCTTCAGACACTTTGCAGCCTGTGTAATTAATGTTAAAATTTTGCAATTTGCAATATTGTACATCTTTGGTGGATACTACCCTTCCTGTGATATCCTTTCTCTACTATAAGTAAATGTCAGGCCATGAAAACTATAGCAGGTTCTCTTTTTTTTTTTTGAGAATGAGATTTGTTTTGGGGTTTTTTTCGTTAGAGATGCCTTTTAAACACTGCCCATGTTCTCACCTATTTTCTCTCTCTCAGTCTCTCTTGCTGGACTCTTACTCGCTGCCGAGGTCTTTCTCTTCGGAGGGCTGTTGAACTGAGACGGAGTGCACAGCTCTTCATCCACATCTGAAAAAAGAAGCTCTAGTAGTAATGAGAGTATTACAAATTATGGCATATAAACAGACCAAAATTGTCAGTTATTAATGTTAATTAATCAAACAGAAATTCCTTTTTTTTAAACATTTTAAAAACATATTAACTACTACAAAATTTTTTAAACATTTTTAACAGTTTAAGATGTGTACAATATTTGTTTGGTCACCATGGTGGTAGTACTGTGGCCTTGTGCCGTCAGAGCCAAGCATTCCTGGCATTTACTGTACAAAGTTATTGATGGATTAATAATTGATGGATTAGTTACCAAATGTCAAGACAGTTTAGGGGATTTCAATTACTTCTTTGAATTTTTCTGGGTAGGAAAAATTGCTTGACCAACACAGGTCTAAAAAGGGAAGAGAATAATGGATTTATTCAGTATGTCACAAAAGTGAGTACACCCCTCACATCTCTGCAAATATTTAGTTATATCTTTTCATAGGACAACACTGCATAAATGACTCTTTGACACAATGAAAAGTAGTCAGTGTAAAGTTTGTATAGCAGTGTAAATGTATTGTCATCTCAAAATAATACATGTCATCTCGTAAAAATACAGGAAATAATAGCTGAACTTCTGGCAACAAAAGTGAGTACACCCCTAAGTGAAAATGTACAGATTGAGCTCAATTAGTCATTTTCCTTGCCCTTTGTCATGTGACTTATTAGTGTTACATTGTCTCGGGTGTCACCAGATAGCAGGTGAGTTAAATTTGGTATAAAAGCTCTTCCACTCTCTCAACCTGGCCACTGAAAGTTCAACATGGCACCTCATGGCAAACAACTCTCAGAAGACCTGAAAAAACTAATTGTTGCTTTACATAAAGATGGCCTAAGCTATAAGAAGATAGCCAACACTCTGCAACTTTGCTGCAGCTCAGTGGCGAAGACCATCCAGCGCTTTAAGAGGACAAGTTCTTCTCAAAACAGGCCTCGCCATGGTCGGCCAAAGAAGCTGAGTGCACGTTCTCAGTGTCATATCCAAAGATTGGCTTTGGAAAACAGACGGATGAGTGCGTCCAGCATTGCTGCAGAGATTGAAGGGATGGAAGGTCAGCCTGTCAGTGCTCAGACCATACGCCGCACACTGCATCAAATTGCTCTGCATGGTTGTCATCCTAGAAGGAAGCCGCTTCTAAAGATGATGCACAAGAAAGCTCGCAAACAATTTACTGCAGACATGCAAACTAAGGACCAGGATTACTGGAACCATGTCCTGTGGTCTGATGAGACCAAGATAAACCTATGTGGTTCAGATGGCACTTTCTGTTAGCAATACATCCTGTGAAAAAAAAATGTTATGTGATTTTGTCAAGTGATTGAAAAATATTATATGATTTTGTCAAGCGTGTGTGGCGGCAACCAGGTGAGGAGTACAAAGACAAGTGTGTCTTGCCTACCGTCAAACATGGTGGTGGGAGTGTCAAGATCTGGGGCTGCATGAGTGCTTCTGGCATTGGGAAGCTACAGTTCATTGAGGGAAACATGAATTCTAACATGTACTGTGACATACTGAAGCAGAGCATGATCCCCTACCTCCGGAAACTGGTGCTGCAGAGCAGTGTTCCAGCATGATAATGACCCCAAACACACCTCCAAGATGACCACTGGCTTGCTAAAGAGGCTGTGGGTAAAGGTGATGGACTGGCCAAGCATGTCTCCAGACCTAAACCCCATAGAACACCTCTGGGGCATCCTGAAAAGGAAGGTGGAGGAGCACGAGGTGTCAAATGTCCACCACCTCCGTGATGTTGTGATGGAGAAGTGGAAAAGGTTTCCAGTGGCAGCCTGTGAAGCTCTGGTGAACTCCATAGCCAGGAGAATTCAAGCCGTGCTGGAAAATGATGGTGGCCACACAAAATAATGACATTTCACATTTTCACTTAGGGGTGTACTAACTTTTGTTGCCAGGGGTTCAGCTATTATTGGCTGTATTTTTAGTTATTTTGAGGTGATAATAAATTTACACTGAAATACAAACTTTACACTGACTACTTTTCATTGTGTCAAAGAGTCATTTATGCAGTGTTGTCCTAAGAAAAGGTAAAACTAAATATTTGCAGAGATGTGAGGGGTATACTCACTTTTGTGACATACTGTACATGTCAGAAATGTCTCTCAGAAATAACAGCAATTTCTAAACAACTGAAAATTTCAAAATCAATTAAAACAATTGTACAAGTTTCTGAGAGGTGAAGCTCCTTTGCCAAAGTCTGGGCGAAGACCCACACAGTCACCCTCAGATAAAAGCAAATTGGGTTTTATGGTCAGGAACAACTAAGGAATCATGAAGACACAAGCCTACCATGAAATGGATGCTGATGAAACACCAGGGGAACTGTCTGTAGTCAAGCCAGTTTTATATTGCCATGAAGTCAAAGACTGATGAACAAAAAAGAAGCCTCTGCTCCAAAATTCCAAAATCGACACATTGAAGCTTAGATAATGTTTTCAGTTGACTACATGGACAAACGAAAAAAAGCCTTCGGGAGGAAAGGTTTGAAGAGAGATATCCTTTTAGGTGCAAAGAAAAGCCTAAAAAACACCGTACGAACAGTTAAGCAATGGTGGTGGTAGCATCATGGGACTGGGTACTGATGCACTGCACAAAATGGATAGCATAATGAAGAAGGACTTCCTCAGAATTCTTAAATCATCAGCTTGATGGTTGAAAAGTCAGAAAACCAAAAGTTTTAAATGAACATTACCAATTCTGCCAAGAAGATTAGTCAAATATGCTACTAAAATTCTGGCAAAAGCTTGTTGATGGCTACCAAAAGTGTCTAATAAAGGTGAAACTTCAACCAAATTGGTGTGCTAAATTCAATCCTGCGTTAACTTCAGAAAATACAGCATGAATTAAAAACATTATTGGGGTTCCCCTTTCTACTATAGATGTACAGTGGAACTTTGGATTGCGAGTAACGTGGTTTACGAGTGTTCCGCAAACCGAGCAAAGATTTGTAATAATTTTTTATTCAGAAACCGAGCAAGTATTAGTTTACGAGCGCCGAGTATCATGCTTCACACATGCGACTCTTATTTTGACACCGAGCGTCACTCTCTCACCTTCTCCCCCCCCTCCCCCCTCTCCCCACGGCTTCGCAAACACACAGAAACTCTGCTCGTGCGCGCACAATTTGACCCTGACACACACACGCACAGATGCTCTCTCGCCTTTTCACCCCTCCCGGATTCACAAACACACAGAAATTCTGCCCTGTCGCGACTCTTTTCAAAGGTAAGGTGCTGGTTCATTTGTTTTTTTTGGTTTGTTTTTTTTACTTTACAGCAGTGATTCCCTTAGTATGCGCTCACGCCAGGTCAGAGAGATTTCTTTTTTTTTTCCTGTTAAAACGGTGTTTCCGTGTTTGTGTGTGTGTCCGTTTGTTGTGAAACTTAAGTGATTCCTTTAGTATGCGCTAATGCCAGTCTCATTTTTTTTCAGTTAAAACGGTGTTTCCGCTGTGTTTATGCGCTTGTTGTGAAACTTAAAAAGTGAGTCTGTTAATATACGCTCATGCCAGTCTCAGAAAGATTTCTTTTTTTCCTGTTAAAACGGTGTTTCCGTTGTGTGTGTGTGTGTGTGTTTGTTGTGAATCTTAAAAAGCGAGGGAGGAGGAGTGTTACTGTGTAAAACGAGGCGAGGGAAGGGGCTAATTCCACACACACACACACACACACACACACACACACACACACACACACACACACACACACACACACGGTGTGTTTTCTCATTTTCTTATGAGAAACGATGATTTGGTTTACGAGTGTTTTGGAATACGAGCCCACTTCCGGAACGAATTATGCTCGTAACCCAAGGTTCCACTGTATATTGTTCAACCATTCTTCCCCATAAAAATATGAGTTCAAATAATTCATTTCAAGTCCAATATTGAAATTCAGGTTCACGATGAGTATATTTAAACTCCTGACCACAACTGTATAAAATATGTGTTTTCACATTGTCCAAAATCGCATAACATTTTTTTTCACAGGATGTATTGCTAACAGAAAGTGCCAAAGGCCTGTACAATGAATAGCACCTGGTACCTTTGTGTCTACTCTCAGAAACAACCTTTTTCTCAGATAACCACTAACAAGCCCTTCATGGAGGACCCAGTGAACCGAGTTTCATACCCAAAAACACCATTAGGCAGTTCTCATATGTAGATAAAAATAATAGACAGATAATGAAGATAATACTCTCCTTCATACCCAGAGGGCATTTTGGTGATATGCTGAAAAAAAAGTACAAAATGCCCAAAATAAAAGCAGAAGATGGTTACATTGAAAAGATACAAGACAGTGCACTGCTGAAAAGCTATTATTCCGTTTCTTTTATTAACAACCGTGATAGCCTCCTTTGTGCACATCTGGCAACATGATGGATAACACAGGTTATGCAAGATACCAGTCCTTCCCACAGCTGTAGGGTTTAACAAGCCTGAGCATGATCATTTCCTCTTTCCCATTAGCCCTTATAATGGTCTCTAAAAATGGATTCTCAGAGGAAGGGGAGCAGTGCAAGGGAGATTATTTGCACTGAAATGAAAGGTAATGAGAGGAGGCCATGATGACTCCTACTTTTATCTTCCATAATTTGTTAGCATTTTCCTCTAAAAACTAACAAAAATGTCGAGGCAATATTTATGTCAGCAAGGCTGTTAGGAAAGTTTTATTTGCAAGTTGAAAGCAAAAAAAAAAAGAAACAGACACTATTATATAGTATAATGTCACAGACACTGGTGCTCACTTCTTTGGATGATGCTGAATGGAGAATTTTACATAAAATACAGTGCCTTGCAAAAGTATTAATACTCCTTGAACCTTTACACATTTTGTCATGTTACAACCAAAAATGTAAATGTACGTGAGATTTGAGATGATAGACCAGCACAAAGTGTTACAAAATTGTGAAAATTATAAATGGTTTTAAGAAATGTTTACAAATAAAAATCTGAAAAGTGCAGCATGCATTAGTATTCAGCCCCCTTCACCCTTACTAAAATCCAATGGAACCAATTGTCTTCAGTTTGTGGACCCCAACTTACAAACAAGTTTTGTTCTGGGAGGATGTTCAATAAGTCTGATTTGTTCTTAAGTCCGACAAAGTGAGTCGTGTACGCCTTTGACACAAATATAAAATATAAACCACTTGACTAAATATGTCCCCTTTCCCCTACATTGCCATCTTGTGGGCAAAACAATCTCACAGTGAAATATTGTCTGTGCGCCTTTAAATCGCGAGGAGGATCCCAGAAGCCATTTTGTCTCAGCGCCGTTTTCCACTGTATTGGATCTGTGAACTCTGTTTTGTTGAGGATTTTCCAAAATTAGAATTATTATTAGGACAGCCATCTTCTATCGTCGTGGTTCCAGGCTGATTCACTGAAACCGGTGAGGCTGAATCATTGCTCCGCACCCCCACATGTACACACATACAATATACGGGACTGAAAATATTGTATATAATTAATATATGGTAAGTATTGGTATCTGGTGCGCTGCAGTGTCTATTCTTTGTACAATACACATGAGCTACGTCCGTGATTGAACCGTTCGTATCTGCGGAATTCGTAACTCAAATGTTCGTAAGTCAGGGACTACCTGTTTAAGCTGTTCTGTGAAGCCCTCAGTACTTTGTATGAAGATTAATGAACAAACAGTATGAAGAAGCCCAAGCAACATACCAGACTGATCAGGTTACTGAACCTAACTACTACAGAACAGTTCTATTACCCACCACATGTACTGTACATGTACACATGTTCATTTCAAATATTTACCCATTTTTACAGCATTAGCCTCATTCTCAATCCTTAATCATTAGCATATTTCCAATTACTGTCTACGATTTAACTGTCTTGCATGTGTACACATTAAATTTCATATTATTCATGAAAGGCTTATGCCTAGGTTCTCTATGAAAACCACATTTCTCATTTCCTATTTCCCTGCTTCTTCTCCCACTCTGCTGTTCTCCTCCTTATATAAATTAAGGTTAAATTGAGCTGGTATGGTGTGACTTGGTAGTAGAACAAGTTTTTGCCCCTTAATTCCAGCAGAAAACAAACTGGAATGATAAAATATACCTCCAACATTGCGGCAGGAGATTGGAGAAGGAACACGTGTGTGCTTTTCAAGTGTCCGCAAACCTTTGTCCATATACAGTAGTGTATAGACTGTTGATGTGTAATGATATACAAAATGTACCGTACTTTTTACAGCGGTGTCTTGATCTGATGCATTTTTGATACAGCAAGTACACTGTAAGTGGTGCCTGTCTATGGTAATAACAACACAGTTTGTAGCACCAAGCAACCAGAGAGCAACTTTTTTCAGGTGTCATAGTTACTTGCTGTTCAAGCACCATATATATAAAGCAAACCCTTTATAAATGTTGCCTCTTGTGTAAATTATGAGCCCTTATACGGAGTACATTATACTGTACTTCTGCGCATTCGGTCTATGATCCTTACTTTCCTTTTAATTTATCCATTGGATTTGGGAACCGTCGTTTCTTTCGCTGCATTTGTCTTTCGCATCCCCTGCCTGAAGCACAGAGCCTTTCTCTTGAAGCTGTGTACTAAAGATATGGAAGAAATGAATTGTTGAGTTTAATACCTGGAGATGTCATGCTTCTATGTGATGGAGACCTCGTCTGTAGTGCCAAAGGGGGCTTCTGTAAAAAAAAAAACATAAAAAATAATAATAATGTGCAATGTCTCACCATTGTGAATAAACATGTTGACATGTAACAAATGTTCTGAGGTGGTAATGGATACATTAGATGCATTCGAAATGGAATATTTATAATCTCCTGGGTGCTTTGTCATGAAAACTAATTATCCCACATTTGCCAAGAAACTAATGTTCATCAAGTCAGATTTTAGAAATAATGGTCATAAAAATGGCTTTCAGCACCCATTTAAATTAGGCTGCTCAATGTAGTTAATTGTAAAAGCAGTGTGTCCAGGCAGCAGCGAACACCACACTGGTGTGTCTAAGGAGAAGTCTAATGCCACTGGAGCTCTAATAGAAGTCTAATTGGTGAGTCAGAGGGACAGTGAGTGCCTCTTGTTTCAGGCCACCACTCAGTCAGCAAAGATGACATCAATATTAATAACCTACTGTTCCCAATGCTTAGAGCAGAGAAATGACTGAAGCATGCTCCATTCCCTACCTGCTTCTCTCTCCCCTCTGTCCCTATTAGGGCTGCACGATTCTTGCTAAAAACGTGAATCACGATTCTTCTCCATGCAAAGTGAGGTCACGATTCTGTCACACGATTCTTAATTCTTCAGGAAAGAAAATGCTCTCTTCACAGGACTTTTCCTTATTTTAGAACTCTCAAAGTGAATACCTTTAAAGCTGTTGAACATTAACAGAATATCAACAAAAATCAATAAAATAATTAATGAATAACACCTGTGCTTTTTTGGACACTCAGCCAACAGTGCGTTAGTTTATATCATAATCACTGTATCTTCATCAGTATGAGGTAAAAGTCACGAAGTCTGTTAGATAGTTTGAAATTAAATACAGTACATAGTTTACAGTACTGAATTTATTGCTTTCTCTAAACTTTTATTCCTCAATATTAACATACTTCTAATATAATTCTAGTGTAATTCTATGCAAGTTGTCTTTAAATCCAAACCAAACTAAAATGTTATTTGTCACATAAACAGTATGGTACGAAGTGAAGCGCTTGTACGACCGCCCATGACTTAATGACTTTAAAAATTTAATAAATATGAAAATAGGGTATACAAATAAAGAAAATATTCATATAAAATATGAAATAAGAATATAATAATGAAAAATGTACAAATATAGAAAATATAGAGGTTTTTTTTTTACATTTACACTATGTACAAGTATTAAAATAGAATTGAAATGGAAAAAAAGCAATGTCCAGTCATCCGCAGGACAATGTGCAAGGTTCCAGGTGTGCAAAATGTAGACCATGTACAAATGTGTTTTAAATGTGCAAATTTAACAAAGCTTTAAAAAGCTTTCAATCTGTTCTCAGAGTCTCTGTGTATCCTCTTCTCGAGAATCCTCGTGTCAGGTTTATTGAACTAATACTGTACAGTAAATTATATCCCAACTAGAACTGTACATGCCTGTCTCTGTTCCGACAGTAATATATATTTTTGTTGTTTGTGTGTGACAAAAATAATACTGATGACAAACGCAACATAGGAAAAAAAAAAAAAAAATCAGAAACAGGACTCCAGAATGTCTAGTCTGTTTAGGTCTGCCTCTGTGTTACTCGTCATGTGAGTGACCTCAGGACACCATAAATGAGGAAGAGAGATGAAAGAAGCGAATTGATTTGTATTTGATGTATTTGTAAATTGATTTGTATTTGATTTGATTTGATTTCTATTCAAAAGTTGAATTTCTGGCCACAACACTTTTGAAATGACACTTGATTTGCACGTTACCCTTTGGATAAGCTATTTTTGCTGTTATGAAGGCAGCCTTTATTTAAACATTATAACCTCAAGCTGAAATATTAATGTCTGTAACCGTTGGGTCCTTCTTTATGATTTCTTTTGAACTCTTATATACCTGGCAAATTCCCACATGTTCCAGACTTCTAGTATGTTTCTTACTGCAATAATTGAAGTACAAAGGAGTTTGTAAGTGTGTAAGCTCAGATTTGGTCCAATGCAACACCATAAATTTGGGGGACCGATTACAGTTTCAAGGATTCCATTTTATTTCTGCCTGTATTTGTTCTACTATTGTATATCAATCTTTTCGCCAAAAATATTTTTGTGAGAAAGAAAGAGGATGGATCATGTTGTGAAGACATCCTTTACCTTTATGTTTGTTCCTTCGTCCTCGGTTTCATCTGAAATATATTTATATTATGATATATATGAAAGTTGTTACATTATAGATAGTGATTTTATTTTCAAATATAATATCCGTGCTTTAAAATACATCAGTGTCCAAAATATGGTCTCATAGATGCAGTTGCATATTATGAAATATTAAATGAGCAGTACAGTATGTATACCAATGGCACACCTTCAGTGTTTAAGGGGGAGACGACTTCAAATGTCGAGTTGTCAGTGTCATCATCCAGTTTTAAGTGAAAAGATGCCTTGAAAAGAAAAATAATAAAAAAATGATAAATAAATATATATATATATATATATATATATATATATATATATATATATATATATATATATATATATATACACATACACACACAAATATATACAGATGTCCTTATCCAGGGCGACATAAATTTTTATCTCATTATACATCTGAGCAGTTGAGGGGTTAAGGGCCTTGCTCAAGGCGTGTTCGTGGGGTTTGAACCTGGGAACTTCTGAACCCGTAGTCCAATACCTTAACCACCACGACCACTGACCCCAAGCACTCTCGCACGCGCGCACACACATCAGCCACTTCATTAGGTAGGCATGTTCAACAGCTCATTAATGCAAAAGCATTTAGGCATGTAGACATGACCAAGACAAGCAGCAGGATGGCGAAGAAAGCTGATTTAAGTGACTTTGAACACGGCATGGTTGTTGGTGCCAGGCGGGTTGGCCTGAGTATTTCAAAATCTACTGATCTACCGGGATTTTCACATATAACCAGCTCTAGGATTTACGGAGAAAGAGAAAATATCCAGTTAGCGTCAGCTCTCTGGATGAAAATGCCTAGTTGATGTCAGAGGTCAGAGGAGAATGGCCAGACTGGTGTGAGCTGACAGAAAGGGAACAGTAACTCAAACCTCGGGAAGCTGAAGAACACATTTGTATGCACAACACATCAAACCTTGAAGCAGATGGGTTACAGCAGCAGAAGACCACACCACGTGCCACGCCTGTCAGCTATAGTAAGAACAGGAAACTGTGGCTGCAATTCACAATGGGACAACAAATTGTGAAAAGCATTGCCTTAGCCTGATGATATGATTATGTCAATTTGGACTGTAGTCTCTAAGCAATGTTTTCAGCACCTTGTTGAATCCATGCCATTAACAATTAAGGCAGTTCTGCAGTCAAAATATGGTCCACCCCATACTAGCGAGATGTACCTAATGAAGTGGGCGATCATAAAAACATTTTATCCTTTTCTTATGTGAACCATTACAGCAAAGATCGGGCACAATTGTGTCTATAATTCACTTAAACACTTAGAATTTTTGAATGCGAACCACAGCACTGACAGCTCAACCAACTGGACATGTTATCACAGATCCGACGGATAAACTGTGCCACCTACAGGATGCTTCTTAGCAATGGTAATCTAAATCCCCTTTACAAATAACATTTTCCAGCAACAGAAAACGTAGCACAACCTTCTTGTGAGGCAGTGGAGCTCTGCGCTGTCTCTCTATAGACTGGTAAACATGACTTTCTTCTCTCTGCACATCTGCTTCTATCTTTCCCTCTGCATCATCATCGTCATCATCTTCTTCTTCTTCTTCTTCATCATCGTCACTAGGCCGTGGAGATGGCAGACGAGGTCGGCCTGCCACTGAATCTGGCCATCGATCCCTGAAACGAAAAGGAACAGTGAAGCGATCAACTTATTTGTTGCTTTGAATTTCAAACGCTTTATATATTATATTACGTACAGTAATCTGATGTAGGGATACAGTAATTAGTGTAATGTGTATTAACCAGTATAATCTGGTTAATTAAAATGTCTATTATACTTAATGGTCCATCTGGCAATTTATTGATTGATAGATTTATGTTAGTTATTATTTGCAAAAATGTTCTCCAAACCAGTGTCCTTGCTCTAAACCCACAAATAATCTTAATATTACAAATGCTTGCCACAACAACATCCAGAACAAATACACAGCATACTGTATGTATGTGGCTCTGGATCAATATACAGTATAGCCATGTTTTATTTATGCACTGACAGAACAAAGCCTCGAAACTTCAGCATAGTGAATCAGAGGAGAAAGAAAATGTTGTGTATGTTTAGGGTGAAAAATATGCATTTACAGTATGTAAAAGCTCCATGTATGCAGTTTAAACTGCAGCAAAAACCTAATCTTACATTAGCTACATGGAATATGTGCTGAATAAACACTCCCTTCCTATGTAACTTAACTGGGACTGAAGCGTTATAATTGTAAATAATAAATTAATAAATAATAATAAAAATAATAATAATAATTAAAAAATTCATTAATTAATTAATTTAAAAAAATAGTAATAATAATACATCCGGAGATGAATAAAATCAAGAGTGTTACAGGATCACAATACAAATCAATTTGAAACCTATAAGTATCGTGATATAATATCAGGTGGGCCCTGGTGTTACCCATCCATAATGTGTTGAAAATGCTGTGAACAGGTTAAAAGATTATTTTAAGGAGACGTGTTATGCAAAATTTATTTTGTTGTCATTTTTAGACATTGAGAAGAGTTTGTGTGTCCAAAAACATTTCTGGTTTTTGACTTTTTTTGCGTTTAGTATTGGCGCTTAAAACAGAGCATTTTAACCTTTTTTTTTTTCATTTTGCTGTTTTTTTTTTTTAACAAACATATATAGTGCTCAGGAGTGCATAGTATAGAGTGACATATCCTTTTTCCAGCACAAAGTAGGCAATATGAAACTAAATTTTAGTTCAGGGGTCACACAGGCATTTTGAGAGTTCTACAATTTTGTGATGTTATTCCCGTATTACAGTAGTGGTCAAATTCACCCTTTATAACTTTTTTTCTACCTGAAATATCTGAAAACCCAAATACACAGTTTGAGGTCTGAAGCCTTCCCGTTAACACACGCCAGCAAGGCTTCCATATAATCACTTTATTACCATATTTTTTAATCATTATTAGGGCTGCAACTAATTATTAATAATAATATAAATTATAATAATATAAATTATTTTGATAATCAATTAGTTGGGCGATTATTTTTTTCGATTAATAGATTGATCGGATAAAAACTACAACGCTTCTTTAATTTGATGTTTTTCTTATAACTATATAAAACCATAAGGACCAAGTTTGTTTTTGAACAGTAAAACTCCTCTAAATATCCAAAATATAAATAAATAAATAAATTTTTAAAAAGCAAAACAATTGGTGTACTCTTATTATATTGGATGGCATCTGTTATAGTGGCTGCTTGTTGTGGAGTGCATGGGGGATTTCTTTTTTGAATGAGCTCACTTATGCTGACTAAAATAATAATAATAAAATAAATAACAGCATTTGAGTATGCAAAATACAGCATTTTAACAACAAATGCAATTGTTAATAGAAAAGGAACAGCCAATCAGAAGTAGTGTGTGGAAGTCTGTGATTGGCTGGTTTTGTGGCAGTTTTGTAACACTGGACACAGTTGAGTGAGCACAGGAAATAAATGTCGTTTGCGCGTGACGTGCGCAGAGACCATGTTGAGCGAGACCTTTAAAGTGAAACATCTTTTGGAATAATATTTGTCTAAAGTAAGATATCTTGAGTAAATATTTTAGATCAAAAAGCATACATTAGAAAAGTGAATCTTGTAAAATAGAAAAGCAGGAATGTCTGTGATCATAAAGAAAACTGAAAAAAAAAAGTTTAAAAACAGAGTACCACAGTTTACAGAAACATTATTTAGATTTTTTTTTACTTTATTGCACAGTTTTCTCCCCCGGTAATGACTCCATATGTGGCTGTCTGAGAGGAAGATTTGGATATTTCACCAACTAGATTGATGTTTATTCTTGTTAAAATTTCATCAACGTGTAATTGCTAGGACAATAAACTCAGTTTGGGGGAAAAAGAGAATGAGACGGGTCGTGGAGTTTACCTGGTATAAAGTGCTGTGCTGGCATATGGCTCAAAGCCGGTGTGGCTGTCCGTGTGTGAGCACTCGCTTTCAGAATAGGACCTGGTGCGAGGTGGAGGGATGGCGAAGGTGCGTCCTGTTAAGGAGGACGTCAGTATGGCAGCCGCAAGAGCAGACCTAAAAATCAAGCACGAAAGAGGAAACATAAAAATATGTAGTTCTATTTTATGGTTATTTAGTAGTTAATACAATATACACACGTGGACAAAATTGTTGGTACCCTTCGGTCAATGAAAGAAAAACTCACAATGGTCACAGAAATAACTTTAATCTGACAAAAGTAATAATAAATAAGAATTCTATGAATGTTAACCAATGAAAGTCAGACATGCTTTTCAACCATGCTTCATAACCATAACCTAATTATTTTTAAAAAATGAACTCATGGAACAGGCCTGGACAAAAATGATGGTACCCCTAATTTAATAGTTTGTTGCACAACCTTTTGAGGCAATCACTGCAATCAAACGATTCCTGTAACTGTCAATGAGACTTCTGCACCTCTCTGCAGGTATTTTGGCCCACTCCTCATGAGCAAGCTGCTCCAGTTGTTTCCGGTTTGAAGGGCGCCTTTTCCAGACAGCATGTTTCAGCTCCTTCCAAAGATGCTCAATAGGATTGAGGTCACGGCTCATAGAAGACCACTTTAGAATAATCCAATGTTTTCCTCTTAGCCATTCTTGGGTGTTTTTAGCTGTGTGTTTTGGGTCATTGTCCTGTTGCAAGACCCATGACCTGCGACTGAGACCCAGCTTTCTGACACTGGCCAGCACATTTCTCTCAAGAATCCCTTGATAGTCTTGAGATTTCATTGTACCCTGCACAGATTCAAGACACCCTGTGCCAGATGCAGCAAAGCAGCCCCAGAACATAACAGAGCCTCCTCCATCTTTCACAGTAGGGACAGTGTTCTTTTCTTGATATGCTTCATTTTTCCATCTGTGATCATAGAGCTGATATGCCTTGGCAAAAAGTTCAATTTTTGTCTCATCTGTCCATAGGACATTCACCCAGAAGCTTTGTGGCTTGTCAACATGTAGTTTGGCATATTCCAGTCTGGCTTTTTTATGATTTGTTTTCAACAATGGTGTCCTCCTTGGTCGTCTCCCATGTAGTGCACTTTGGCTCAAACAACGACGGATGGTGCGATCTGACACTGATGTTCCTTGAGCATGAAGTTCACCTTGGATCTCTTTAGAAGTCTTTCTGGGCTCTTTTGTTACCATTTGGATTATCCGTCTCTTTGATTTGTCATCAACTTTCCTCCTGCGGCCACGTCCAGGGAGGTTGGCTACAGTCCCATGGATCTTAAATTTCTGAATAATATGTGCAACTGTCGTCACAGGAACATCTAGCTGCTTGGAAATGGTCTTATAGCCTTTACCTTTAACATGCTTGTCTATAATTTTCTTTCGAATCTCCTGAGACAACTCTTTCCTTCACTTCCTCTGGTCCATGTTGAGTGTGGTACATACCATGTCACCAAACAACACAGTGACTACCTGGAGCCCTATATATAGGCCCACTGACTGATTACAAGATTGTAGACACCTGTGATGCTAATTAGTGGACACACCTTGAATTAACATGTCCCTTTGGTCACATTATTTTCAGTATTTTCTAGGAGTACCATCATTTTTGTCCAGGCCTGTTCCATGAGTTTATTTTTTTTAATAATTCTGTTGAAGCATGGTTGAAAAGCAATGTCTGACTTTCATTGGTTAACATTCATAGAATTTTTATTTATTATTACTTTTGTCAGATTAAAGTTATTCATGTGACCATTGTGAGTTTTTCTTTCATTGACCGAAGGGTACCAACAATTTTGTCCACGTGTGTATTAGTTAATAGATTAAAAGTGCAGTGCACAGATATGTACTGTAGATAGATAGATAGATAGATAGATAGATAGATACTTTTAATTAAAACATGATTTGATAGTTTCTTTAAAATTCGGTTTAATTAAGAGTCATTTCTCATTCTACAGTAGTGCATTGAAGAACCACTACCTTGTATTTGTGTGACAGCCTGGGAAAATACATCCAACAACAATTTTTGGTTGTTAAAAACAAGTTAATGTGCATGCAGTGCCATGAAAAAGGTTTTGTGTTTACATACTGTATTGTGTTTTTAACATTCAAAGGTGGACTTGCCGCTGTGTTTCGGATCATTGTACTGCTGTATAACCCAAGTGCACTTGAGCTTGGGGTCACAAATTGATAGCCGGACAATCTCCTTTAGGATTTTCTGGAAGAGCGCAGAATTTGTGGTTCCATCAATTATGGCAAGTCGTCCAGATACAGAAACTGCAAAGGACTTCCAGACCATCACCACTACCACCACCATGTTCGACTATTGGTATTATGTTCTTTTTATAAAATGCTGTGTTAGTCATACCCCAGATGTAACAGGACACACACATCTTTTGTCTCATCAGTCCACAGAATATTTGTCCACAAGTCTAGGGGATAATCAAGATGTTTCTTGACAAATGTGAGATGAGCCTTTGTTAGCAGTTTTTGCCTTGGAACTCTCCCAAGGATGCCTAGTCTCTTTCTTATTGGTGAATCATGAACACTGACCTTAACTGAAACAAGTGAGGCCTGCAGTTCTTTAGATGTTGTTCTGTGTTCTTTTATGAGCTCCTGGATGAGTCAGTGTTGTGCTCTTGGAGGAATGTTGATAGGACGGCGACTCCTGGGAAGGTTCAGCACTTTTCAAAGTTTTCTCCATTTGTTAATAATGTCTCTTACTGTGGTTCGGTGGAGTCCCAAAAGTTTGGAAATGGCTTGGTAACCCAGTCCAGACTGATACATGTCAATTACTTTGTTTCTCATCTGTTCTAGGGGTGCAACTAACGATTATTTTGATAATCGATTAGTTGGGCGATTATTTTTTCGATTAATTGGATAAAAAACTAAACGATGTTTTTGATGTTTTGCTTATAACTATATAAAACCATAAGTCAGGGTATTAGTTATGTATAAAACTAAACTTTAAAAAAGCCACATATAGAGTTTAATGCTCTTTAATTTTGACATTTTAAACCTTAAATTAGAGACAAAGTTTGTTTTTGAACAGTAAAACTCCTCTAAATGTCCAAAATATAAATAAATAAATAAATAAATAAGCAAAACAATTGTTGTACTCTTATTATATTGGATGGCATCTGTTATAGTGGCTGCTTGTTGTGGAGTGCATGGGGGATTACTTTTTTGAATGAACTCACTTACGCCGACTTGTCTCTTTCTAAAATAAATAAATAAATAACAGCATTTGAGTATGCAAGATACAGCATTTTAACAATAATTGCAGATAGTGCCAGCTGATAGAGAAGGAACAGCCAATCAGAAGTAGTGTGCGGAAGTCTGTGATTGGCTGGTTTTGTGGCAGTTTTGGAACACTGGACAAAGTTGAGCGAGCGTACAGGCAGAGTCGAGCGCGCACAGAAAAGAAATGTTGCTTGCGCGTGAAGGCAGAGACGAGCGCGCACAGAATCGAGAAGTCGCGCGTGCGCGGAGAACATGTTCAGCGAGCACTGGAGACACTGCACGCGCAGAATCGAGCTGTTGAGCGCGCAGTGGAAACACCGCACGCGCATAGAGTGCTTTGTCTGCTCTCAAAACGTCAAACCGCGCGCTCAGAATTGTGGCAGGAACATAACACCATAGGCGCGCGCGTTTTCCTGCAGACGCTTCTGTAACCTCCATTGCGTGAGCGGCTGTGTATCTTTGTGTATTTGTGAATCTTGTGGTTGCGCTCCTCAGTAACATGAGCAGTCCAACTAATCGATAACGGCATTCGTTGACAACAAATTTCATTATCGATTTTATGGATTAGTTGTTGCAGCCCTAATCTGTTCTAAAATTTCTTTAGAATTTCACTTTGTCAAGCCTGGTTCTGTTTAAGTGATTTCTTGATTCAACAGGTCTGGCAGTAATCTGACTTGGGTGTGGCAAGTGAAATTTAACTCAGGTTTTCGAACATCACAGTTCATTCATCATTTAGCAGGAGAAAAGTATTTTTCACATAAGGCCAGGTAGGCTTGGACAGCTTTTTTACCGTAATAAATTAAATTATCATTTAAAAACAGCATTTTGTATTTACTCAAGTTATGTTTGTATAATATTAAAATTTATTGATGAACCATTTAAGTATGACAAATTTGCAAAGAAATTAAATTTTTAATAAAATAAAAAAAATTTTCATGGCACAGTACATAACAAATGGCACCACAAACATATTACTGTACAGTAATTTGGGAGCTAGTTGCACCTCATCGTAATATTTGCTGAATTAATGAATAATTTAGAATATAATGCATTATATTTTGATTGCGCAGAATAATTGAACACGGTAATAAGAGTAAAACTCCCTATATTGCTTTATATAATCCCCCGTCTACTGTACATTAATACACATATCCCATCAACATGCTTTTTAAGGCTTTGGACGTTCCAATCCAATTCAATCCAGTTTATGGACATACGGCCGTCTTTAAAACGTTTGCACCATTCAAATGTTTCATTGCAAATAAGTCTCATCACCGTACTGTGCTCAAAGTCTTCTGCAAATGTCAAATCGTAGTTTTACGCCTTCGTTCAAAAGATATTTAATCACCGGATTGACTTGAACGCCCTGCATATATTGTTTTGAAAACCATGTTTTAAATTAAAATCATCTTGTACACTATAACTGAATGGAAAAGAGATCAAGTCTCTATTATTACACTGCTGAGAAAAGTGTGCCAAAGTTATCCAAGTCTTACTGTACATTTTAGTACTTAGTAAATAAGGAACATTACAGGTTACACAATAACAAGCAGAAAGCATATACAATTAAATAATGTTTTTCATTTGCAAATCATTTGGCAAAGAATTATTTTGCAATAACTTTTTTTTTTTGCAAAAGTTTTTTTTTTGTTGCTATAACTATAATGAACCTTAATGTAACCATAATGTCCTTTTCAGATAAGAACATTTAAGAGGCCATGCTGGTATATTATTGGCTGGCATATCTACTTAGGCGTTGGTCCGGTGTAAATGCCATGTGACCCGTTACCTTAACACTGCATTCTCGCTCCACTTCGAGACATTAGAAGTTAATATCAGTCAGATGATTTGATAGACAGAACCTTTTTTTTTTTTTAATGTTCCCCAGAATTCATCCACAGCATCATCCCAGGCCATCACACAGATATTCTATAAACACCCAATAAAGACCAGAGAGCACTGCTATATAAAGAATTATACTAAAAAGATAATAACAAAGTTTACAAGAATGATTGTTTTATTACAAAATCAGAAATATAATAATGAAATGTGCTTCTTTTTTTCTGATTATAACACAGAAGCAAAGAAATACAAACAGACAAAGAAGAAGATCAATAAGGATGAGAGACAACGAGACAGCAGGATGGACAAGAAACAAGGAGCTGGAAAAAAATAAATAAAAGCAACAATTTCATATGAGGAATGTTTGTACCTGGGTCTCTCTGGTGAGGTATTGGGACTACGAGGGGGAGGAGTGCGGGGAACGGCAGGCTTGGGAGCAATGGTGGCAGCAGGGATTAAGCCATGAGCTATGTTCTGCTACAAAAGTCACAGAGAAGCACAACTGCATGTGTGAGGGTGCATTGTGAATGACATGAAGCTTATTTCAACAACATTTTGGACAGTTGTGAATTCAAGATGCGTTTCTAGAAAAAGACACCACACTTGCAGCAACCTTAACCAGTACAAAGTGTTTACTGGAGATAAATACAGTGGAACCTCGGATTGCGAGTAACGTGGTTTACGAGTGTTCCGCAAACCGAGCAAAGATTTTTAATAAATTTTTAATTGGAAACCGAGCAAGTATTAGTTTACGAGCGCCGAGTATCATGTATCACGCATGCGACTCTTATTTTGACACCGAGCGGCAAGTGATCACAACTGAGCCAATGATTTTTCTCTCTCTTGCGCTGCGGGAATTATGGGTAATCGTCTCCCCTGCTGCCTCCCATGTGTCAAAATAAGAGTCCCCTGCTGCGTCTTAGTGCTCGTCTCTTATAATCAACATCTCCATCTCTTCTGTTTGTGCGCGCATAATTTGACACTGTGCCCCACAAACACAGACACACACACACACACACACACTTTTTAAACACACACACTTACTTTGTGTGTGCGCGCGCGCGTAATTTGACACCGACACAGACATACTCGGCGCTTTATTTACACAGAAAACTCGATTCTTTTCAAAGGTAAGGTGCTGGTTCATTTGTTATTTTTTACTTTACAGCAGTGATTCCGTTAGTATGCTCACGCGAGTATCATTAGAGGGATTTCTCTTTTTTTTTCCCCGTTAAAACAGTGTTTGCATTGTGTATGTTAGTTGTGAAACTTAAAAAGCGAGGTGTGGGAGGGAGAAGAAGTTTTACTGTTTAAGACAAGGCAAGGGGCTAATTCCACACACACACACACACACACACACACACACACACATACAAATACACGGCGCCTGTGGGCACAAAAGTAAACACTTAACTGTCTGGATTTATTTTTACTTTTTTTTATGTTAAGTGCAGGTTAATTTGTTTTATTTTTACTTTATATGTTGTATTAATTATTTTTATGTATTTATTGTTTTGGGCTGTAGAACGAATAATTTGAGTTTTCATTATTTCTTATGGCAAAATAAAATTTGGTTTACAAGTATTTTGGAATACGAGCCCACTTCCGGAATGAATTATGCTCGTAATCCAAGGTTACACTGTAAATGAATGAATAAATGAATGTTTGTGGTAATGACAATGAGAAACTGTCTATTAAGACCATCAACCTACAAAGTGCTTTCAAACTGTCCAATCTTTACGCCACCTGGCAAACTGAAAGTGGTTTAAATGTTTAGCTGTGATTTCTACCACTTCACCAACTGTTTAATGATCACCAATCACACTCATTTATGGTGGCCGTACTGTCTTACTGTTCAGGGCTAAATTCTACAGCCATAGAGCAGATAATTTCTGACACTATATATTATCCTTATACCCAACTATACTTTTTCTGGAATTGTACATATTTTTCAATAATGTAATCTCCCTGGATCAATGAACACTATATGGGCAAAATCATTTGGACAAAACATCTGTTAATTATTGAATTCAGGTGTTTCAATCATGGGCCTTATCACCACTGAAGGACATGCATCAGAATACCAAGACATTTTGGACAATGCTATGCTTCCAACATTGTGGCAACAGTTTGGGAACAGGTTCTTTCTATTCTTTGGTGTGGAAGAACTTGACTGGCCCACAGAGAGCTGTGACCTCAACCCCACTGAGCACCTTTGGGATGTACTGGAACGGAGATTGGGAGCCAGGCCTTCTCGTCCAACATCAGTGCCTGAATGCATCTGTAAAAACACTCCAAAATCTTGTGAGACTTCCATGAAGAGTGGAAGCTGTTATCGCTGCAAAAGTGGGACCAACTCCATACTGAAGTAGATCAGCCAAAATATAGTATTGGTGCTAAAAAATGACTCACCCAGGTCAAAAATGATTATTTTTTGGTAGGATCATATAACACCATTTTTCATAATACTTAAAGCTTCTTATCTCCCGATCCATACTTCGTTCTTTGTAAATATTCATACACATTTATAGTTTTAACAAACTTGCTAAATACAATTTCATGCCCTTTTATGTAACTTTTTTCCTTCAAATCTTAAAATGATCTTAACTGTCATCTGGAAGAAACTTGGCCGATTTAGATTTCTCAAGAAAAGACATAAATCTGAAAGAGTCTATTATTCTAAAATGCTAAATTGTTAAGATATTACAGCGTGAACTTGACGTGGTTACGGCCACTACAGATTTTTGGGGGTGAAAAAGAAAATCCTCAATTTTGCATGGAATGCTTTAATTTAAGCAACAATTTTGACAGGTCACATTCTTCTTGAATCTTACACCAATTTTAGTATTAATAATAATAATAATTTTCCTTTTAAATTATTATTGTTTGAAGCAAGACAGTATAACGCTGAAAATGGCCATTTTGGGGGGGCACATATAAAATTCTCTCTCTAAAACAGCTGAAGTTAGCAATCTGAATTTTTTAGGGAAGCAAGATTGGTCACTTTACATGTTCATCATATTTATAACATTAAATAATAATAATAATCAGCACCAATACCAATAAATGTCATTGCAGTGTATTTTCGGCAAATACTTTTGTCCATATAGTGTATTTTCAGCCTATAGGATAGCGGCAGAATTAACAGTCCAGAGGTTAAAAAGCGTTAACGCACCTGTGGGGATAAAACGAATCCAGTCCGAATAGGGCGTTCTGACCTACAGTATTTGTCCCAGCATGAGATTGTCAAGTCAAGTCAAGTCAATTTGATTTATATAGCGCTTTTAACAATTGACATTGTCGCAAAGCAGCTTTACACAATAAAAGAAGTAAGTTTGTATGTAATGTGTATGAATCAAAATGATAAGATTGTGTTTAGGTGGAGCCAACAAAGCACTTCTGTAAGTCATTATTGATACTGTAAGGGCGTCTAAAAATACTGGAGATGTGATTGTGTATTTATTTGTGTACATGTTAAATTAATTTCCTAACAGAACCTCAACGGTTTGTTGTGGCTTGGTTACACAAAATAGTGCGTTACATAAAGTGAGATCAAAATAAAGGCGGCAAAACCCATTGTCCTAGTTGCTAAGGGAGACACATTTAGTGTTTATCTTTTACATGGAACAGGAGTAATAAACTGTGCAGAACTGGAGCTCAGAGACACAGACTTAAAGCTTTCCTCTAACACTAACACACACACACACACACACACACACTTTCCCAGGTGACAATAAACATATCTGAATTTTATATCTGCGCTTCGCATGCTGCATGTTGTTGCTTTTTCGTTGTATTTTAACATTTATTATAAAAGACAGCTAGCTTAGCCTCGTGGCTATATAAACTGGCTAATAACTCCACAGACTTCAGAAACAACAAAAATCTCCAACAACCCAGCTCGATTAATCACAGAATAACTAGCTAGTTAGTTAGCTAGTTGGTTAATATAAAGAGAAAGATTTGTCTGAAACTCACGAATGCTTTTCTCTCGCTTCTTCTGAAAGAGAAGTTGAATTTTGACATGGTCCTACTTTGTCCTGGCTGCGCTGAGATTTCCTTACAAACGATCAGAACCGGAAATACACATCTGTACTAAACTAAAGCGAAACATTTCACTTTTAGAAAAATCGTTTAGCTAGTTTAGCGTATCAACTTGTTAACGATTTTCTAAGCTCGAGTATCTAGACGCTTTACAGACTTGCCCACGTCCATCCAACCGCGAATCCTATTGGCTGAGGAATCTGAAAACAACCAATCACGGTTGAGATATAATCCTCTTAGCAACGCAGGTGGCGGTCGGTTTTGCAAGGAGTGTAACGCTCATTAGTGTCCACTAGATGGCCCTATACACCACAATATCTTTAGAAACAAAGAGGTTTTGTCTGTAGATTGGTCAGAGCTCGCTCTTTCTACGATATCTTTACGTTTGTAACAATGAAGGACACGCAACCAGAAAAATTCTGTCTGTCTGTTTTTCTTTATGGCTGTCTGTCTCTCCGTCTTTCTTTCTCTAAGTCTGTCTGTCTGTCTTTTTCTGTATGTTTGTCTGTCTGTCTTTCTTTATGTACTGTATGTCTGTCTGCCTATCTGTCTGTCATTCTGTCTGCCTGTCTTTCTGTATGTCTGTTCTTTCTTTCTATATGTATGTACTGTATGTACTGTACAGTATGTATGTCTGTCTCTCTTTCTATATGTATGTATGTATGTATGTATAAATACTGAATAAATATTTATTATATTAGTATTGTATGTATGTCCATCCTGAAGTTTAATCTGCACCATAAGTGAAATCAAACCATTGAGTAAAAGCAATGTTATAAACAGTTATCCGCCGGATTTAATAATCTACTTTAAAATAAGCTACTAATAAACTACTTGCTCAATGTAAACACACACCTGCACCAATAGATATTAATTGGAAAAGTTTTTCTGTGATTAATTTATATTTTCACTGCTGAAATAACAGCGCTGAAGTGGTATAAGTGAATTTTAACGAGTTGTTTTAAGACAAAACTTTATTTTTCTCTACTTTTATGATTTTTTGATTTCTCATCTGTGATTCACTCTCCAATTACCGCACAGACGACGAAAAAAGAACATCTTAGCATAAACAAGGTTTTAGATATTTAACCTAACAAAATGTTATTTCTTTGTATTAATAAATTAGACAGAAAAGTCAGGGACGTGTACGTGGGTTTCAGCCTGAAGAAATAATATCACTGGTTACATTAAAGCTTATTTTTAGCTTTGACCTTTTAACTAGTTCTACAAACTCTTTTCCCGTGAATGACACTTACTTACACAAGTAAACCCTATTCTATTCAAGTGATCTCATAGCTTTTCAGAAATTGGGTCTTTCTCTCATTTCCCTGAGAACGCTCACTCACACATCACCTGTAACTCTTTATCCTTAAATACACTCTAAATGACCAAATGTTTGTGGACAGCTGACCGTCTCAGTCATATGTATGTTGGCAAAACATTGAAAGCACATAACTCTCCAGAATGTCTTTGTTGCATTAAGATGTCAAGAGGTGAAGCTCGAACCTGTTCTATCATGACGAGACCCATGTGCACAAAGACGTATGCTTTGTCAAGCTCAGAGTGGAACAACTCAAGTGGTCTGCCCAGAGCCCTGACCTCCACCCCATTAAAACACCCTGGGGATGAACTGAAGCCCTGACTGATGTCAGTAATGCTCTTTTGGATGAATGGTCATAAATCCCTACAGCCATGCTTCACAATCTAGTGTATATAATCTACACACGTGGACAAAATTGTTGGTACCCTTCGGTCAATGAAAGAAAAACTCACAATGGACACATAAATAACTTTAATCTGACAAAAGTAATAATTTTTAAAAAAATCTATGAATGTTAACCAATGAAAGTCAGACATTGCTTTTCAACCATGCTTCAACAGAATTATTTAAAAAAAATAAACTCATGGAACAGGCCTGGACAAAAATCATGGTACCCTTAGAAAATACTGAAAATAATGTGACCAAAGGGACATGTTAATTCAAGGTGTGTCCACTAATTAGCATCACAGGTGTCTTGTAATCAGTCAGTGGGCCTATATATAGGGCTCCAGGTAGTCACTGTGTTGTTTGGTGACATGGTGTGTATCACACTCAACATGGACCAGAGGAAGCGAAGGAAAGAGTTGTCTCAGGAGATTCGAAAGAAAATTATAGACAAGCATGTTAAAGGTAAAGGCTATAAGACCATTTGCAAGCAGCTAGATGTTCCTGTGACTACAGTTGCACATATTATTCAGAAATTTAAGATCCATGGGACTGTAGCCAACCTCCCTGGACGTGGCCGCAGGAGGAAAATTGCTGACAAATCAAAGAGACGGATAATCCGAATGATAACAAAAGAGCCCAGAAAGACTTCTAAAGAGATCCAAGGTGAACTTCATGCTCAAGGAACATCAGTGTCAGATCGCACCATCCGTCGTTGTTTGAGCTAAAGTGGACTACATGGGAGACGACCAAGGAGGACACCATTGTTGAAAACAAATCATAAAAAAGCCAGACTGGAATATGCCAAACTACATGTTGACAAGCCACAAAGCTTCTGGCAGAATGTCCTATGGACAGATGAGACAAAAATGAAACTTTTTGCCAAGGCACATCAGCTCTATGATCACAGATGGAAAAATGAAGCATACCAAGAAAAGAACACTGTCCCTACTGTGAAACATGGAGGAGGCTCTGTTATGTTCTGGGGCTGCTTTGCTGCATCAGGCACAGGGTGTCTTGAATCTGTGCAGGGTACAATGAAATCTCAAGACTATCAAGGGATTCTAGAGAGAAATGTGCTGGCCAGTGTCAGAAAGCTGGGTCTCAGTCGCAGGTCATGGGTCTTGCAACAGGACAATGACCCAAAACACGCAGCTAAAAACACCCAAGAATGGCTAAGAGGAAAACATTGGACTATTCTAAAGTGGCCTTCTATGAGCCCTGACCTCAATCCTATTGAGCATCTTTGGAAGGAGCTGAAACATGCTGTCTGGAAAAGGCACCCTTCAAACCGGAAACAACTGGAGCAGCTTGCTCATGAGGAGTGGGCCAAAATACCTGCAGAGAGGTGCAGAAGTCTCATTGACAGTTACAGGAATCGTTTGATTGCAGTGATTGCCTCAAAAGGTTGTGCAACAAACTATTAACTTAGGAGTACCATCATTTTTGTCCAGGCCTGTTCCATGAGTTCATTTTTTTATATATATATAATTCTGTTGAAGCATGGTTGAAAAGCAATGTCTGACTTTCATTGGTTAACATTCATAGAATTCTTATTTATTATTACTTTTGTCAGATTAAAGTTATTTCTGTGACCATTGTGAGTTTTTCTTTCATTGACCGAAGGGTACCAACTATTTTGTCCACGTGTGTATATGTATATAATATTACAGTATATCGGCAAAGTTGGAAGAATGGGATTTTTAAAAGGAACATTTCATCTGATGGTCAGGTGTCCACAAACCTATGGACATATAGTGTACATAGAGTGCACAACTAACTATTTACATGTTTTGGGTAAAATACATAATAATAATAATAATTAAAGGAACAGCTTTTTCTCAGGGTCAATGCTCCAGTGAACCAGTCATACAGGATCCTTCTATAGCTTCCTGCCTGGAATGAACAGATTTCCAAATATATACAATGGTCAATCAACAATTATCCACAATCCAGTCATATTAAAACGTCTGTTGGCTGCACTGTCTTATCACCACTTTCCGTTCAAGTCTGCTGTCTCCCCAGTCAACGGCAGAGTATGCAATGGAAACAACCTCAAAAAAGTTAAAAAGTCGACCATCAGCTGAAAAGATTTTAATTGACACTTGCAGTTTTCTGGGATTCTCAAGGACCGGTATTAGAACATTATAAGGGAAAAGGTTCCACAATGAACAGTGCTCTTTACAGTGAGATCTTTATTGATGATCTGAATTAAACACAGAGGCATTGTGATCTTCCCTGACGATGCATGGCCAACAGCTTCCACTTTTCTTCGAAGTCCCTCCACAAGATGTTTGGAGTGTTTCTGTGGGAATTCGTGCCCATTCATTCTGTAGAGCATTTATGAGGTCAGGTATTGATGGATCGCAAACACCGTTCCTGTTCATCCCAAAGGTGCTTGATGGGGTTGAGGTCAGGGCTCTGTGCGGGCCAGTCCAGGAAGCACTGCATTGTCCAAGATGTCTTGGTATGCTGAAGCATTAAGATTACGCTTTACCTGGGATAAGGGGCCTGAATACAATAATTAACAGGTTTGATCAAATACTTTTGTTCAAATTGTGTACATTGCCATATTTATCAGGTCATATTAATGTTTGTGAGGTTCATATCAAGTCTACAGCGCTGTCGATTCTCGAATCAGATTGTTCAGAACGGATCTTGATAAACTGTGGACACTTTACATAATCAAAGGCAAATAACAAACAGATTAAAAATATCCTGTTATTTAACAAGGAAAACCATAGGACTATTAATATGGGAAAGCTTTTTGTAAGCAGGGGTTTTATTAGCGGTTATGGTTGCGTCTTAGCATTTTGTTTCCTTGTTTCTTATAACTTGACCTGCTGCATTTTTTCTGATTTATATCATAAGAGAGAACAGTGAGGCTGGTAAGTGGAATGACTGACTTAGCTGCTATAAATAAGATATAACAGGAACTAACTTGTCTTGGATAAAAACTATGACGTGTTGTTCCTTAATTATTCGATAGAATGTACTGTAATCACTTTCAAATACCGGTAATATTACACAAATGAAACACTTTAGTAGGTGGCTATGAAGATTCTTAGTCATTAAGGTGAGGCGAACTGGAAGTTAATGTAGTCATGTGATCTGACATGACTACTACTGGACTTCTTTTTTTAGATAAATAGGTACGTTTCACAGCTTCTTCAGTCTGAGGGAAGTTGGTAAGATTTCTCATATGTAACTGTGTCCTTCAGGGTCACTGTGTGGCCTTCCTGATGGACCTTTATGAAAGATTACTTGTATAGTTACCATGAAATATTTCCTAATAATCAGTGCTGCTATCACATGCTAGCTATTATTGAATTAGTTATTAGATGAATGCTGATATTTATGTGGATATTCAATGTGTAGGTGGCATAGTGGCTAAGCGGTTAGCACCTCGATTTCCGCCTTGGGTATCTGTGTGTCTCCCTGTACTTGGTGGGTTTCCTTCGGGTATTTCGGTTTCCTCCCACAGTCCAAACACATGCAGATTAGGCTAACTGGTGATCCCAAATTGCCCGTAGTGTTCGAATGTTGACCAGAGGTCCTCCAACAGTTGTAACAGAAATTTGGAATGAATACCATGTCCACCACAGTCCTGCACGGCCCCTAACTGAAATACAGATGTTCTTAGATGGATGGATGGATGGATGGATTCAAGGTATAACAGTTGGGTTCAGAACCAAATTAACATAGGTAGGGCTTTCAGCCAACATGAGCAGAAGACTTTCCCAGGGGGGAAAAAAGGCAGAGAAACCAGAGCCACGCATTCACCATCTCTTATTCTCATACACAAGCAAAACCACTCTGACATCATCGTTGGCATGAAGAGCCCCTGTCTTTAATAACCAACCCACAGTCTAACATTCCCCTGCCTGGGAATAATTTAAAAAGCATTAGTGCACCACATGATGTTCAGCATCTCTAATTCTCACATTTCTCACACGGCATATAAGAATTATATTGGCTAAAAGAATTTGATTCATTTGCTCATTGTATTTATTTAACCTCTTACGCAGGTATTCCAGGTAGCGTGTAAGACTTAAGATCAGTCTTATTTTACTTTAAAGCATCCTCTCCTGTCCCAGAATGCTTTTCTGGTTGTCCTTATGTGATAGCTGTATTGCTTTTTGTCTCTTACTAAAAACTCATTTCATTTTACTTTTCAAGCCTTTGAGCTCCTAAATGTTTTTGGCAGCAGCTACTAAAGCTCAGGTTGCAGACAGATGTACATTTTCTTTTCAGACTCTGCACCAAACCACTGCTGGAAAAACCCACAATATTTGAAATGAGGCCAGTGAGAAGTAAGGCTTAAAGAACTGGTAAAGTCGATGTCTTGAGCTCTAATTGACTTAATTCCACAATCCTTATTTTCAGTTAAGTTTTAGTTACAGTTAATGTTTTAATTCTATGTGAATAGTTTACAGAAACGGTTCCTTTCATTTCTAAATCATTTGATCATTTAAAGTTGCAGTCAGCGTTTTTCAGAGCCAATCCCAGGAGACTTACTGTAGATCGGGGTACACCCTGGACAGGGTGCCATTCCAACGCAGGCGCAGTCACACACTACAGGCAATTTGGGAACACCAATTAGCTTAATCTGCATGTCTTTGGACTGTGGGAGGAAACCGAAACATCTGGAGGAATACCACCAATCACGGTCGACAACATGCAAACTTCATGCACACAGACCCCAAGACGGGAATCAAACCTGGAACCTGGAGGTGCAAGGCGACAGTGCTAACTGCTAAGTCACTGTGCCGCCAGGTCAGAACACATTGTGAAATATTTGTTTTAGCAGATTTTTGTATTTGCTCCGTTTGCATGCACTGTAAAAAACACACTCTGGGTATGTGTACTTGCCTTTCAATCATTCTGACCGATTGAAATCTCCCTCGCTTACACAAGCACTTAACTGTCAGCTAGACTGTCGCTAAAAATTCTGGTACTTTCCATGGTTTCTGACAGGTAAAAGGGTAAAAGGTCACTGAGACTTTAAGAACATGTGAAAGTCTACACGTACGCTAATACATTAATCCTAGCCTGCGCTTGAAAACATTTGGAACCAATATCTACTAAAACTCTTTAATATCATGTATGCTCTTTTGCAGTGGTGGGCGTAAGTGTAATAGTGAGATTAGTGTAAGTAAAAGGAGAGGTAGTCTAGGTCAAATATCACCGAGAAAAAGTAGAAGTCCTCCATTTATATTTCTACTTGAGTAAAAAGTACTCACCTTCAGATTGAATAAAAAAAAAATTAAAAAAAAATAAATAAATAAAAAATATATATATATATGTATATATATATATATATATAAAAGTACTGAGCACATATACTGTAAGCTTTCAGCAGTTTTTTCATAGAAAATGTATTTTGATTACAAATACATTATTAAGTATGTTACAATGCAAACATGTTTATGTAATGCAACGGCACATGGAAATGTAGTGAAGTGATAGTACAGATATTTCCTGTTCGATTTAGTGGAGTAAAAGTAAAAAGTATCCTCTAATAATAATAATAATTATTATTATATATATATATATATATATATATATATACATTAAACATTATATATTATATATGTATATATGTGTGTGTCTGTTCAATGTTTATTAATTCATGACTCATGACTCTTGCTAGCTATTCTACAGTATTATAGGCGTCTGGAGTCTGGTGTCTGGTAGAGTTTTGCTTCTTCTTCATGTTTCCAGGATGATAAAGAAATAATCGCAGATGAGGTTATAACAAAAGTCAGTTTATTACACAAAGCAAATTACTAAGAGAAACTTTATACCTTAAAAACATTATACCTCTCCTTTCCAGTTGAGTCAGTTTTCCTGAAGAGTAGCACACATATAATAATACACTTTGTTACATTCATACGTGCTGTATTAAGATTTATTATTATTATTATTATTATTATTTTATTTAAACAATAATGCAGGTCCTTCCTGCATCTGTAGTATTTTAATTAATTAATTCATTCATTCATAAGGCTTTTTTCATCAGATTCCAGTACAGACCTGTGATGATTATAAAAATGTGCTAAACTGAACACAGTACACCAACTAACCCATATACAATACGGCAACTTAAATAGGAACATGTGCTCATTTATTGTATAAAAAAGTTATCCTATCTAAAAATGTGTTAACAGCATAACACATACAGTACAATTACACAGACAGAGGTCACGAGCTTCAGTTAAAATTTACATCAAACATCAAAATGGAGAAAGTGTGGAGAAAATGTGTTTTTGTGACTTTGGTCATGGCATGGTTGTTAGTACCAGATGGGCTGGTTTGAGTATTTCAAAAACGGATTTTCATGCACAACAGTCTCTAAAGGTTACACAGAGGGAATGGTGAGGGCGGGGGGGTTGGGGGGGGCGGGGGTCATTGAGTGATTGATAGTTCAATGGGTGGAAATGGCTCCTTGTTTGGAGAGCAAGGAAAATTAACAAGTTAGTTTGAACTGCAAGAAAGGATATACCTGTGGTAGGTGGGAGCGGTTCCACCACTGTCAAACATCTGATCTTATCACTTGGCACAAACTTACCCAAACTGGACAGTTAAAAATTAGACACAAAACATCACCTGGGCCTGTATGCATAGAACATCATACATGTAAACAATCCTTACATTCTTCAACAACTTCCATAAAATATATTATAAGCACTGAATAACATTACAGCAGACTAAGAGTGCATTGGCGGCTCAGTGGTAGGATCTCGCCTGTCTGGTTTGATTCCCAGCCAATGCCCAAATTCAGCCACTGGAACCAGGGCATCCATAGTGCCGGTCCCAAACTCGGATAGAATGAAAAATTTCCACTACACGGCAGTTTGTGCATAGTTTGTAAACATCGATCCATCTAGGAACCTCTGTAGTCCAACTAGCGACTATGGAGGCCAATAGCAATTACCATACTACAACCGTTGTGGGAACATTACGGGCAATTTGGGAATGGCTAATTAGCTTAATCTGCATGTCTTTTAGCAGTGGGAGAAAACCAAAGGAAACCCACCAAGTACAGTGAGAACATGTAAACTTCATACACACAGATCCAAGACAGGAATCGAACCTGGACGTGCAAGGCGAGAATGCTAACCGCTAAGCCACCGTGCCACCGAGTAAACATCAGCAGAGAAATCACTAGCTCACAAATGAATATTTAACCCATTTAACTTAATGTTTTTCAGTTATGAATTAAGTTTAGATGATGAGTTTATGGCTTGTTAAACAATATTATAGGAGAAAATTGCTCGGATTCTAGTTGAGTCCCAGTACTTGTGCACATTGCAAGGAAGCCTGGAATATTATGCAGCCGTGTAATTTTAATGATCTGGTGATAAAGAAGTTTTCAGATTTTTCTACTATCAGGGGTGGCATATATCATTGATTTTCTGAGAGCTAGTCATGCAGAAAACATGTAATTACCCTGTCCAGTAATTACACTCACTAGTCCAGTTAGGCAGCCTTTTCTTATTCACCATGATTACACCAGAGAAACAACACCACTGGGTGCATTCACTGAATCAGTGTAATGGAGTCAAGTTTCCTGGAAAATGTCTTTCCCAGGATTTATTTTTAGACTTGTAAGAACAGTTTTCATTGGTCCTTACCTTCTACCATTATTTAGCCTAAGGATTAAAAATAATCCTAGATGGATTAGTTGGATAGTCATCAGGTTAAGGCCCTGGATCAGAAGGTCGGTGGTTCAAGCACCAGCTCCACCAAGCTGCCACTGTCGGCCATCATTCTCCAGACCCTCTGCACACAGGATGTGTTTTTTCTTTCCACCATCCTGTGTAATCTCTAGACACCTGGCTTTAAATGAGCAGGAGTACAGGTGTTCCTGTTAACGCGTACAGGGAGTATATTTAGTGCATTACGTGGAAATAGAAACTCGGAGAAGAGCATGTATTCCCCGGTTCATTAACCTGAGTACAGTACAGTTCTAACTGTGTGCTTGAGTTTCCTTTACATAAACAATGGGCAACACGCAAGGGACATGAACTGCTTTCTCAGAACTGTTGCTTTCAGAAACAAATAATGCAACTTACCTCTTTTGTTGAAACACTGTAGGAGAAAATATGTACAGTAGGCGTGGTAACAAGAGGAGGTTTTTCCACGTTGCCAGATATTGGTGACCAAGAGTATTAAGACAGTATTTCATGTATTATACAGTAGGTAAGTTTATTACCTAGTTATTTGTCACTTGTACTGGACCTTATCGCACAATTAAATATTTTTTTTTTTTACATATAGAGTTAAGAGCCATGCTCATGGGCTCAACAGTGGTACTGGGCCTTGAACCCCCAACCTTCTGATCATTAACCCAGTAACCCACAGCCTAGAGCAGCCTATAACAATTTCACTGCATAAAATTATACTTATAATCTTGAGTGTCAAAAATATTTGAAAGTTGATGTCAGTACTACTGAACTGCATAGAATCTTTTAAACAAAAAAAAGTGTATAAACTATTAATAATACTGGTTAATTTACGTTCATTTAAAACATCAATATCTGGATATTCTAAAGCTTGGATTATCATGCTGAGGTGACTGAAGTCACAAATACAAGTTGGAAGGGGGAAAAAAAAAGAAAAGAAAAAAAAAAAAGAAACTCACAAGCAAATATTACCCATTATTTTATTTTTAATCCAGGTTTGTATACAACACAGTGACAAAATGAGGGGAAAAAAAAATATTAAAAAATCACCCAATGAGCCTCATTTCCACTCAGAATAAACAGTAGCGTGCAACAGAAAACGAACAGCAAATCTAGAACCCCAGAGAAAAATGTAACTTTATAGGCTCGTTAAATTTCACTAATACGTTAATTGATTGACCCAGAATATATAAATATAAATATACCCTTTTAAAACAGTTTGCTACTGTAATCATAATCAAGGAGCAACAATCAACGTGCAAATTTCACAAATTTTCATTTTTATTAAAATCCCAATATTTCATTTGCTAAAAAAAACAAAACAAAAAAAAAAAAACAACAACAAGCCTAGATATTGCAGCTCTGATTTTCACACACACACGGAAACAAACATGTACACAAACACACAAGAATCGGAATATAATGGAGAGGGGGAAAAAACACACACACTAAAAGGCCATTTGAAGGATAGAGAAGTTTGTCAAATACTTAACTGCACAGACATTAAATTACCATTTTACATTTGTATATATAATAATAATAAAAAAAAAATAATAATAATAATAATTCAACTGCTCACCTATGACATCACCTATGTGCAACTAGCCACAGTGGGACTATATACTATATTGCTAAATACATTAAAGAAATACATATGTATATTTATAGATCATTTTCTCTATGTGCATTTTATTTATTTGATTATCAAATGTGTACAAGTATCTACGTTGTAGACAGTGAAATACGTCCAACACTTTAGGAGGTGTTAGAAAATAGCCTACATAAAAAATAATAAGAATAATAGTCTCTCTATACTGAATGAGGTTCTTCTTTAATCCTTCGCACTTGAGATTGGCAACATTTCGAACTCAAGCTACACCAGAGTCCTGGCACGACCCAACCTCCCGTCTTCTATCCAAATGAACAATGAAGCATGTTGTATAATACACAGAGAGAACCACTGAACTGGTACAGTAACACAATACATGAACCACCCACTGAACATTCACATTACACAACTTAACACTCCAATATAACGTTTACTTTTAAAAAAAAAAAAAAAAGAAAGAAAAAAAAAAAAAGAAAAAAAATGCTACAAAAATGTTCCATATGTTAGTGTTACTTAAAATATTTACTGAATCTTTTACCCTTTTCTTCAGTGTGTTCCTGTCGAACCGTGGGCATTTAACTTAATAATAACAAATAAGTTCTTATGATAATCACAGACTCTCAGGAAAAAAAAATTTTTTTAAAGAATATTTACAGCAGCAGCAGTTGAATGTTTGTTATTGATAAAAGCGCAGGTTCTCCATTTTTCCTCACTGGCAAGATCACAGAATAGTTGTAGATTTCCCTGTAGATTTCCCACATGAATGGCACACACGGGCGATATACCAGATATACAACACATTTATATACTGTATGCACAGATGTCCAAACAAATGTGCTACTTCAACTATGTTATCTACATGGGCAGAATGACTTGGCTATGTAACCTATAAAACATCCAGGATCTTCTCAATCTGTCTAAAGAACTGGGCGCAAAAGTCTCTCCACCCCTTCCCTACTTTACCACTGACTGTTCGACTTTGTACCCGTGCCACAATCAGCAGGTCAGTGTCCATCGTGTCCGTGTGTTCAGTAGAGGCTACTGTCATTAAAGGACCTGGGGATGGAGGGTTTAATATCAGCTGTGGGGAGGCTGAGAGTGCTGGCACTCTTATGCTTGTTCTTCAGGCCCCAGCTGAGAAACGACATCTTCTTGCTGACTTTGTGTGCTTTCGAATGTTTCCCGTTGTCGTTCTCAGCCAGGCAGATCATGGAGTAGGTTTTTGGAAGTCCTCCTGAGAACGTGGCACTTTTTGGTGGCTGTTTTGGAGAGAAATGATACACAACCATAAGATTATGCATCACAACGAGATTAAGCACACTGCATTTTATTTACTCCCTTAAAGAGCAACTCAAATGCTCTGTTTTTCAGTAAATCACAGTTAGAATACAGAATATTTTTTACTTAATATTTTCTATTAATAATTTGTATATGAATATTTTTGGGTTGTGGAGCAAATTTCCATTATTTCTTATGGGGAAATTCGCTCCCAGATTCCCCGCGTGATTTAAACTGTGAGCTTCATTTCCTTAGGCATGGTTACTATTTTTGGCCACATGAGGGAAGTGTTGGGAAAGGGGACAGATTTAGTCAAATGGCTTGGTATGGTTTATATATATTTGTGTCAAAGGCAAATAAGGCTCACTTTGTCTGACTTGCGAACAAATCTGACTTATGAGCATGCTCCCAGAACAGAACTTGTTCATACGTAGGGGACAACCTGTATTTACATAGGACGATAACAATCATTAATCAGTTAATTGTCATTAAGAATTTAAGCAATTTAAAATTCCAAGTACAGTGGAACCTCGGATTGCGAGTAACTTGGTTTACAAGTGTTCCGCAAGACGAGCAAAGATTTTTTAATAAATTTTGACTTGCGAGCATGTCTTGGTTTGTGAGTGCCGAGTTTTTTGACACCGACACACACGCCGACACTCTCGCCTTTACACCCCCCTCCACGGTTTCACACAGACACTCTGCTCTACACAGAAACTCTGCTCTGTCGCGATTCTTTTCAAAGGTAAGGTGCTGGTTCATTTGTTTTTTTTTTTTACTTTACAGCAGTGATTCCGTTAGTCTGCACTCACGCGAGTGTCATTAGAGAGATTTCTTTTTTTTTCCCGTTAAAACAGTGTTTCCGTTGTGTGTGTGTTTGTTGTGAAACTTAAAAAGCAAGGTGGGGGGAGGGAGGAGGAGTTTTACTGTGTAAAACGAGGTGAGGGAAGGGGCTAATTCCACACACACACACACACACACACATACACACACACACACACACACACACAAATACACGGCGCCAATGGAAATACTTATCTGTTGGGATTTATTTTAAGTTTTTTTAAAAGGTAAAGTGCAGGTAAATTAATTTTATTTTTACTTTATATATTGTATTAATTATTTTTCTGTATTTATTTTTTGGGGCTGTGGAACAAATTATTTGAGTTTTCATTATTTCTTATGGGCAGATTTGATTTGGTTTACGAGTGTTTTGGAATACGAGCCTGCTTCCTGAACAAATTATGCTCGTAATCCAAGGTTCCACTGTATTAAAAAATTTCGTAACTTCTATACAACTTCAGTTTGGTGATGCAGGTGATGCACAATACCAGACATAAATATTAGGTTTTCATGAAAGAAGATACTATCTGTGCACAGTTAGCTAAGATAAGGTATATTCTCATATAATAAATAATATATTTATATAATAAATAATATGTAATTATTTGGCCTGGGAGGGTTTTCAGCACTGCTTGGCCAGTTTCATAAAAAGGGATCTGGCAACCCTGGGGCACAGAGTGTGTGTATGCGATCCAAGTTCTTGTTCAATAATAAGGGCCGGAAAAAAAAGAAAAGACAAATGGCAGCAGTTAATCTGTAATGGTTGAACTTTGCAAATAATCTGTGGTCCATGTGTGTGTTGAACCATGGGAAGGGATCGGTACAGATCACGAGTCAAAAACATTACACCATTGTTATTATTGTTAGGTTTTATTATTGTTATTATGTCTGTTCAAACTATTTGGACTTTATTAATCTCACATAAATTTTTTGAGATTGTGCTGCAATTAAAAAAAAACTATCTTAGTTAAAGAAATGAAATCACAAATAATGGGACCAACCCAGTGATGAGTAAGAATACAGTGTAGTAAAAGTGAACAAACAAAAAAATCCTGGATTGCCCAGTAAATGAAAAATTACCAGCTCCAATTCTGTAATGATCCGCATTCTTATTAACCTAAAAACTTTAGCCGGAGTTGCTCTTTAAGACTTCAGAATGTTGGGAACGTTACCATGGCCTGGATGCTGCTGTCCAACAAGCTGATGACTTTTATGTCGACGCCTTCCTCATCCACATCCTTCAACAGCTTCATGACATCGCTCACACCCATCCATTTACAGTCAGTATCGCCAATGGCAACCAAGTAATCACCCTCTTTCAGGCCATCGACCTGGAAAGAAGCGATAACAAAAAAAAAAAAAAAAAAGAAAGAAAAAGACAAAGGGGGAGTAAGAGAAAGACAAAAGCTTGCATGTAGAGTAAATCATGTACTGAGAAAGTCGTGCTTTGTTGAGCACTGACAATATTTACAAAGTGCTTATCAGAGGGAGAGCACTGCAGGTTCATTCACAAACACGCACACCATGTAGAGTATGTAATGTATTCTAAAAGAGCAGTGTGCGCACACAGGCTGTTGTAAAACACATGCAGCTGCTCTAGACAGTTCAAAAGATTAAAGAGAATGAGAACCTAGAACCGTGTCATGTATGAGAAATGGAAATAAAGAATATGGACGAGGGGGAAAAGATGCTAGCTTAGAGGACTAGAGTCTAATAATGGACAACAGTCTACAATAAAATCACCCAACATTACAAAATTACTGATGAGAAAAAGCGAAAAAGCGATACACATACAGCCAGAGACTTGGCTTCTTTATTAATTAAAGCTTTTTATGAATGGAACACCGCTGTGAAATAGGACTTCACAAATAGATAACATAATAAAGAAATTACATTTCTCAGGATATAGCTAAACAAATAAATTAAAAACTGCGTGCGTGCCTGCGCATGATTATGTACTCACAGCTGCCGGACATAGGGGGTCAAGTGACTGGATCTGGACAGGAGCGTCCCCCTTCAGTGTAAACCCCAGGTCTCGATCCTCAGGCTTTATCCTAAGTGTACGTGGTGCC
This sequence comes from Clarias fuscus, assembly GCA_030347435.1. Classification (NCBI taxonomy): domain Eukaryota; kingdom Metazoa; phylum Chordata; class Actinopteri; order Siluriformes; family Clariidae; genus Clarias; species Clarias fuscus. Next base: position 9,770,863 of record CM059228.1, read on the forward strand.
GTCCACTTCTGTTTGGCTGAGAATATCGACAACGGGCCCTGAAAACACATGACACACACATGACTGTGAACATAATGCACCACAAAAGGTCAGTTATTAAATAGAGAAGAAGAAAAAAAATCTGTGCTCTATTGGCGGCTTGACTTTACTGCAACACATTTTAAAATACTAGAAGTATACCCAGTGTCACTGATACATATTGTATACATTTTTAATAAGCAACAACATGCACACTCCTCATGCTTGGTTTTAATGATGAAAAATAAATATGAAAAATTAATCGGCATGAGCTCTAAAAATCGCCAACTAGTAAAGTCAAAAATTAAGTCAATAAATCTTTAACTGAATGGTTTAGAATTCTCTATAAGAAGAAGTCAGCTGGCTTTCAGACTCATTGCAAATGCATAGAAATAATGACAAGATGTCTGCTTCATAACTAAACCCTGCCTTCAGGATAAAATTATGCGTCCTTTAGGTGACTTCTGGTAAAATGAGCATGAGTGCCTACAGAATAAAGAATAAAACAAGTTTCGCAGAATCTACTGTAATGTCATTAATCTACTGAAAATGTCATTAATTTACATCTTTGAAACTTGTTCAATTAGGGCTGCATGACTTATACATAATAATAATAATAATAATAATACAATACTTTTGACACACAGTGTGATTGAGTGCACAAATTCTGTACTTGAGTAAATGTTTCCCATTTTTTTATATTTAGGCAAATATTACTGAAGTAAAAGTAGAAGTTCTCCACTTACATGTATACTTGAGGAAAAGTAAAAAAAGCAATAACCTTCAATTTTACTGAAGTATGTAAAGTACATACTGTACTTTTCATAGTAATCCCTCAAACCCCAAATGAGCTTATTAAGAGAATGTTGGCCAATGTTTAACCTTCAACTCGAAATTATTTTAAAAAAGTAAACAAAAACATGAATTATTGATAAACTCTACATAAATTCCTTAAAATATTAACTGTAATAAATTTCAGCCTTTTGAGATTGAATAATTGTACAGGTCCAGATTGAGATTCCGATTTTTATAGGATTAACTGTGTTAAATGAGTTTATATTAAATATATAAGAATAGCAGATTTTAAAAACACATACATTCTAGGTACAATTCAGAACAGTATACATACACTTACCATAAGAAGATTCAGAAGAAGAAAAAACAACATGCAGGGAGCAGGTTTATGACATTTATGGACAAGTATAAGATAATGAAGTACCTTACCAAGAAATATTCAACCTATATTTAATATCTATAAATGTTACATTCATGGGGTAATGTCACGTTCTCATGAGGCTGAACAGAAACGTGCACAGATACACTATATAATCATCATATAGAATGGTAATGACAACCTCTAATCTTATATTCCATAATAAACCCATCGTGGGATTATAACAAAAACACACAACAATAAAAATTATTTAAAATTCTCAAATTCTCTTTTCGTATTTAATGTTCTTTGAGAGCACAAGACGTTCTACACCCTCAGCTCACAGTTCATCTGGTATATTTTGTACACTTTTTGCACCATAAGCTTTGGAATCTGGAAGAATGCAACCAGACGGGCTTTTTAGACTTGTGACTGTGCACACGTTTGTAGCCTGGTGCCCAAAGGAAAACACCCTGACACAATCAGCTTTTTAAAGTGTGTACGTGCCTGCGAGTACTGCCTCCATTTTTAACTTTTACCATCTAGGAAGAAGCCTGTGCATGAACCTGTCAGACCCCACCCCCCACCCTTATGATGTCACAGAGGTTATTTGCATAGACCCTCCAGGGACTTGGTGCCCATGTTAAAGAGTTAAAAAGGAAATTAATGCGTGACCTTTCAAAATTCACAGTTGTGCTTAGTGATGAAAAGAACTGTAGTGAAAGTGAAAAAAAATCTGATTTGTGAGACAAAGAACTCCAAGTGAATTAAAATACATAAATACGTAAGTAAATAAATAAATAGATGTGCAAACAGCACTGTTAGATACGTTAGTGCTGGTAAACCGTTTAAAGCTTCTTCACACTGTACACTCAGAAGCAGCAAAAACAGGGATTTATAAGAACACTTTATTACAGCGGTGATATTGGACAATGTGGAGAAGCTTTTGTGGGGGTCTGTTTAATACAGCATGCAAGCCGAACAAGCAACACGTCAAACTGAGGCTTTTGACCAGCAAGACGAATTTGAAAAAAACATGGCATTGCGATGCTGGAAACAGACCCTGAGAATTATGTGGAAAAACTAGTAGAAAAATTAGTTGCCCACATACCAGTCGGTGGAACAAGTCTTTGACTTTCACCTTAGTGGTGGCAGGAACCTCCATCTCTGCTTTCTGCTCGGTTTTAGCTGCACACGGAAAGAAAAAGAAAAGGTTATGTTGTGTTTGTGTTCTCAACAAGACAGACATCATCATCATCATCTGATTAGTAGATGTACTGATAACGTGCTGCCTTTCTGTACAAACATCATGAAATAGCGTTATTTTCACCATATGTTTAATTTCAAATAATTGTCTTTAATAATTATTATATATTATCATTTAGATATTAAATGTTTATATTAAAAATGCCTTTAATAATAATAATAATAATAATAATATCTGGAGGGGTGAAACATGTTCTTAATTTTGACTGGGAAAGCAAAATTAATAATAACAACTATTAATTAATATTTTTAATGAATGAATGAATTAATTAATTGTAATTACATTTGTATAAGTACTTAACTATATTATTAATAATAATATTTATATATAATATAATATATATGATATAATAATAATAATAATAATAATAATAATAAGTTTTATTAATAATTTTTTTTTACATTTTTTGAAAAACACTCCAGTATTTCTCATTTTTAATCATAAAATTCTAACCAATTAGTCCTATAATTATTTATTTAATATTCAAGCATAAACTAACTCTTATGGCATCTCTCATATAACATTAAATAATTCAACATTGATTTTTTTTTTCCATTGCAAGATCAGCCTTTATTTCTTATTCTTATTATTAAGTTATACAACATATTATTAGGTTATGCTTTCTTAAAGTATATTAATATTATTTAGTATTTTCAGACAAATCCTCAGGCATTACACTTGCTGAATGTTCATGGGAACAACTGCAGTGCCTGTGCTTGAAGTTTTCTGGAAATATCAATCGCATCAGTTCTACGCCTTTATTCATTGCAAGTGCCAGTTTGACTTCAACACCCGTCATAGTTGTTATTTTATTTTTTTTTAAACTGCAATAAAATACATAATGTACTAGGGGTATTCTGAATATTTAGAAGAGTCACTCCTTCATTTCTTTTTATTTTTACATAGAACTTTTTTTTTTTTTAATAGCAAAATAGTCCTGAATAAAATAGTGATGGACCTCCACTTATTTATTTTATTCCATTTTTAATTATTATCTCTAATTGGAAACCTTAATTTTCACTTGTATGTATATTATGATATACATATATGACAGTGTAGATTTATTATATTATTATATAACAATGTTTATGTTCTGATTTATTTATTATTTTAGGACAAACTCACAGATGATGTCTGGTGCCTCCATGTAATCGGTGAACTCGTCTTCATTGTCATTTTGCTCAAATTTTGCAAGTGAGCGCTTGTGGCTTGCTTCAAGAATGGTCTTGAGCATGTCCAACTTGCGGAGGTGAGGGCACAGGCTCTGGTTACGCAATGCGTCCTCTTGGTTCACTATTGCACGCTTCAGGTGAGCTTTACCTATGTGGTGGAGCAAGATGGAAAAGTGTGAAAAGATATTTGGTCTACAGCCATCATTACAACTAAATAAACACATCGTCTTTTAAACCAAATGCCCTGCTCACTAGTGCTCATGTGGAAACAGTGAAACCAAATGTTTCATGCTGCCACAGAAAGATAAGGTAGTGGTGTGAAGGGTCTCACCTATGTGACGCCGCTCATGTTTCTTGCGCAAAATCTCGAGGGGAGAGCGGCCATCGGGCATTGTGTCGTACACCTGGGAGAGGGCTTTCTCTTGCTTATCTTCATCATCACTGAGGGTTACTGCTTGCAAATATACAAAAACTGTTACTTCAGCTTTTCATACATGCAATCATTTCATGCAACTTTCCTTGTTATTCATTTTAATTTCTCTCATTTTATCAGTGCACACATACACACACCCACACACCCACACACACACACAACTGAAAGTAATTTCACAATCTACGTCAGCATTTCCAATACAAAAGTATATTTACACAGTAGATGAACTTATAGATATAAGATACAAGCATGTAGTTTGCATGGTATAAACATTCCTCAATATAAATGCTCCACACAAAACTAACTAAAAAAATTTTTTTTTTAAAAAGCACATGTTACTCATTCAGTGCATGTTGACTGATAACTACAACCAAGTTTGACTGCAAGAAAGAAAACGAGTTTTGGCCCAACCATTTTTAATACGCAAAATAAGACCCACAGATCCAGCAGTGAAACACTTCCCTACAGATATTCACCGTCTGAGACCTGGTTCATGTTAAAGCCACATCGCTTAAGGCGTCTGTAGTTCTTCAGATCTGCGCGGCTCAGCGGGAGGCTGCCGTTCCTGGCACTCAGAGGGAGCTGATAAAAAGCAACTCCCAGCGTGTTTGAAAAAGAATAAAAGTTTAGCTAATAGCCTTAGCCATATGTGCGCTCTCACTCCCCCCCCCCCCTCCCCCCCATCCTTCTCGTTCTCCTTCTCTCCCTTTTGACTCTTGGCTCATGCTCAGCAGGCTTCAGTAACAGTTTTGTACACTGGCCTGGCCTCATTAAAATCCCTCTAAATGTAAGGTGACTCTGTTAAACTTCGTTACCCCGATTCACTGCTCCCTTGTGGAACTAAACGAAAGGCCTGAAAACTTAAAAATATCCCTTTAAAGGCTACACTGAGGTTTCAGCCATTCAGGAGATGCCAAGAGGTCTGGGAGTTCACTTGAGAACCTTCGTCCTCATACTTTAGCCTGTCGGCCGAAACACAGTATAGGTGCTGATTGAATCTGTTTTTTAATGTTATACATATAGTACAAAAGATGTGTGTACCAAAGAAGCTACTTCTGATGTTTATGCAACATGGAAGTGATGATTTTGCTTCAATTTCATATTTCAGCCGTTTTGGACAGATGCTTTTATATGCGATTTAAAAATGGTTATTTTTCAGCGTTAAACATTTACATTTTGGCATTTGGTAGACGCTCTTATCCAGAACGACTTACAAAAATGCTTTCATATCATTAGATGGAAACGTGGAATATATGGAAATAATCATTTAAAATGCTAATTATTCATATTTCTTTATGAGTATTAATACCAAAATTGTTGTAAGCTTCTAGAAGAATATGACATTTTTGGTAAAAGCACTGGTATAAAGCTAGAAATCTGTAGGGTCTGTAACCATGTCAAATTCGTGTTGCAATATCTTATCAATTCGAAAATTGCCCATATTTCATCTGAATGACAATTAAGATCATTAAAAGATTTGAATAAAAAATTTTTTTGACAATACAATACATAAAAGAGCATGAAATTGTATTTAGCAAATGTGTTTCCTTTTATCATGAAAAAATATAAACGAGTATGCATATTTATAAAAAAAAAAAATTAAGCATGGATTGTGAGATAAGAATTCATATTATGAAAAAAGGTGTTATATGATTCTATCTGATTTTTTTTTTTTTTTTTACCTACTATAGGTGAGACACTTTTTAGCTCCAATACTATATTTTGGCTGTGTGGATATAGTAATTCGAAATGTAGAAATATAATTTATAATTTTGAATACAAAAATTCTGCATACATATTTTATGATTACTATATGCAATCATCTATGATCTTACAAAACTTATCATTTTGATTCATACACATTCACATTGCATACAAACTTACTTCTTTTGATTGTGTAAAGCTGCTTCGCGACAATGTCAATTGTTAAAAGCGCTATATAAATAAAATTGACTTGACTTGAATCTATGGACAATGCTTTACATATTCGCCTCCACCCTGAGAACACAACACAGTGAACCACGGTGTTACCACATCCTGATGAAACTTATGCTTGCTTGGCTTCTGGGATGCTTCTCGACTATTATACAAACGTATTACAAACAAAACCGGCTCATCGTGACTTACACTCGTGGTCCAGCAGGGAGGTGGAAATGAAGTAATGGGCGAGGCCATGGTAGTGATGGGCCTTCACTTGCGCCATTGTGGACCAGAAAAAGGGCACATTGTCCTTGACAGGGGGCTGGATCATGGTCTGGTGGGCCTGTTCATACACTTCTGCAACCTAGGAAAAATAAATCGATGATATACAAACAAGTTCTACACTGAACAGGACAATAAAGTACAATAATGTTAACAATGGCCTCATGAATGTTGTCAGTTCTCTTGATGAGAAACTGTTGAATTAACCCTCTACTATAAGCCGTGTACGTATGGTTTGCCTAAAATCATGCAGTCTTAACAGCAGTACCTTGGCAGCTTCCTGCGCCATCCTGAGCAGGCTGAAGAACTCGTTACGGATTCCAGGGAGAGTAATCTTTTCAAACACGCACTCTTGAGCCTGAGCCAACATCATCTTTATCAGCATATTCAACATGGCCGGGCTCATATCGTAGCTGGGAGTGTGTGTAAAGGTTTCCTTCAGGTAATTAAGCACACCTATAGAAATCAAGATTAGACATTTATTATACCGGTGCTTTGAAAAGGATTTTTATAGTAGCAGTTTTTCTATTTGTTATATCAAGATAGATTTCCAACTGTTTCCATGCAAATCATGAACATATGGCACGGATCTGTTTTTCTTCCTACTATACCCTACTATGATAAGGATAATACATTTATATACTGTACATGTATTTTATACTACAGTTGACACCAAGCGAACAGTGAACTAAGTAATATTTCTAGCAATTAGTAACTGAAATATTCTTTCTGAGTGTCACGAGTGTGCATGACACCGAGACTGTTGTTCTAAAGTTGCTAGGAGAAAATTTGACTGGGTTCAGCTCTACAATAAGTACTTTGTACTGGACTAAAATAAGAAAAATGGCATTTAAGAACACAGACCAGCAATATCTGACCACAAACTTTTTACAATAATTAGCCGTATGTCAATTTATCAATGTCACTTAACTATGCAAAAACAGGTACATTTCCATAGACCCGAACATTTCACTAACAATGTGAATTACGGCCCAATCCGGATAAAACTGCATCCTGTAAGCGGCTCGACCAGAACAGTCTGACCTTATCAGAATGAATTTTCTATGGGAATGAGAGGGGTGTATTAGCCATGTAAATAGCTGATCTAAATGTTTATCACTTGTTGGAATTAAAAAAAAAAAAAAAAAAAAAATATGTGCATGTGGTGTGACCAACAATTTCTGAACTTCCGTTCTCGCTCAGCGGTTTTTACTTTCATCCACTGGGTGTTCGGCTGAGAAAGGAGCTCTGACTGGCTTGCCATTTCATACAGTACAGACGAAAAGTTTGGACACACCTTCTCATTCAAAGAGTTTCCTTTATTGTGTTCTTTATTGTGTTCTTTAGCCCAAACGCGTCTCTTCTGCTTGTTGCCTGTCCTTAGCAGTGGTTTCCTAGCAGATATTCTACCATGAAGGCCTGATTCACACAGTCTCCTCTTAACAGTTGTTCTAGAGATGTGTCTGCTGCTAGAACTCTGTGTGGCATTGACCTGCTCTCTGATCTGAGCTGCTGTTAACCTGCGATTTCTGAGGCTGGTGACTCGGATGAACTTATCCTCCGCAGCAGAGGTGACTCTTGGTCTTCCTTTCCTGGGGCGGTCCGCATGTGAGCCAGTTTCTTTGTAGCGCTTGATGGTTTTTGTGACTGCACTTGGGGACACTTTCAAAGTTTTCCCAATTTTTCAGACTGACTGACCTTCATTTCTTAAAGTAATGATGGCCGCTCGTTTTTTTCTTCACTTAGCTGCTTTTTTCTTGACATAATACAAATTCAACCTCTTTGAATGAGAAGGTGTCAAAACTTTTGGTCTGTGCTGTACATAGTAAAGCACCTAACCAATCATAGATGAGACTGAATCCTTGTAACCATTTGTAATGCTGAAGGTGGGATTTCACGGGAAAGATGGGAAGCCGAACCTAACCGCAAACTTACTATTAAAACACTATTGTACTTCCGGCAGATTTAACGCATCACAGCAGGAAGAACCACTTTGCACAGACAAATAAAACCCTTATATTCTGATCAAGTGCTGTGACCATGTAATCGGATTATGGGAGTACCGCCATGTAAACAGTTCAGCTGGAATCTCTAATCGAGAGGATTTCAATTAGATTAGAGAAATATTGTCCATATAAACTTAGCTAGTGTTCAAAGATGTTCAAGAATTTACACTTCGCTAGCAAGACATTTGGCATCATTAGACACAATGACTGTTTTGATTGCTGCATTTGCTAAACTGGCTTCTTTCACAACATAATCTTTAAAAAAAAAAAAAAAAAAAAAAAAATTTCTAAAAAATAATTCAATATTTCTAACATTTATGTGTAGCAATGTTTTTACCCAGCAAAATCATATAGGATATTTTATCACTTTTTATTTTAATGACCAGAACCTGCCCACAGTGACAACTGACTGGTTTTCCCAGACCACCTCACATTTACTTTGGTTTCTTGTACTGAATAAAGAACAACCAGCTGTGTGGGTGTAGGGAACGAGTTCGAAATCATGTGGGTTTATTTTAAATTAACCAGATCCAAAATGTACAAAAGCTATGAAAGATTTAAAAAAAATAGATAGATAGATCCAATTTCCCTGCATGATCTGTGTGACTCATATCTCTCTCTCTTTTCATTTGATTTAAGACCTCGAAATCTGTGTACTGGTGTCTTGGCAACCGATGACTTGGCAACTTTAAGTCCCTTGTGGTAGTTCTGTGTGATTTACACTTTAGTTCAAGCACCGTGACACAAATGAACTTAAATTACAGGAATTCAATATAGCAAAAAAAAAAAAAAAAAAAAAAAAAATCTGTGTTATTTGTAACACTTAAAAATCCTGCAGTCTATCTTGGATACGAGCTTACATCATTTTTAACAAATACCGATTCAGGCTGTCGGAACTAACCGGCTGATTTTTGCAAGGTGCTGATGGCGTCCCCTAGGCCAGCCTGTGTGTGTCTGTCGCTGCGTGTGCCGATCTGGGTGTACAGGGCGGCCATGTTGAACAGGACGCTGGCCTTTTCCAGGGATATGTTCTGTTGGCACACTGGTACACCGGTAAAAGAGTCGTACCTGCGCGAGGCAGAAACGAAAACACATTTCAGTCTCTGGGTTGCCATGCATCTCTAAACACTTTCAAAAACCCACCAGACCTGCTGTGCTTCTTCCATTGGCATGTTGAATGATGACACACGCACACAAAAAAAACATACTTTTAAAACACTACAATAAGGGTACAGCTACAGCAACGGCACAGGCTGCAGTAAAATACAATTACAGAACTGGATGTGCTGTTGATGATGACAGTAGGCAAGAAAGTTGCCAAGAAAGTAAAGGACGGTGAGCTGAAACATTACATGCCCTTCGGTACGTCTGACCCTGAACACTGTGTGTCATTTCAAAAGTGAATACTGAAGTCATGTGACCTGAATTATGAGGGAGAGAAAAAAAAAAGGAATGAAAATGAAATGCTACTTTTACAGCTGGAACTTGGAACACACCATGTGAAGAAGATGCCCAGCTGGCGGTTCGGGGAGGAGAAGCGACTCTCCAGGAGTGACAGCTGGCTGAAGTAGCTGGCGAGCAGTTCCACTCCGGCGTCATTACGGCTTGGAGTGCGGCATGCCTGCACAAAACACACACGTCAGATGCGCGGATTCTCGGGTACAGTATCATCCTGCGACATGTGTTATTTATTAAGAATAAACCTTTAATATGACCCTTATTTTCCTTATACTGTATGGCAAGTCCTGAATGATTTTATTTCTTTTATGCTAAAGTGTCAATTTTTTGCAATAGTGTAACAAAGTAAACTTATTCCTAAAGCTGAAAGGTCTCGGGATGGATGCTTTATATTTTACACATGAAAGACGTACTGTATTACTCTGACTTAATACCTTTCTGATGTCCATCAGATCATCGATTTCATCCTGAAATCGTGTGCCGTCCTCACTGTAATGCTCAAGGATGAAATCCTGCCAAAATACAAAACATTTTACTGAAACTATTACCTACTAAAAGGACATTCCCATAAACTGTGACACACCGAGCAACACACACCCATCATCCATCACTCTAAATGCAGGGTAAGTGAGTGCAAAGCCAAATATGACATGAATGACACTTGTGATAATGTAAAAATGATGGGTTACGTACAGTACTGGCCAAAACTGATCAGACTGGGTCGAAAACCACATTAGAAAATGTGAACTCCCGGTTTACTGTACATACATCACTCAGCACTTTATATTTCCTAAGATTATACCTAGCAAGATATGCACACACACACGAAAAAAAAAAATCCAACCTTAAAAGGTACAGAAAAGTCCACATCTTTTGTCTCCTTCAGACCCAAAGGAATGAGAGGGATGATGGCTGAATCTCTGTTAAAAAAACAAAAACAGAAAAGAAAAGAAAAAAAGATCAAGCATTTAACAGCAGCATAATGACGAGCGAGTTACAGATACTCAACGTCAACCATGACTATAATGTAGATCAGCGACAAGGGAAAATTGCAGAGTAGTTAAATGTCCTAGTGATAAGGATCCTAGTTCCTCTGTTCCAGCCTACAACAGGTGACCGGTGGCTTGGCCTCTACATTCTGGATGTTATATAAAGCATCTTTTGCAATAAGAGGCATAAATGAATAACTACAACAATCTAAAGTTGTGGATTATAAATAGTATATGATATTGAATTGAATGAAAAATCACAAATCACTAAAAGTTTACTTTCTGATTTTCTTCAAGCAGCTAAATACTGTACAATAAAAACTGCCAAAACTATCTAATAAGCACTGAAACACTGTGATATTAATAAGTTTCAATGTCATCAATTACAAAAAGCGATAAAAACTTTTTCTGCTCCACATTCCAGTCCAGTGGGGTTCAGTATTATACAAGGATCTATAAAAGAATTTGAAGGAAAAGAAGTAGTTGTGGGTGGCGTAGTGGTTTAAAGCTGGCGGCTTGCACCTACAGGTTCCGGGTAGGATTCCTTCCTCTGAGTGTGTGTTTGCATGTTCTCCCTGTGCTTGGGGTTTCCTCCGACAATCCAAAGACTAACTGCCGTTCGCAAATTGCCGAAGTCTGAATGAGTGCGTGATGGTGTGTGTGATGGTGTGCGTGATGGTGCGTGTGTGTGCGCTGCTATGGATTGGCACCCCGCCTCATGCCCCTGGGATAGGCTCTAGGCCCCCACAACCCTGTATACAGGATAAAGTGGTATAGATGATAAGTGAGTGAGAAGTAATTGTGATACTCCTGCAAAATGTGAGTATCTGTTTTTCTTTTGTAAGTTAAATAAAATTATTGAAATTTAAAAGGTGTGAATTGATTCTGAATTGATCACTGACCATTCGACTCAATTAACAGAGTCGACCAACAAAGCATTGTACATAATTTGTACAATCAAAAATGTAATCGTCATTAAAGTCTTTTTTTTTTTTTTTTTTGATACAAAGAAATTGATTCATCAGCCAGTGCTCCAGTTAAAAATACACTCTGAGCTGTGTGAGAAGCTTGTGCTTTTTAGACCCTGTCCTCTACTGCTGTTTATTTAATCTTATCATCAGGATTAGATACACACTGACTGCAGGTGATAGGGTTTTGTTTGGCTGCTTTATTCTGGATGCGCACAGGCTGGAACGGTTCTAGTAAACACGCTCACATGCGCACAGAAGACAGCAGGCTCTCTTTAATTCGGGATAAACCCGAATTAATGACCTTTTGCAAATGCCTGAGATTTGGAATGAGGAAAAAAAAAAAACGAGAGGCTGAATCTCGTTCTCTTTCTGTTCTGTCCAAAGGACGCGCTCTCACACACACACGCACACACACGTCTTAGCTCATTGCCATCTGACCACTAATTACGCTTTTTGTTTTTCGGTTGTTATTGGAGACGAGGAATCTCTGCGAGAAAGGGACCACTTGAGGACAGACTTCTAAGCTTGCTCGCTCTCTCTCTCTCTCTCTCTCTCTCCTATTCATTCATTACAGGGCAAAACTGTAGCCAAGCTGACGGACGGTAAGGTTATTCTTATGAGGGACAACAACAACAGAATACTATAAACAGATACAGTTTAAAGAGAGCTTAACATAAAGCAAGTGCTATATACAGTAATGATGGAGTCAAGGGAATCCCTCCACTCTTCTGGAAGATTTGGGAACGTGTACGTTTCATTCATTCGGCCATAACGGTCAGGGACAAGCCGTGTTTTTATGGACCAGCCTTGGCGCACTGGAACAGGTTCGGGCCTCTTCACTGAAAATAAGACCTTCTAGAAAATCTGAGGAAGAACCACATGGGAGTTCGGTTGTCCGGATACTTTTGGCCATATAGTGCATGCACAGGACAAACGCTCATGCACGCTTTTATTGGTTTTTGCACAACACTGCTTGTGTGTGTCCTGTTTCCCAAAAGCATCATGGCACCATAATCATTTTGAGGGTTTAACAGCGCAGTCAGTGCTATGCTAGTGCTATCTAATTATTAACAACTTCACTTTTGGAGTGCATCAAGTTTCCCTAAAAGTATAATCCAGCATTCCTAAGTTGCACGCACTTCCTTCCTGAATGCTGTTATTTCTGTTGAAAGCATCATACTGTAGATCCTCATATGACTGCATGGCTTTTCCCACCAATATAAAACCTGATCGGTGTGTACGTACTGTAAACCGCACCCGGACTTGATTGGCAGATCATTATATTCACACGATCAGCTGTCGCATGCAACCAAACAGGACACCAATCTGATGCCGTAATGCATCATATAATGCATCATATCGTAAGTTAAAATATGTCACGAACTTCTCATCCATGCAGAGTGTGCTGAAATGGTTCTGAAATCTCTCCGAAACGACGCTGTGCATGATTAAAAGAATAACAAATATTACATTGTTCCTGAGGCAAAGAGTGTTTCTTGCATACAGTAAGTGCAACATGACTTCTAACTAGTATCATGTCCTTTTTTTTTTTTTTTTGGATGCATACAGAATACTGTTAGGCGTGTTTAGGTCTACTTGTCTAACAGGCTCGTGTTTGGCAGCATGTGAACCAGTTTAGCAGGCAGCGAGCAGGGGGAGGATCCTTGATTAGAATCTTTTTAAAGTCTGACTGTGTGTGTGTGCGCGCGCTTATTATATATTTCTCATCCAGTCATTTCCTTAAACACCAGTCAGGTTTGCCGTACTTAATTACGTTTAAAAAAAAAACAAACAAACAAAATAAAAGGTTTGGAGTGGGAGTAGGAGTTACACGTACAGAACGTCCCGGGCACGAACGAGCTGCCCTCCTCTGTCCTGCATTACTGCTGACTCATCATGGTTCACCAATTTATACTCAGCCGAGGCCCAGACACAGACACTCACCCAGTGATTTATTTTCATCATTTTATTCATGTATATATTACTCTTAAACTCTGGAATGGTGTTTTTCTAGCGATGGTTGTGAGATAACCAGTTTAAGTTTAATCAGTAACAGTGTAACGAATGAGTTCCTATACATTTTTCCTCCCGCTGGAACACAAACGAGCACTAAAACTCTAAAACTAGAACTCTTTTCTTTTTTTTCGACCTGTTTACAGTTTGCTGTCTGTCAGAAGGTTTTGAACACCAGGCTTCTCTTTATGCTTGATGACTGTTTAATCACTATTATTATACAGGGCTAGTATTATCTCTACAATGCAAGCATGGTATGTCTGGGATGTAAATTGTTCCAATAAAATAGTTCTAGTTTCTAAAATTCCTCAGATTACACAACATTTATTCACAAACAAATTATTTAAGACGAATTACCTGATAAGATTTTCACATAACATAATAAAATAATTATTATTTACAATTAATACTCTTTGATTGTTTGTGTGCGTGTGTGTGTGTGTGTGTGTGTGTGTACTTACTGTACATTCTGGTAGACCTCGACCGAACTGTTCAGACCTTCCAACTGCTCCATAAGAAGCTGCAGATTGGAATTGACGTAACTTAGCTCCAGCATCACCATGTCTCGGACTTTATTATTGACTGTGGCCCTGAGAGACGGAGAAAGTGCGAGAGAGAGCGAGGGAAATAGGATAAGGACATTATTAGGAGTGATATTCTTGGCCATTTTTGTAGTGATGTTCTTAACTGGTCTGAAAAAGTAAATGCGTAAATTTCATTCGTGTTCAGGTTAATATCCTCCTGGTGTTGGGCAAGACCCTTAAAACTGTTTGCTCCTTCCAGAATTCTCTTTTTTTTTTTTTTTGTATGACATTGATTGTGCATTTTTACTGTTTTCTAAGCCACACTTCTAATTATCTTAATTATTGTTATTATTTTTATTTTATTAAAAAAAAAATTTTTTATTACTATTACTATACATGTATATAATTTCTCAATTGTATTAAGTTATTGTCTTCTGTTCTGCTTTGTTTTCTGTTTTGTAACGTTGTCTAAAAACCCATAAATAAAGTAAAAAAAAAAAAAAAAAAAAAACTGTTTGCTCTGGGGGAGGGGTGTATAATGGCTGACTCTCTGTTCTGACCTCGGCTTCCTAGCCGGTGGGACGTCACTCTCCTGCAATATACAGTGGGTTGTATATAGCATTGTTGCTATGTTGTTTGCTCCTAGAATGTAGCTAGCTTAGCAGCTAATCATTCTCAAGCAAAAAAGTAGACTTGGCTATACTGTTAATGTCACTAATGTGAAAGGAAGGCTCAAAGGGACCAATAAGAAATGTTACTATGGTAAACTACAGTACATACCATAATATACATACATACCACAGGGTTACCGCGGTACTTGGGACAGTACTATGGTAGGCACTTTATCAAGTACCAGGGTAGGTACTAAGGCACTTCATTGGGTACAGTGGTAGTACTATGTGAATACCAGGGAACTTATTGTGTAGCACAGTGGGTTGTGCATACCGTACCGTATTACTGTAGATATGTTCGCACATTACTCCTTGTAATATAAAATAAAATACATGCAGTACAGTGTTATATACCTGCTGAACTTTGGTAGCCACCCAAAAAAAATACCATGGTCCGCACCAAAATACTGTGTATTAACCTTTGTAGGGAACCATCAAGGGTAAAACGGCACTGCAGGGGTTACTGCAGCAGAGGCATTGTACTGTGAGTAGCATGGGACTTGGAAAGATACTACTGTACAGTTACATAACAATTAAAGAAGTAAAGAAATAAACATGGTACATAAACATGTTTACATAGCACCATGTCATGTACCATTGTACCAAAGTACATACAGTACGTATGCGACTGTGTGAGTTCTATTCCCATTCTAAAATCTCAGAGAAATCTTGGTGAAAGCGTGTCAAGTTTCGCCAAGAGCCTGCATCTCCACGGCAACTCACTATCTGATCTGTATGATTCTTTCCCATGCAGAGATTGCTGCTGATAAACACTCAGATTTGCAATTAGGTGCATCAGTATGAAACAGTATGAAAACTGCAGAACAAAACTGGGGTGTGATTGCTACTCTACAATAAACCGCTCATCCAGTTATTTACACCATCTGGCCACAAGCCTGGAGCTCCTGTAATCACAGGTCAATGACACCTACTGTAGATAAAAGTCGATGCAAATCGACAGGTGGCTGCTACTGGATACAACTGCGTGTTTTCATCTCTCGTGCACGTCTCCCTTCAGGGAAATGTGCGTTTCGGCTAATCTCCGGACCAAAGGGTCAAAAACTGTGAATTCTTTAACTAAAGAATAGCTTATGCATGCGGGTTGGACGGCTTTTCACGTTTGACATCGGACATGACGGACAACCTTGCACTTGTGTTCATCTGTCAAACGTTTTGCAAGTTCCCATGAGCAGCTTGGCATTAGCAGAAAAGCCCTTCTTTTGAGAGAAAAATGTAGCGACAGAGTAAATCCCTTGTCGGTCATTATATGTATAGGGTCAGGTAGTTTTTTTTTTTTTTAGTAAACGATCCATCATTTTGACAAACCGTCTACCATAATCTTATAATCGGCTGCTTCTATGCAGCTTTTAGCCAGTTTAATAGACTAGGGTATTAAAGATGTCTTTAAAAAGGGTTTAAAAAAAAAGACAGACATGAAAGGAAATGAAAAAGAAAGCACGACCTATTTCTTTCAGCTGCGATTGAGAGGATATGCAACATGGCCGACGAGGCAGGTGCGCTATGCTGCGAGTGCTACGGTCCACTCGAGAGCACACAAGCGATCTGCGCCAGCCATTAGCGCGAGAGCTTGCCAGAATAAGCCAGTGAGTCAGGCTTTTATCTTTGCGGACGTCCCATCGTTTCGATGTAAACAAGACAATAACTGTATTCATCTCCGTCACAACCCCCAACCCCCCCCCCTCCCCCCCACCTTCAAATTCGGCCTGTTTGTTTTAGATAAGCTTCTCTTTGTTAAGAACGTATTTTAGTCCAGCGGACAACTCCGACTGTGAATTTAGACTAAAGAAAGTGGCTATTTAATTAAAAGCCCACACAGTGAAATTTGTAACCAAAAAAATATCAATAAATAAATAAATAAATAAATAAATAATAATCTTAATATGTTCTACTCATAATACAAATACATGACTAATACTGGTCTGGAGCACGGTGGGTCCAGATTCAATTCCCGCCTCTGATCTTTTGGCAAGGAGCATGCGTGTTATTCTTCTTCTGCTTGGTGGGTTTCCTCCGGGTTCTCCGGTTTCCTTCCACAGTCCAAAAGACATGCAAATTAGGCTAACTGGTGAAACGTGTATGTGTGCATTGCGATGGACAGGCAACTCATCCAGGGTTTACCCTGCTTCGTGCAATAAGTCTCCTGGGACAGGCTGTAACCTTGTATACAGGATAAGCCGGTATAAACGATGAGCATGTAAGATATGGAATATATAGCTCCTATTTAACTGCGAGGAAAACCTCTTGAATCAGTCAAATGTAGGCGGCTCTTCTCAGTACTGTGGACCGTATCGACTTACTTTCACCTATGCTGCGCTGGACAGATCGGTAAAACACGTGACATGGAGCGATACAAACAGTTCAACGTCCCAGTGCTGTTATGCTCTATATCATCACTCAAGGAATGCCTCTCGTCCAATCAGATTACTCAGTTGTATCTAACTGTTGTATAATAAACATTACACCATAGCACTGTTGTATTCTTAACTCTGATTGAATAATGACTGTACAACACAAATCCCAAGGTTTTTTTTTTCTCATTTGAAAAAGTCATTATTGCCATTTAAATATTTAACATATGACCAGATAAATAATAAAAATATGTATTTGTTTTCTAATGGCTGTGGCATAAGAGGAACACAACTATTAAGAGAATGAAATCAGTATAAACAAATAAAACTGTTTATATAAAATAAAAATTCTAAACTAAATTAGTTAGAATATAATCAGCTTTGCAAGTCTATTTTCCTAGAACAGCACATCCTGTCATTTATTTATTCTTCACACAGACAAAACCAAATAACTATAAGCTATTTTGTTCATTACATACAATAATCTGTCCACGTTAGCTAACCAGTACAGCACACACACTGTGTCCCAGAAACCACATTATCATCTAATCTCGGACACGACTCGCCCTGATTTTGAGTTTTGGAAGCTCATTTCCTGTCATCGCTAGCTGAACTCGTGAATCAGTGTTTAGGGAAGACGAATGTATTGTGCCAACATGACCTCTGCGCTATGGTTGAAATAAAAATCTATATATAAAAAAAAAAAAAAGATCAATTAATTAATTTTAAAAAACACCAATAGAAAGTTTTTCACATTAAAACCCACTGTATTGAGGCCGACACGGTGTTCTGGCTGGGGAAAGCGGGAAACAATTCCACAAAAACAGAAGATCAACAGAACCGGTTCTGCTCGCAACTGACACAAAGGCCGCAGGAAGAACGCGGACATGCCGAAGACACATGACTACAAGAACATGCATGACAAAACAAAAAAGAACCACCGTGATCAATCATCTCTATTTATACTATAAGATCATGTTACACAAAACGGGTTTTATTCCAGTGCCTTGAGTGATCATTACACCTGTGAGAACGTGAGACGTACAAACTTTCAGATGAAAATAGACACAAAACACCTGAGCGTCTTAGCATGACTAAAACAGGTCTAGATAAAAAAAAAATTAAAAAAGCACACCAAAAGTGTTGTTAACACTGAAATGGAGATCAGTGAAACAGAAATCAGTGATTTTTATTTGTTTAAATGGTTCTTCTTTATAAAGGATTCTGAACAATGGTAGTAGTTATGAAACAAGGGATTTCACCGTGTCTGTAGCTTCGGCTTGAATCGGTGTGACCTCTGAGGCCTGTAACCTGTTACGACTTTACCCCGTCGACAAGCAGTGTCAAAGGTGAAGTGCTGAACGGAGGCCTTGCTCCTGCTCTCGGATCCCCCATGAACCATTTAGAACTTTCTCCTTTGATGTATGTATGGCTGTGTGTCAGGGTGTGTATATATAAACATGTCCCGGGTCGTAACCACACGGTTAGAATAGTGTATCCCTGACACTGGGGCCTCTCCGCGGATGCCCTCGGTTAGCCTGAGGCCCGTCCTCACAGCAATAATAACAGCTCGGTGAGGAAAGATTATTTTAGGATTAACATTACGTTTAGTTTCAGTTACAGTTTATGAGTTCTGCGTAAATTGCTTACATTGAGTTGCTCTGACATAAAAAAAAATTTTTTAAATAAAAATACTATGAATAAGCTGTGATAAGCCCAACTTTATACATAGAACCAGACTGTTACTTAGCAATAAGGTTTACATAGTCAAGGTCGCTGATAGAAAATGTATGTGAACTCAATGACCGTCTCCAAAAAAAAAAAACAGTAACTTGAGTCGCTAGTTTATTAAAGTGTCTAACTTTCTCTCTTAGGAAAAAAAAAAGACATAATAGGTTGCCTGTAATTTCCAATAATTGTCTTTAAATGCAATATGACAAGATCAAAGGAGATTTCAAAGACTGTTTAAATCTTCAGAAGACTGGACTACTAAAGACACCAGACTTCCTAATGTCTAATATCAGAACTGTTTGCAAAAGAAGAAATTCCTATCAATGCACGTCAATAACCGGCTTTACGCGTAAAGATCAGTGCCAACCATTTCTGCTGGAAGTTCTACAGAACCACAGTGTTTTGGGTTTTAAATTAGAGCAACAAACAACATTCTGGCAGTCAGAGTCAGAGCCGTGACCCGAAATCTCAACTAAAACACTATCAACATTATTTTTAAAATGCTCCAACCACTAACCCTGAGCAAGGTTCTGGGCCGTCACAAGCTGCGTAAACACCTGCAAAGCACCTCGTCATAAACCATACCAGGTCAAGAGCTTCAGTAACCTTTCACATAAATGAACACTGAACTGGATGAAATGTCATCTTATTGACTTTCAGCAAGTTTGTTGGCGCCAGACAGATCGAGCTGTTCTTAGAGATTCAACAAAATGGTGACTAAATAAATCAATTAATAAGTAAATTAAAACATCCAGTAGAAATAGCTTATCAAGGACTTCCGGTTAGCAGCCACATGGAGTAGACGTGTTAGAGAGCTGCTCCGATAATTTCGAATTTCTTCACTCCCTTTTTCGTTTCTAAATGTTAAATAAAATCTTTAGGAAACAATAACTTTGTACCTTACCCCACGATCATTTATTTTCCACTTATAATGGCTACCAGGAGTGTTAAAACAGGGAAAAAAGATGACACTGCGGCCGTTCTAACAGTCGAGGCTATTTCTGCGCTGTTAGATAAACACCGAGAAGCGCTAGCGGCTGACTTTAAATCCTCGTTTAGTTTACTGGAAAGTAAACTAGACAAAATTCAGGCCCAAGTAGAGGACCATGGTCAGCGCTTGCCTTCCTTAGAGCTCGCTACGGACGACCTGAGCCAGCGTGTGAGCGAGCTGGAGAATATCTGCTCCGGTCTTCGGGAAAACAACTCGAAGTTAACGGCCAAAGTTGTAGACCTAGAGGGCCGGAGCAGGAGACAAAATCTGCGTGTCCTGGGTCTTCCAGAAGCTACGGAAGGTGCACTCCCTACCGAGTTTTTCTCAAAATTTCTGTGCGAGGTGTTTGGTAGCGAAACGCTGCCATCCCCGCCTGAGATTGACAGAGCCCACCGTGTACCTGTATCCAAACCCGCTTCAGGACAGAGACCTCGGCCCGTCATTCTCCGTGTGCACCGGTACCAGGTCAAAGAGCTTCTGATTCGGGAGGCGCGGCGGAGAGGCAAGCTGGAGTACCGCGGTCAGCAGGTTCGCATCGTGGAAGACTACGCTCCCGAAGTTTTAAGCCAGCGAGCCGAGTATAGAGACGTTATGACGGAGTTATACCAGCGTGGACTCCGGCCTTCTCTCCTGTATCCTGCACGACTCCGGATCACTCTCTCTACCGGACAGAAGAAGTGGCTACGCTCGGTAGAAGAGGCGCAAAAATATATAGACAACTTGCCGAAAACTCCGTAGTACACTCGATTTAAAATTCAGTTTCAACATACAACTACAGTTCTCAGGAAAGTATCCTTTAAAAAAAAAAAACTTAAAATCCAGTCATGTTTACGTTTTTCCTGGTAAGAGTACTGTGTTAAAACTTGGTGTGGTTATCATTATTATTTTGTTATTATTCTTTCTATTTTTAATGACGTGTGATTTATATATTTGTTTTCTAGAGTTACAATGTAACGTGGGGGGGTGTTCTGTGTTTTTCTCTCATTAAGAGATTTCAGTATTGGAGTGTAGAAATGTTTTATTTATATATTTAATTCTTAGTTTATGTAAATTACGTCGGAGCTGAAGATGGGGTGGTTAGCGGCAGGAAGATTTGTCGGGTGAAACTATGGAAGGATGGAAGAGCTTGCTGCTTTGTTTTTTAGCAGCTATCTTGTTGTGTTCGGGGGCAGTGGGGTGCGGGGGGGAGGGGTGCGTGGGGGAGGGGTGCGGGATCTCCAAAGCCAGTACTATGTTACTTCTGTGTATACAGTGTATGTTGCTCTGTGTTTTACACTTTTGTTTTAAGGCTGACGCTGGGCATTTCAGTATTAGTTATGTTTACATACCCACATCTTCTGTCAAGGAGAATGAATAGTTCTTTAAACTTTGTGAGCTGGAATGTTAAGGGTTTAAACCATCCGGTCAAGAGAAGGAAGGTGCTCTCACACCTTAAACAACTTAACACTGAAATTGCCTTCTTACAAGAAACTCACATTCGCAGTTCTGATAACTCTCGCCTAATGTCGCGTTGGGGAGGGCAGCACTACCACTCAACCTTTCAGGCCAAAGCTAGGGGCGTCTCAATTCTTATTAATCCAAACATTTCTTTTGAGCACCATAATGTTGTTCCTGATATACATGGTCGCTATATCATTGTTTCAGGGAAATTATTTAATACTAATGTAGTGTTGGCTAATTTATATGCCCCTAATTATGATGATGTTTCCTTCTTTGAACATTTCTTTTCTGCTTTACCAGATCTGGGCTCATACTCTCTCATATTAGGGGGAGATTTTAACTGCTGTTTGGATCCATCACTTGACAGGTCATCGCCCAATTCTATACCACTGAGTAAATCTGCCACGCTACTTCAGTCCTATCTCAGCAGCTTTGGTATCTCTGACATATGGCGCTTCCTCAATCCAAAAAAGAAAGAATACTCCTTTTTTTCACATGTTCATCACACTTTCTCCAGAATTGATTATTTCTTTGTAGACAATCAACTTATCCCAATGGTTAATTCTTGTTCTTATCAGAGCATTGTGATATCGGATCATGCTCCAGTTGTTATGTCTATACAACTCCCTGATCTCCCTCAAATTAGAAAACACTGGCGCTTTAATTCATCATTACTGATAGATGATGACTTTATTAAATTTATGGAAGACCAGATAGTTTTTTTCTTAAACACAAATGAAACACCTGAAGTGTCATGTTTAACTGTTTGGGATGCTCTGAAGGCCTACCTCAGGGGACAGATAATTTCATACACTGCAAACATGAAAAGGAAGGCATTTAAAGAACGGAAAGATCTTTCCAACCAAATTAAAGAAATAGATCAGCAGTATGCCCTGCTTAAAAACCCGGATCTGTATGAAAAACGTGTAGAATTGCAAACTAAGTTTGAACTTATTTCAACACATGTAATTGAAGGTCAGTTATTAAAGAGTCGGAGCCAATTTTACATTCACGGTGACAAATCTGGAAAACTTTTAGCCAATCAGTTAAGAGGATTTAGAGCACAGCAATGCATTACAAAAATTCGGATGGAGGATGGTACCATTACTACCGATCATTCTAATATCAATGATGCATTCAGAAATTTTTACTCTCGATTATATACTTCTGAGTTCCCAAAGGACCATAGTTCAGTTGAGAAATTCCTGTCTCAACTAGATATTCCAACACTGTCCCCTGAGTCTAGATTAAGATTGGAAGAGCCCATATCACAAGAGGAAATAGTTTCAGCTATGTCATCATTGCAATCTGGTAAGTCCCCGGGTCCTGACGGGTTCCCTGCAGAGTTTTTTAAATCATTCTCCTCATACCTTGCACCACAACTAGCTTTAGTTCTATCTGAATCTTTTAAGCAAGGTAAGCTGCCTGCTTCATTTAATGAGGCTTGTATCACCCTTATAGCAAAGAAAGATAAAGACCCAACAGAGTGCTCTTCATATAGACCAATCTCTCTTCTTAATGTGGATGTTAAAATCCTTGCTAAAGTCCTAGCTCGGAGATTAGAGAATGTTCTACCCTCAATTATATCTGAGGACCAGACCGGTTTTATCAAAAATCGTCACTCTTACTTCAACATTCGGCGCCTTATGGACATCTTGTACACACCATCAGAGGGGATCCCCGAGTGTGTCCTTTCTCTGGATGCTGAAAAGGCTTTTGACCGTGTGGAATGGGAGTATTTATTTAGGGCTTTAGATAAATTTAACTTTGGTCCAAGTTTTATCACTTGGGTTAAATTATTGTATTTAAGCCCGATTGCCTCAGTTCGGACAAATGCTCAGCAATCTCAACCATTCAGCCTTCGGCGGGGAACTCGTCAGGGGTGTCCTCTTAGCCCATTACTCTTTAACCTTGCCATCGAGCCACTGGCAATCGCATTCCGTAGTTGTAGGGAGATATCTGGGATTTGGAGGCAGGGAAAGGAACATAAAGTGTCCCTTTATGCAGATGATCTTTTACTTTTTATATCAAATCCAATTTCTTCCCTGCCACCTTTGCTGTCATTGCTAAGTGAATTTAGCTATTTTTCGGGATATAAATTAAATTTGCAAAAAAGTGAACTTTTTCTGCTAAATAATACAGCACTAACAACAGGAATGCAACACCTCCCTTTCAAGATAGTGAAAAATCAGTTTACCTATCTTGGTATTACAATTACAAGGAAACATAAACACCTTTTTAAAGAAAATTTTATTAGGTTGTTGAACCAAACAAAAAAGGACTTGGGGCAATGGACACCACTGTCCATGTCTCTGGTGGGCCGCATTAATGCCATTAAAATGAGTATTCTTCCAAAATATTTATATCTGTTTCAGTCTGTACCCGTTTTTATTCCCAAATCTTACTTTGTTGCTTTAGATTCAATTATATCATCTTACATTTGGAAAAGTAAACATCCTCGATTGAACAAGTCCCTCCTTCAAAGATCTAAAAGAGACGGTGGCATGGCTTTACCTAATTTTCGTTTTTACTACTGGGCAGCAAACATTCGATGTGTCATCTTTTGGGCATATTTTCATAATCAACCTAATCGCCCTGTCTGGGTGGAAATGGAACTAAACTCTGTCAAAGACCTCTCTGTCTCTGCACTCCTTGGATCTGCACTCCCCATCCCCTCAATTAAATCAATCAATAATTCAGTTATTAGGCATACCTTGAGAATATGGGCTCAGTTCAGAAAGCACAGCGGTCTTCTGGGCTTTTCTCTCTCCAGTCCTATCGTCTCTAACCATCTCTTCCAACCTTCTTTACATGATTCAGTGTTTCAGGAATGGTACAGTAAGGGCATTAAGTTTTGCAAAGATTTGTTTGTCGATCATAGGTTTGCGTCATTCGAACTGCTTTCTGAGAGGTTTAACTTACCTAATTCTCATTTTTTCAGATATCTGCAAGTAAGACACTTCATTAGCTCATCAATACCAAATTTCCCTGAGGCTCCTGATGCAAATATTATAGATAATCTCCTCTGTTTGTCCCCACTGCGTAAAGGCCTAGTATCCACTATTTATGGTGGACTGATGGGTTTGAGTCACACCTCTTTGAGTAAAATCAAAACTGCTTGGGAGAAAGACCTAAATTTGACACTGTCAGACGACACTTGGAATTCAATTCTCAAGCTTGTCAACTCAACCTCTTTATGCGCCCGGCACTCTTTATTACAGTTTAAGGTTGTACACAGGGCTCATTTCTCCAAACTCAAGCTTTCCCGTTTCTACCCAGACGTTGATCCTTGTTGTGATAAATGTAAAAGCGGAGAGGCGTCTCTTATTCATATGTACTGGACATGCCCGAATTTGGAGAAATTCTGGAGGGATGTCTTTAAAACCTTGTCGTACATATTGAAATGCAATCTTGAACCAGACCCTCTGATTGCTCTTTTTGGTATCACTGGAGAGGAAGATAAGCGTCTAACTCCAGCTAAACAGCGTTTGTTGTCTTTTGCGACACTCCTGGCCAGACGTTCTCTTTTATTCAAGTGGAAGGATGCCACCTCACCCACTCACGCTCAGTGGCTCAGAGATATTATGTCCTGTTTATCCCTGGAGAAGATTCACTACTCAATTCGCCATTCGGACTTGAAATTTCAACAGGTGTGGGGGCCCTTCCTTCGCTTTTTTCATATACATTTATAGTTTGATTCCTTTCCTATTTAATATTTATTTATTTAATCTTTTTTGCACGCAGAACCAAAAACTTCCAGCTCATTTATTATTTTTTTTCCATTTTTCTCCTTTTTTAAATATGCCTGGCGTCTAACCTTTCCCATACATGTATAACTGGCTTGGAGTCAGGAAGGGGTGGGGTGGGTGGTTTAGGGTTTTATAAGGGGGCTATAAAATGTGTATTGGAACGTTGCATGTTTACCCTGTTATATCCCTGTTTAAAATCAATAAAAATATTGTTGGAGAAATAGCTTATCAACAAGTTCAGGGCTTTTTAAAAATAATAAAAAAAGGTTAAAAATAATAATAAAAAGCACTTCCTGAGGCCAATTTTGAATAGAAGTTCGAAGAAGCATCATTGACAAAAAATTGCTTAACATTTTTTTAATCAAAAAGAACAAACCAAAACCCATCACAAGTTTCAAATAAAATGTGGATTATTAAATTAAATGTACATTTTCTACATGACTGCACAAGGTTATAGAACTTTCTTCAGGTTACTGATCGGAACTTGTTGACACTTTTTTTTTTTTTTTTTAAAGTTCTCGTAACTCGTAAATCCAAATTCTTCGAAAAAAATCTTTGCCACATTTTCTAGCCGTAGAAGCTGGCATGGCGTTCAAAAAAATAAAATCAAAACAACAGCAAAGAAAATGGAACTCATTTTATTTCAACAGCACATCAAAGCTGTCATGTACTTCCTAGAACACATACCATATGACACGGTCACACCTTTTCGAACTTAGGGTTCGAAAAGATTTTTTTTCCCTTTTCTGTTGTTCTGCTCACTCGGAAGCCAGTGCATATGAAGCCTGTGCACATTTCTCTTCTAGGTGATAGAACATCCAAAAATGGCTATTTACTAAATGTAGGACTTGCTATACATTTTCTATTAATAACCCTACATATTTGTTACTATACAGCACAAGCTCCATGCTGCACATCCTCTCTGTATTATAATAAAAAGACAGCTGGATCTTACCCGCATCGATCCATCAGTATCAGGGCCACTGGCTGTACCGGACGCACACTGCTGTGCTCTTAAACCCTATCTGGCTTCATTTGAATACGAGAGCGTGTAATAATAACACCGATAATACGGAGCATGAGCCGTGTTTTAGCAGTGGATAAATGGCAAAGAGCACGGGGGAAACATTAAATCCCTGTGTGAGCTTTAAGGTTTTATTCCTGGACATTTTTTTGGTAATCTGTTGACACACTTGCAAACGCATGACGGACAACCTGACTAAGAAAATATTGTTCAAGGTCAGAAATTAAACGTAGTTATATGCGGTACACTGGATCGACAACCTGATCGACACCTACGCAATTTTAGCTGCGGAACAGGAAATGCAAATCTCTTTTTCTGCCGTAGTCTCAACGGTCTCCGGTGGCTTCATTTAGTTTTAATAGGAAACGGTATGTTCATGCTTGCACAGATAGATGCACTGGAGTGTACCAATCACATCATGTTTCTTTTTGGTTAAATAGCCGACAGTTGTAGTGAGAACAGTAACTGGATATTTAGGATTTTAAAATCATCAGTTGTCCATTTTTCTGCTTTTTTTTTTTTAGCTCCGAGAGGATCGGAGAAGAAAAGTAATCACATTATTTTACAGAAAGACCAACCCAGTGAAAGTGTGTGATACTGCTGTGGAACACCAAAAACATACAAAACATTGCTATAGCAACTGATAAGTCCAAGGACTGAGTGTGTGCCTCTCTCTCTCTCGCACTCTTTTTCGTTCACACACACGCAGACACAACAGGAAACAAAGTTTATGGCAGTCATCTGGGTATGTGTGGTTTCCAGGCCACTAGTGAAACTCTATAGCCTCGGGCACCGTGATCGCTCACTGACCTGCATGCAGTCTTGCCACTTCAGCACTAAGATTGGGCAAAAAAAATAAAAAATAAAAAATACTGATTCTGGATCAGCGCAAAGAAGCAAGGTTCAAAGCTACAGGCTTCAGACCAGAAGTGGAAATTTAATAAATCAGCAAGGGGGGGGGGAGAAAAAAAAAAACAACCATGGAACTCCTGGCAATGCTGAACTGGGACTGAAATGAATCGACTGACTTTCTCTCATCATTCGTCTCCTTATATGAGCTTCTATGATCTGTTCATATATTTATGTTCTGCTGTAGACTAGGATAATCAAAATGTATAACAACACAATCCGTCCTAGATGCATCACTTTCACTCAACTGTGCTGTAGAAAGTAATTTTTTTTTTTAAATAATAAAAAAATACTAGCAGCAAAATCTTTAATTTATTCTCAGGCGGTCTAAAGAATATATTTATATATAATATGGGTATAAAGAATTTGTGCTAAAATGCAGTTAAACTCCACTTTGGTCTCATCTGTCCATAGGACATCGTTCCAGATGCCTTGTGATTTGTTCAGATGCAGTTTTGCAAACCTCAGTTGTGCTTCCAAGTTCTTCTTTCCAACAGAAACGGCTTTCTCCGGGAAACCCCCCCAAACACACTGTACCTTTTCAGTCTTCTTCTAATTGTGCTGTCATGTACTTAAACATTGAACATGCTCTGTAAGGTCTATAGGGTCTCTTGAGGTTGTTGTATTTCTCTGAGCATCGCTCCGTCTGACTGTTGGGGACATCCACTCCTGAGAAGAGTGTTTCTTTTTTCTTTTTTACTTTTGAATAAACTTTCACACCCAAATTGTTTGGCATTGCCAATGTCTTCCACCACAGGCACCCCTCTGGATGATCACTTAAGTGAGAGCTGATGATTAGCAGCACTTGACTGCAACCTCACTCACTCACTCATCATCTATACCGCTTAATCCTGTATTCAGGGTCATGGGGGGCCTGGAGCCTATCCCAGGAGACTTGGGGCACATGGCAGGGTACACCCTGTGTGTCCAATCCATCACAGACACACGGGCAAATTGGGAAACCCACCAAGCACGGGGAGAACATGCAAACTCCATGCACACAAAGACGGGAATCGAGCCTGGCCGGGGATCAAACCCGGACCCTGGCGGTGCAAGGCGACAGTGCTAACCACTACACCACCGTGCCGCCTGACTGCAACCTACCCCATTAAATCCAGTGGAAACAGCAAGGGGGATGTAATATTGACATTCTTTTTGTTCTTTCTTACCTTCATTTTTGTTAAATAAACAAGGGCACAGTGAAAGAAGTTATGTCGTATTTAATACTACATTTTCTTTTTTAACAAAAAAAATTTAAATTGGGGGGGGGGTACTAACTTTTACACATCAGTGTACTGTACATATACACTGCACAGTCATCTGAATGTTTAAAAATGACTTTTTGCATAATAGGGAACCTTTAAAGAGACCCAAAGATATCATTTAAACCAAGAACATGAAATCAACAACTGTGAAACACAAAAGTAAAAACGAAATGAAATGCATCCACTCCTGAGGATAAAATAAATACTAGAATAAACACACGCGGTCACAGTTACCCACATTTGACTTTGTTTAACTCCAAGAAGCCAAAGAACACAAACCAAAAAGGAGTTAACAATCTTAGGTTTGTACTTTTCCAAGGTACTGGTCATGAAATAAGCAGACCACATACACACACACACATACACACACACACACACACACACACACACACACACACACACACACACACACATAAGGTACGTCATTACAATTCCTGCTTTCAAATATGAGGTCGGAACATATGCCAGGCTCCCAGATGTAGACCTGAGATTATCTACAGGTTTCTGCTTTCACTCTTTTGCACGTTACACAAACATTGTGAAAAGCATGGACAGGGTGGACGTGAGACAAGGGCAACATCAGGACAGGATTAAGAGATGATTGACTGGAAAAACTAAAAATATTGCCATATTAATGCTGGAACAATGAAACTTTTACATCTCAGGACGTTTCTTTTAATGACATCTTTTATACTCGTATCATTTTCAGGCTCGAAACTTTCCACAGGGCAGGTACAGTACTATCAAACAACAGAGAGGGAAATGTCAACAAATGGGTGTTGGCTTCCCTTCAATTCAAAGAATGGGTTTTATGAGTTAGGCACAAAGGCTTATAAATGTATGCTTGTATACTGTATGTATGTGAATACGGTACTGTGCAAAAGTCTTGGGTACATGCAAATAACTGCTGAAAAACAGCTCTTACATTAAAAAAAAAATTACATATTTAAAAAAAAATACATATGTAAAAAAAAAAATTACATTTTATATATATATATATATATATATATATATATATATATGCAAGAGCTTTTTAAATTTTTAATGTAAGCAGTGTATATATATATATATATATAATTGTAAAATGCATTAAACAATCATTAATTAAATAATGTAATTAATTAAATAGTAATTGGTGTGATGACCCTTTGTTTAAAATATTGGCTCGGGCACAATTTGTGGAAATTAGCTGCTTAGTTTTTCTTGCAGAACCAGCGCCAGTCTTTTTAAGAACTTTGCTTCTTCCTTGTTTCTTTTTTCATACATGCAAACCACAAAAGCTGTTCTTTTTTTTTTTTGGTCTGAAAAGTGGGCTTTTACATGGTATGCCGCTTTCTTTTCTGCCCTACAGATATTCTCCTGTATGAATAAAATTTATTCTGGAATACTGATGTCTGGAATTGTTTGTTTTTTTTATACTGACTTAATCATGAAAGTCATAAAATAAACATGTAAAAAAAAAAAAAAACTACAGCGGGCCTAAAACATTTGCTTGCATTCATAAGTATATATGTATGCATGCATGCATGTGGATTAACAGGTGTACATATAAGAATGCGAGAGACACTGCCTTTGTGCATGTGTTTGTTCGCATGTGTTACATACTTGAGCAGATTCTCAGCCCCCGCTCTCAGTCTCATCTCTTTGATGATCTGCTGATTGAGGCTTGCTCTCTGGGTTTGAAGTTTGCTGCGGCCGGTCTGAGCCAGAGGGTTACAGCCCTGACAGACAGAAAGAGAGAGATTAAAAAAAAAAATTTAACTACTTTAAAAACAGGTGCACCAAGAATCTTAGTTAAATCAAATAATTAACACAATTATACAGTAGATACATCATCTATTACTTTAATGGGTTCGCAAATTATACACCTGTTTCTATTCAGATCAGATTTAGTCTATTTAGGATATTTCGTGTTTTCTCTAGTCCTAAGAGTGCACCAGGGGGGGTCTAATGCAAAATCTTTGCTAGATCATGGCATAAAACATCTTAGTGTCGGACTAAAAATATACTAAATCTGATCTGAATATCAATGAGTCGACTGGTGGATGTCTAAACAGAAATTGAACTAATACATTAACACAAGTCCAAAAAACTAACAAGTTCCATAATCCTCTTCTAATTGCTGTAGAAACCGGGCTCCTATAAACAGCACTGATATCTTTGCGTCACAGTCGTACGGAGAGGACTGAGATAACTGAGCATTCACTCTTATCACTAGCAGTTCTTACTCAAGGCTTTGGCATTTTAATACTTTACTGTCTAAATGCCATCCACATCCTGTGTACATAATTCATACCCCGCGACACACCCGGCGACGCGCTGACAGAGAGAGAGAGAGAGAGAGAGAGAGAGAGAGAGAGAGAGAGAATGTGACAGACTGGAACATTCCCAGCGGAATGACATCACATACTTCAGCCACGCCTTAATAAACCTGGATCAATGCGGAGGAGTGTTAAATCATGTGCTTCTCAGGGTGAGGTCTTTCTAGAAAAGCCCTCCTGACACGTACGTGCAGAAACATTCAGCTCAAAGATCAGCTCGCACAACGATGCATCATGGGTATTATTAGTATCTATGCATCTAGTACTAAAAAAAAAAAAAATTAATAAAAAATAAATAAATAAAATAAAATAAAATATGAAGTCAATAACAAAAAATTCGTCTTGCTTACACAGTATTTATCACGAAACCTGCCGAAACCCTCGAGTGTGAGAACAGTTTACAATGTGTACTTTTCTGGGTTAGGAGCATTCACAAAACACACACCTGAAAAAAGCTACAAAAACAGTCAGGCGACTACAGGATAGGGGACGGGTCATGACAGCCAAGTGGGACACTTATCGCTTTCTGTTTGCTTTCCAGCCAAAGCAACGAGATATGAAGCATTTTATACCCTTTAACACATGAAATGTACTGACGCATGCTTTACACAGTTAACCAGAAAACATGCTAAAGCTCAAACAGGCAGACGTCTTAAAGTTAGTAAGTTGAAATGGTTTGACATGTTGAGCTGGTTTATTGTCTGATCAAACCTCGGGGGAGTTCCCCTGGTGTGAGCTTCCTTTAAGCAGGTGAGAACACTGCAAACATGTTCAGGGAATCTGAGCAAAGTGGTGTATGTCCGATTTCAACTATAGCGTGGTTTTGTTTAACTGAGAAAGAGATTTGACTTTTGAAACAACTTCGCTAGGTATTTTTGATTTGTAGACGCTGCTGTACTGAGCTTTGAGGTGCAAACCGAGCCAAATGATAGTGAGCTGTACATATGATGAAAAGCAATATGATCTGGATATTTGGTCAAATATTATTATTATTATTATTAATAATAATAATAATAATAATAATAATAATGTATTTTTGCGCTGACTGTACGCTCCAAATTCTACACGTAAAAAGGTTTATATACCTTTTTTTTATGTCTTCTCATTATACCCAATTGACTGAAGGAGATTCACAAGGACATTTTCAGCAATACATGCCGCCCTTCAGCTGATTTTTATTTATTTATTTATTTTACATTTGGTTTATGAAATTATATGCAACTGAATAGATTTTTTTATTTTTTTTGCTCCGATTTTGCTCAGGAAACACATGCTGATGAGAAAGCATGCTAAAAGTAAGCGTTTTTGAAAGTACTTACATGAGTGCTTTGATGTTTCCATCATTAAATATATGCTTACTGTATACAGGTTCACTAGGTTACTAACTAGAACTCCCATCAGTCAAACACTGTTGAGAAGGAGACGTTAACCCGAATACCTAAGAAACAGATTATAGTCAGGTGTTTAGTCATTACAATGATAAGACTGCAGTGACTCAGCTGTACAGACATCTAGAGGAAGTTCATTCCACCACCTAGAAGCCAGAAAATGAAAACAATGTAGATGCATGTCTTTCTCCATCATTCTTATGAGAGATGTATAATGATGATGCCAAAATAAAACTTTCAACAACAAACCCCCAAAGCAGGCAAGTCCCATCTCATCACTAGAGGTTCATTATTAGCTAAAGCTCACACAGGCCTATTTTATACAAAGGTGTTTTAATCTAAACAAACCTCTCAATATACTTTTTAAAAAAAACTTTTCTTTTTTTCCTCATGGGAAGGTGACCCAGGAGATTCCAACCCGGAATGTTTTAACAAAAGTGCCATAAATTCACCATCTTTTCACAGACGTCTCTAACTGCAATGAGTTTGTGGATCACTACGGAAAATGTGCCTCAAGCAATTATCAGCTGAGTGAACTGTATCAAGAGACCAATAACAAAAGCCAAACAATAGGCTCCCTCAATACACAGGAACGTGTACAATGTGTGCATGATGCATTTATTTTAAGGGTTATTTCAGCTTCTGATGCATGCAATGCATAAAAAAAGAGCCTATTGCTCTCTCTTGCTCACATGCTAATCGTTTACTGCTCGGGCTGGAACATTGAGACGAAGCAGGGTTATTTTACAATTATACAACTCTTCCCAGCCTTGACAGAAGCCGAAACATCTGCGCTACATTAGTGTATATGTGGTTTGGCTGCACGCTGGTTTTGGCTAGTTGCGACGTCAACAGAGGAAAGACAAGTCGAACGTGCCGAATTTGCGATTCCTACTCTTCGGCCACAGAGACAGCTGGAGCAACGATTTAAACCCAATTCTCCTATCTGCCACATTTCCGATTATCTAAGTTCTTCCTCATTTCTTGACTCATCTTTTATCATATTAAAACTTTCACACTCAATACAAATGATCTATTCGCCAAGGAGTATTTTGTCACAGCACAATTGCTACTAAGCCAAAGCACCTTACTGTACATACTATCCCGAAACCATTCTCACCCTCTCATGTGTACTAGACCAAAACCAACCATCAATTTCCATTTCTTTGTGTCCCAACACCTTTCACTCACTCTTTAACCACGGCAGATTGAAAGCAATGGACTGATCAAAAACAGACCTTAGCTACTAACTCACATGCCTCGCACCAACAAACCACATCCTATTCTCTACCGAGCAAAACTAACCAGCATTATGTACGTTCCTGAAACAAATTAGCATCATGCACGATACCACAACATTGTTAATCATTCCAAAATCAAGACCATGCTTTTTTTTCTCTCTGGCTAAAATCTTGAATTCATGCAGGACTTGATCACCAATCAAGGGTCTTCCCTTCTACTGGCCTAAAACATACTGCTACTCCGTGTCACTTACTGTATTTGATCTAAAACAATCTCCAAGATTATCTAACCACTCAGGAGCTGGCACAAAACTATCCAACTGCAAGTGTACTTCATCTTCATGCTTATGATGCATTATTGTGATCCAAAACCATATGTCACTTATCATTATCCACCGGCTATAACGTGTATGTCATGTTATCATGTTTCAAATTTATATATATATTATACACATACATATACACACACACACACACATGGACAAAATTGTTGGTACCCTTCGGTCAATGAAAGAAAAACTCACAATGGTCACAGAAATAACTTTAATCTGACAAAAGTAATAATTTTAAAAAATTCTATGAATGTTAACCAGTGAAAGTCAGACATTGCTTTTCAACCATGCTTCAACAGATTTATTTAAAAAAAATAAACTCATGGAACAGGCCTGGACAAAAATGATGGTACCCCTAACTTAATAATTTGTTGCACAACCTTTTGAGGCAATCACTGCAATCAAACGATTCCTGTAACTGTCAATGAGACTTCTGCACCTCTCTGCAGGTATTTTGGCCCACTCCTCATGTTTGTTGTCGTTGTTTCCGGTTTGAAGGGTGCCTTTTCCAGACAGCATGTTTCAGCTCCTTCCAAAGATGCTCAATAGGATTGAGGTCAGGGCTCATAGAAGGCCACTTTAGAATAGTCCAATGTTTTCCTCTTAGCCATTCCTGGGTGTTTTTAGCTGTGTGTTTTGGGTCATTGTCCTGTTCCAAGACCCATGACCTGCGACTGAGACCCAGCTTTCTGACACTGGCCAGCACATTTCTCTCTAGAATCCCTTGATAGTCTTGAGATTTCATTGTACCCTGCACAGATTCAAGACACCCTGTGCCAGATGCAGCAAAGCAGCCCCAGAACATAACAGAGCCTCCTCCATGTTTCACAGTAGGGACAGTGTTCTTTTCTTGATGTGCTTCATTTTTCCATCTGTGAACATAGAGCTGATGTGCCTTGGCAAAAAGTTCCATTTTTGTCTCATCTGTCCATAGGACATTCTCCCAGAAGCTTTGTGGCTTGTCAACATGTAGTTTGGCATATTCCAGTCTGGCTTTTTTATGATTTGTTTTCAACAATGGTGTCCTCCTTGGTCGTCTCCCATGTAGTCCACTTTGGCTCAAACAATGACGGATAGTGCGATCTGACACTGATGTTCCTTGAGCATGAAGTTCACCTTGGATCTCTTTAGAAGTCTTTCTGGGCTCTTTTGTTACCATTCGGATTATTCGTCTCTTTGATTTGTCATCAATTTTCCTCCTGCGGCCACGTCCAGGGAGGTTGGCTACAGTCCCATGGATCTTAAATTTCTGAATAATATATGCAACTGTAGTCACAGGAACGTCTAGCTGCTTGGAAATGGTCTTATAGTCTTTACCTTTAACATGCTTGTCTATAATTTTCTTTCGAATCTCCTGAGACAACTCTTTCCTTCACTTCCTTTGGTCCATGTTGAGTGTGGTACATACCATGTCACCAA
Source organism: Clarias fuscus (assembly GCA_030347435.1). Taxonomy (NCBI): domain Eukaryota; kingdom Metazoa; phylum Chordata; class Actinopteri; order Siluriformes; family Clariidae; genus Clarias; species Clarias fuscus. The sequence continues at coordinate 9,805,919 of CM059228.1, forward strand.
ACAACACAGTGACTACCTGGAGCCCTATATATAGGCCCACTGACTGATTATAGATTGTAGACACCTGTGATGCTAATTAGTGGACACACCTTGTCCCTTTGGTCATATTATTTTCAGTATTTTCTAGGGGTACCATAATTTTTGTCCAGGCCTGTTGGCGTGTTGGCCTGTTGGCCTGTTGAGTTTATTTTTTTTAAATAATTCTGTTGAAGCATGGTTGAAAAGCAATGTCTGACTTTCACTGGTTAACATTCATAGATTTTTTAAAAATTATTACTTTTGTCAGATTAAAGTTATTTATGTGACCATTGTGAGTTTTTCTTTCATTGACTCTCTGCAGGTATTTTGGCCCACTCCTCATGTTTGTTGTCGTTGTTTCCGGTTTGAAGGGTGCCTTTTCCAGACAGCATGTTTCAGCTCCTTCCAAAGATGCTCAATAGGATTGAGGTCAGGGCTCATAGAAGGCCACTTTAGAATAGTCCAATGTTTTCCTCTTAGCCATTCCTGGGTGTTTTTAGCTGTGTGTTTTGGGTCATTGTCCTGTTCCAAGACCCATGACCTGCGACTGAGACCCAGCTTTCTGACACTGGCCAGCACATTTCTCTCTAGAATCCCTTGATAGTCTTGAGATTTCATTGTACCCTGCACAGATTCAAGACACCCTGTGCCAGATGCAGCAAAGCAGCCCCAGAACATAACAGAGCCTCCTCCATGTTTCACAGTAGGGACAGTGTTCTTTTCTTGATGTGCTTCATTTTTCCATCTGTGAACATAGAGCTGATGTGCCTTGGCAAAAAGTTCCATTTTTGTCTCATCTGTCCATAGGACATTCTCCCAGAAGCTTTGTGGCTTGTCAACATGTAGTTTGGCATATTCCAGTCTGGCTTTTTTATGATTTGTTTTCAACAATGGTGTCCTCCTTGGTCGTCTCCCATGTAGTCCACTTTGGCTCAAACAATGACGGATAGTGCGATCTGACACTGATGTTCCTTGAGCATGAAGTTCACCTTGGATCTCTTTAGAAGTCTTTCTGGGCTCTTTTGTTACCATTCGGATTATTCGTCTCTTTGATTTGTCATCAATTTTCCTCCTGCGGCCACGTCCAGGGAGGTTGGCTACAGTCCCATGGATCTTAAATTTCTGAATAATATATGCAACTGTAGTCACAGGAACGTCTAGCTGCTTGGAAATGGTCTTATAGTCTTTACCTTTAACATGCTTGTCTATAATTTTCTTTCGAATCTCCTGAGACAACTCTTTCCTTCACTTCCTTTGGTCCATGTTGAGTGTGGTACATACCATGTCACCAAACAACACAGTGACTACCTGGAGCCCTATATATAGGCCCACTGACTGATTATAGATTGTAGACACCTGTGATGCTAATTAGTGGACACACCTTGTCCCTTTGGTCATATTATTTTCAGTATTTTCTAGGGGTACCATAATTTTTGTCCAGGCCTGTTGGCGTGTTGAGTTTATTTTTTTTAAATAATTCTGTTGAAGCATGGTTGAAAAGCAATGTCTGACTTTCACTGGTTAACATTCATAGATTTTTTAAAAATTATTACTTTTGTCAGATTAAAGTTATTTATGTGACCATTGTGAGTTTTTCTTTCATTGACCGAAGGGTACCAACACTTTTGTCCACGTGTGTGTATAATATATATTTCTCTCACATTTAGTTTATGTTAAACGGTTTCCTTTTTTTTTTTCCCCACTCTTCCATTCATACTCTGTAACCAGGTCCATGATTGCAATGGATTCATAGCCGGTCACTTAAACACCGGCCATGGGTCATGAGTCAGTTCTTCACATGAGTCACTATGTGTCACTTTTGAACTCAAACATATTCATCTTAATACTGTAAATCTCAAAACCAACACCTGTTGAGTGATTACGCACCTTCTAAATATCCGAAATATCATTTAACCACCTCTGACGAGCATTACCTGCTAAACTTGCACAAAAATGTGGTAAATGTATTCCTAGAAGGGTCTCTCAGCAGCTGGAGTTATTCATAGTGTCTTGCCAGTTCAAACAACATGGATATATGACAATTTTTGAAATATGGAAATTTTTTTAAAAATCCTGTCGATGGCGTGAAAAAACCTAGAACACAATTTTTTTGTTACCAGTATCATAGTTTTACTAACATAGGCCTGTGGATGATTAGATTTTTTCGGTTTCTTGACATTTTAGTTTTCTGAAGGAATTCTCGGGATACGTGTCTAAAGGAAAGCCCATTTAGTGTAGAAGTTTACAAACAAACTTCCTCAAGTGCTTGATGGAAATTTGGTGAAATGTAGGCTGAGAGTCTTGCTGACAGCTCAATTGCATAATTTACAAAGAGAAAGAAAAAACAAAGGAGATAACCAAAAGGAAAATAATAACTCAGTATGACTGATACCCTCAAGTGCATTCAGTTTGAGAACAAAATTAGCTAATTATATTCCATTTCCAGTGCAATGACTTCCCATTACAGTCTGTTGCTGATCATGATCAGTTTATGCGAGACGCTGATGTTACACCCTTCAATCTCATTGTCCAAACAGCCTCTGGCTACGATACTCTTTACTGCCTTCAGGAAGAAGAGGACAAAACACAAGGGCAGATACAGTTCACGAGCAAAGCAGTGCTTCCACAGAGACAAAAGATTCTTTTCAGCACTTGGATACACATGCGGGGAGACAAAAAAGAAAACACCACACGGATGAATGAGCAAATATGTGACCACACAGGTTCCTCCGCTCTGCTCGGACCAGCTAAACTAACACAATACGTCATGTTTTTACATAATTACAGTTTGCAATTAATACATAAACATACTTATAACATAAGCGTAATTATACAAGTTAGGACCAGGGATTCGTAACGGTTGAATTCCAAACCAAGTTTTGTATCGCAAAATCTATCTTCCGTGGGAAGAACGCAGGAATGGAAAGACTTTAAAGGAATGTGTACTGGGTATAAATGTCTCAAAGGAATTCATAAGCCATAACTCAATATTTACAGGAAGTTATTTTGTTCACCTCTTCTTCATTCTCCGCTACATTATTGGCAGTTAACAGGTCACAGTTTTCGCCAATAACTAATCTTGTTATTCAATTTATGACTGATTTTATACAGATAAAAACACGACAAAGTAAAAGAAAAAGAAAAAAAACATCCATCCTTCAGCTTCTTCGGAGATTAGTTTTTTTCTTAAACACAGCCCATCATTCTGTACAATTCAATTTCAGGTAATGAAAAGATGTTAAAGGGATCAAATAAAACTGAACCTTTGATTGGCGTTTTTAAATGGAAGAACAGTATTTGAATAGGATTCTTTTTTTTTCTTCTTCTTCTTTTGAGATCAAAGCGTTTGATTGAGCGCTACAAAGAATGATACATTTTTATTGATAAACATCGCGGGTTTAATCAAAACAAACAAACAAAAAAGTTCGATTTCTTTGAAAGACACCGAGAGAATGCGAAGAAATAATAAGCAAACCATGGCGAAACTGTACAGAAAGCTGGAGTAGGTGAGTGACCCGGCTGTATCATTAACACGGGTTATTTATGAGACGTCGAAACTCTCTCTCTCTCTCTCTCTCTCTCTCACCTTTCTGAAGTAGTCGTTCTCTCCCACTCCGTTGCTCTTGCATCCGTTCGGTAATATCGCGTCCGTCATTTCCGAAATTTCAACCTCAGCACCTGGCTTCGATTAAAATTCAGAAAATGGGAAAGTTTTCTTTAGTTTGTTTGTTTTTCACCAGGAAACCAGCGGACGCGCGTTTAAACAGGCGGCTCGAGACTCGTGTCCTTCTTCCTCTTTCCTCCACGCTCGCTCTCACGGTCGCTATGGACCTGCGTGTATGTGTTGTGTGTGATTATGAGTGAGTGTGCGCGTGTGTGGGTGTGGGAGGTGGCAACGCCCCGCCCCCTCAGTGTGACGTGTGCGCACGCTTGCGCTCACCTGCGCCTCTGTCTGGCATAAAACGCGTACCTTTCTCCATGTGGCACTCTGGGACAAACTAGGTTACAAAGTACAGTACAGTACAGTACAGCTCTGACATCATGCTGTTATTGATAAATAAACACACACACACACAATTTTCTTTCATCTTCCTCTATACCACTTGGCCTTTACAGGGTTGCAGGGGGGCTGGAGCCTATCCCAAAAGAACAAAACACCTCATTCTGGGGACTCCAATTGCCCTATGTCTTTAGGCTGTAGGAGGAAACCAGAGTACACAAAGGAAACCTACAGGTTCCTCCGCTCAGCAAAAACTACTGTAACACACAGCATGTCATGCTTTTACACAATCACAGTTTGCAATTAATACATAAACATCCTTATACCATGAGTGCTATTTCAGTGTAATTATTTGAGGCAGGACCAAGGATTCATAATCATCAAATTCCATACTGGGTCTTCTAAGCATCTCTGCCCTCACCTGCGTCTCTGTCCAGAATAAAACACCCACCCTTTTCCATGTGGCACTCTACTAAAGTACAGTGACTCCTATTGAAGCACAGTACCCTGACACCATGCTGTTATTGATGAATAAACATACACACACACACAAATATAATAAAACAGCCCATTTTGGAAACACCAATGAACCTTATTTGCATGTCCTCGGACTGTGGGAGGAACCCATAATTCAAAGGAAATGCACCAGCTAGGGACTGTGGAGACCAATTGTTATTACCATTGTATTTATTCCTCCGGAGCATTCACAGATGCATTCACACACTGCAGGTACTTTTTTTTTTAGGAATGTCAGTTAACCTAATCTGCATATCTTATCTAATCTGTGGGAGGAAATTGGAGTACCCAAAGGAACTCTAGTGTTTGCTGCTTGACCTTAGTGATTTTTATTTTGACACCACATATCAAAACATTCTTCTAGATAGATTAGAAAATGTTGTAGGAGTTCTGACTCCTTTGTGCATACTTGTTCCAGAAGGGTCTGTTCTCGGCTCACAGTTGATTCCTTTCTAAAAAGACAGAAGTACTTGTACTAGAACCAAAGGCAGCTACAGCTACAAGCTTTTAGATTACATAGTAACTCTGGATGGTCTTTCCGGTTCATCCTGTGCAGCAGTAAAAGACCTTGGTATGAGCACTGACTACAGTCTCTCTTTTGAAGCTCATGCAGATAATATTACTAGGATAATCTTTTTTCATCTCGGAAATATTGCTAAGATAAGAAATATGTCACTACATGATGTAGAAAACATAATGCATACTCTCCTTACCTCTGTGTTGGATTAGCAGAAAATATAGGCACATCCAACCAATGGTGACTCCCAGTAAAAAAAAAGTTCCTACTCCTACTTCTGGTTTATGAGACATTGAACAACACTGTGTCACAGTAACTTTTGATCTTTTATGATTTGCCATGTCTGTGTTAATCCAAAGTGTATGTTTGTCGTTAATACCTCATAAAAGAAGGCTACAGCAGGGGGCAGAGCTTCCTCTTACAAAACCTCAAAGTTATGGAACAGACTTTTAATTAGGGTCTGGAACTCTCAGGGTTTAAATCAAATCAAATTCAATCAAATTCAAATGTTATTTGTCACATAGACAGCCATACACAGTATGATATGCAGTGAAATACTTGTATGACCGACTGTGACCTAAACATTAAAAAAGAGAAGAAAATATAACATTAAAAAAAATTCTATTAGAAATAAATATGGATAAATAAAAGAGAGAGAGAGAGAGAGAGAGAGAGAGAGAGAAATTATACAAATGTAGAAAATATTGAAAACTGTAAAATGTACAATATGTACAGTAATAAAATAGAATAGAAATAGAATTGGAAGTGAAGTGTACCAGATATTAAGTTCATCAAGGATAAGGTAAAACTTTTTAGCAGTTTGTATTGAGTATTGTCATACAATACTTCATACAGTCATACTTCAACTTTCATACAGTCAAGTTTGAAGCCCTATTTGTTATGTCAACACTTATATTATTATTATTATTATTATTATTATTATTATTATTATTGTCAATAATATAATAATAATAATAATAATAATAATAATAATAATAATAATAATAATAATAATAATAATGTTTTTTTTGTATTGTGGTAAACTGCAACTTGCTGTCACCACCCCTCACCACCCATCCCCACTCTCACACATTCACTCACGTCTGTTGGTGGTGAATCATGTGTGTGTTATCTTCTGGGTCTCCTTTTTAGACACAGCTTGTCTTATCAGAGTTCCTGCACATGATGTACATTTTTGCAAACCACTACAGCACAAAAACATGTGTAATCTAGTTCTTCCTTGACACATTTGCCTCTGGTTTGCTCATTGGGAATGAAATACAATGTCCATAACTATAAGCACTATACTGTACAAATAAAAAGTCTATAAAATCTACTTGACATGAGTTGAATAGGAGAGAACAGCTAATTTCTCACTTGTCCATAAGTCTTCAATCCAGTCTATTACACAATATTCTTAATATCTTAAGTTTTTTTTTTATTTAAGTGACATTTTAATCATTAAACTATGCAAAATATGCATAGTGTTGAGACCATAAAGCAGCATGTGATTCATAATATATTAATAATTAATACTTAATCCTGAATGTGTATAGTCAATTTTGAAAAGTTTTTACAAATTGGAAACGTTAAAATGTATTTCCTCATTGATATACTTTAATACATAATTTAGTCTTCAATAAATGGTAACAATTGATTAATATTGTTTAAATATACACAATGCCGACTTAAATTCTCATTTGTTTATGTTTAAGATTTAGCCTGGTAAACTGTCTGCATACGATAAATGAATTAATACAATCGTCTCTTCATCTCCATTACTCCATGACCACACAGTGCACATTCCACATACTAAATAAATTGTATTTATTAAATAAAAATTATATATAAAGTTCTTACTTTTTTACACTCTTACATTTTTATATACCTTACATATTTCTATTTTATTTAATTTTATTGTAACAAAATTGAATATTTTATATTTTATTATTCTTTATTCTTTCCTATTAGCATTTTGCCTCCTCACTTTCTTGACAAATAAAAATTAGAATTTGAATTTGAATCTCACTTCAGTGGCTCCCCATATCTGTTGTCATCAAGATCAAGTACAGTACATGATGTTTGAGCATTACCTCATTAGTAATTACATTCCATACTAGTCACTGTACTGTGCATGCAAAAACACACGTGTTGATATCACCACCTACTGGTACAGCTAATTGTAAGAATTACTGCAATCATACATAGTGGCCAATGTGCAAGCCTCTGGAGGCAGTGTTATGATCTGGGTTGCTTCACTTGGTTCAGTAACATCATGTGGCAATAAAATGGAGTCACCTGATGACCTGAATGTTTTGAATGACCAGGTTATCACATCTATGTTTTTTCTTCCTTGATTCAAGTTTGGAATTGAAAAAAAATGTAAGTAGGCCATGACATGGTGGTGTAGTCGTGGTGTAGGGTTCGATTCCTTCGGGTCTGTGTGCATGGAGTTTGCATGTTCTCCCTGTGCTTGGTGGGTTTTCTTCAGGTACTCCAGATTCCTCCCACAGTCCAAAAACTTTCAGATTAGGTTAAGGTTAATTGGTGTTCCTAAATTGCCCATAGTGTGGAAATGAACATGTGAGTGTGTGCATGTGTGCTCTTCAAAGGATTGGCACCTCATCCAGGGTATATATACACCAGACTCCTGGGATAAGCTGCAGACCCCCCGCGTGTAAGTAGGCCATAATTTCCAAAAAGTATTGATTGAATAAACAACGCACCTTCTTTTCCTGAAGCACCTGGTTTCTGTAAAACTGCAAAATAAAAAAATAAAAAACACTATAAAACCACCTGAAACTACTAAGCTTCAGATTTCACCGTGGTCATAGATTGATTGTTGTGCCCATGAGTGCTCCTAATATATATATATATATTTTTCCCGCTCTTTAGCATAACTTTGCTGCTTGGATTGGAATTGGCCTCCCCTTGGAGCCATTGGGATTATAATTTTTATTAAAACATCTTGTTAAATAGATCATTCACCTTAGTCACCTTTCATCATCCTCTCGTCAATACAGTAATACAGAAAAAACTGAAGTGGGCATAATTGACAGTTGCTTAGTAACTGGCAAAGCTGATGATCTAAAGACAGATCTAGGTGTGTGTGTGGGTCTGAGTGGAAATTATAATTGAATATAGCCTGGTTTGAAGTCAGGTTTGACTTGAACTGAATCATCTGTGCCTTTCATTATCATGGAAAAACATATATTTATGAATTTGTGCAGGTCCACAAGTCAGCCATAAAAGACATATTCTGCTTCAGGGAGGGGAACAAAAAAAAATCTATTTCAATGGACCACCTTGTTATTGTTTTGACAACTTGCAAGTTGTCAAACCACTCTGTAGTGTTTTTCTCCAGCACACCCCAAAGATTTAATCGGGGTTAAGATCAAGAAATTGTGGTGGCCAATTCATGTCTGAAAATGATTCCTCATTCTCCCAGAAGCACTCATTCACAATTTGAGTTCTGATATATGCCAGTGTCATGAACAAAAGAAACTGCATAGATGAGATCTTTCTGGTCATTCAGGTTGTCAGTTTATTTAATTTTATTGTCACACTTGAGGTTACCAGCGGCTCACTCTGCTCCAATGATTCGACAGCCTTTACTTCTCTAAACACCCTACTGTTACATTTGGTGAGGAACACCTGTGACGTGATCGCAGTGTACATAAAAGTTGACGAGGTTTGCTGTTTTGCAGTCGGCGAGGTACATCTGACGCGCCCACATCATGACATAAAACATGACAATCTTCACCTGTGACGCACCCAGAGTATATGACAGAATATGTGTCAGAGTACGACACTAAATTAACAGTCTCCTTAGACACGCCTCACAGTATGACAAAATGCTTAATTGCAGATGACTCCCTGTGCCAACACCAGTCAGCCACCACCCACTGGTCAAACACAGCCAGCCTGATGACTCTGCCTACTGCTCAATTGGTAACGAACACATCTTTGCAACAACTATAATGAAATTACCAGTGCAAACACACAAAAACAGAACGCCACAAACAGAATTTCTGTTAGATAGAACAGAACATTTCATCGCTCTGGAATGAACATGAACATGAACAAGAACTTCAAAGTCCAAACTTTTGGCTCTCTACCAAACTAAAGCCTAAGATTAGGCTATCTATCCATCTAGGAACCTCTGTAGTCCAACTAAGGCCAGTGGTGACCATTGATATTTGGACCATTGGTATACCACAAATGGTATTTATTCCCATTTGTATGGCCGTGGTAGGACCTCCAGTCAACATTCACATACAACGGGCAATTTGGAAACGCCAATTAGCCTAACCGGCATGTTTTTGGACTGTGGGACAAAACCAGAGAACCGGGTGTAAGCCCACCAAGCACGGGGAGAACATGCAAACTCCATGTACACAGACCTGACGCAAGACTCAATATCAGGACCTGGACGTGCAAGGCAACAGTGCTAATCCCTACGCCACCATGCCGTCTCTTGTCAGTCTCACTGACAAGTGATTTGATATTTTTTATATGGCCACACCGCTTTTAAGTCCCAAATTCAAGTTAAGCTTTCGAAAACTCATCTTTTCCATCACTGTCTTGTACAGCATGTCTTGTAGCATGGTTGTTTAAAAAGTGAGAATCTACTCCTTTTAAATACTCTTAACTATTTGCTTATTTTAATCAATTTCTGCATTATATATATATATATATATATATATATATATATATATATATATATATATATATATATATATATATATTATGGCATGCCGTTTAGGAAAATATTCATGAGAGAACTTAATGAAAACTCTGAATATATTGAATGAAACGTGAGAATATTGAATGGATTCCGAATATATTGATTGAACCTCTATATATATTGAATGAATTCTGAATATATGGATTGAAAACTGATATATATTGAATGAAATCTGAATATATTGAATGAACTGTGAGAATATTGAATGGATCCCGAATATATTGATTGAAAAATATATATATTGAATGAATTCTGAATATATGGATTGAAAACTGATATATATTGAATGAAAAGTCTGAATATATTGAATGAAACATGACGTCATCGAAACACAGCGCCATCTTTAGGAAGGATGAGTGAGTCGGCGCGAAACTTGGTTGCTGCAATTGTGAGAAATGGAGAGATGGTCAACACATTGATGAGGGCGTGTACGGCCCAAAGTGGTGGCACAAGCCGCACTCAGTATCAGACTACGGATGAAGAAATATATTCACTATTTCACCGCGGAAGACCGGTGTTATGCGCTAAAATGCTCCCCTGCCACAGATTGCACCCCCCACCCCCACCCCTACATAATCTCTATCAAATATTATATTAAAACATAAATTCATAGGTTTATTGTAATCAAATATGATATAAACATTATAATTAACCCTTGGCACGTGACAGGTGTCGAGACCATGAATACAAATTCTCATATGTTTATTTTGTGGCACATTTATTTTACAGGGATTTGTCATGTAATACAAAAATGCTTGCACTAAATAAATATTTATGATGAAAAATTTAACGAAATTATTTTTATTAGTAAATAAGCAATATCAAAAATACATCTTGTATATAAAAAATAATAATTTACATTTTTCCCCTATACAACATGTAATTTTTTTATAATGCTTATTTTATAATCAAATCCATTTGGTCTAATTTGTAATTTCTAAATCATAAACCTAGAAATTTCTGGTCTAATATAATATTCGACGGAGATTAAATAGGGGGTGCAATCTGTGGCAGGGGAGCATTTTAGCTCATAACACCGGTCTTCCGCGGTGAAATAGCGAATATATTTCTTCATCCGTAGTCTGATACTGAGTGCGGCTTGTGCCACCACTTTGGGCCGTACACGCACTCATCAAAGAGTTGACCATCTTTTCATTTCTCACAATTGCAGCAACCAAGTTTCGCGCCGACTCACTCATCCTTCCTAAAGATGGCGCTGTGTTTCGATGACGTCATGTTTCATTCAATATATTCAGACTTTTCATTCAATATATTCAGACTTTTCATTCAATATATTCAGACTTTTCATTCAATATATATCAGTTTTCAATCCATATATTCAGAATTCATTCAATATATATAGAGTTTCAATCAATATATTCGTAATCCATTCAATATTCTCACGTTTCATTCAATATATTCAGAGTTTTCATTAAGTTCTCTCATGAATATTTTCCTAAACGGCATGCCATAATATAGGCTGTGTACTGAACATTTTGAAATATTTGGCGCCATCTAGTGTTTTAGTATTCAGAATGTTAGAATTCAACTGCATTCTTTGGGGGTTTATTATATTTTCCCCCTCTTAAATGAATATAACATGGCTCAAACATATTGTCTGAAATTATAGGAAATGTACAAGAGAGTAATTTGAACAAGGAAGTTATGAGACCTGGTTCGGTGTTGGCTTGATTTTCTGGAAAGGAAGACCTTGAACAAAATGCTGTCCATCATGTCACCCTCTGTGTCGAGTTTTTGTCAAGCAGATGAGCATGTTCAGCGACGGACTTCTATCACAGAGCTGCTCTACTGACAGACTCAATAAATCAGGACATGGTTGGGAATCTTGGTCATGATGGCCCCTCAGCCACTACTCATCCTCAGTTATACATGTAGCTGTCTTTGGTAATGGACTCACTGTTCACAGTTATATTTTTCTACTCATCATTTACTCTAATATGAATTGGCTTTTTGCACTGCTGTCACTTTTAATTGCTATAACTTAGTTGCACACTATTCATCCTCATTGCTTATATTTGTACATATTCATTTCACTCCTTATATGTATCTATATATACATATATTTATGTTTGACAGATTATATTCATGGGTCATCGTCCACATGTACTTTGTATGCTCTAAATAATTGATGATTTGCAATTGTAACTACATGCTTATTGTGTTACTACCCTTGCTACTGAATGTTTGAACCTTCCTTCAGCATCAATAAAGTATGAACTGCATGTACTGTTGGTATGTATGTCTGTATGTATGTATCTAACTAGCTAGCTATCTGTCTGTCTAATTTCAGCAAAACTGGTGCCCTTCTCACAATGGCACTTTCCTTTTGTAATGGAAAAATTCTGAAGACTGTCCTCGTTTAACCTGCTATGTTTACTATGAGCGAATCAGCAGAAACACTAAATGTGCATCCTTGAAGCTGAGAACATGAAGCGTGTCTTTGAACAAGAATGCACTACCCCCATTTCTTGTTATACTACACCTTCACCCATTTCTCTTTAATGTTCTAGTCAACTGGATTCCTTCTAAATGACGAGTAGTTTTTCTTTAGAGGGCACATCAACACTTTTCTGTGTGGACACGTTTCTGCACAGAGTGCACACTAAAAGGGTCAATCACTCCTGCATCACCTGGGACACTGGAAAGTTGACTCTGATCGAACAACAGGCCATTCACACTAAGAAACTGCTGAATCTAGAAAATAGAAATGGGCCAAGAAGCGTGATGATGATTCACACAAAGCCCAGCTCATCCTTTTGCAAATGGTCACTAACCAGGCTAAAGCCCCAGCAAGGAGAGAACGTAGAGGATGAGGAGGGCATGGAAGTAGACAAGGATGGAATTAACTTTCTAAAAGCTAAGTTCTATCCTACATCTTATTCTGACATTGCATATAGAAAGATGCCAATGTTCATGTTGTGTGTTCATGAAAAACCCATGAATTTTCAAGTAGATTCAGGTGCAGGAAGTTCAGTAATTAAGCTTGAGAAATTTGAAACATTGCCAAAAATGAGTGGAATATTTCTGCAATCTATAGGAGCAGAAGGTTATCATCTATAGGTATCAGACACAGAGCAGTTTTCTGTGCCACTGAAATGTAAGACTGAGGCTCATCACAGCCCTTTACATTTTCATTTGATGCATCAAATGGCTGTCCAATAAATTTACTAGGAAGAGTCTTAATGTGTAACTTGGGGATTGTCCTTGTTAGCAGCCAAAAAGGCTTGAAGGTCCAACTGAAGAATCCTGATAAAATTCAATGTGTGAAGTATGATCCACAACCCCCTTGTGTACGTGTATGTGTACGAGTGGCAACTGCGCACTACTGCTGTGAATGCAGTAAATCAGAAGCTCATAGGCAAAGTACAAACTCTTACCAACGCTTTAAACACAAGGTACATGCATCCTGATCTACACTGCATGGCACACATACACATGCCAGAGGCTATTGTGATTGGAAAGTCATGTTTGACCCCACTGTGGGTTACAGTGAAAACATGAATGCCCAGAATCCTGTACATGGAAGAAAGTGGGCTGCGTGTCAAAAGAAGGGGTTTGGTATGGCCCCAATGGTAAACCCTCTACCAATAAATAAATAAATATTTGTTTCTGTATTATGCTAAATTGACACACGGTCTAGACCATGTGTCAAAAGGAGGGATATACAACAGCCTCTTGAGATCTTGGTTTACTAAGGGCTTTACTAATTACTCCCCAAAATATGGCCAAAATGTGTACTTTGTGCCACAAACAACTTAAGCAGAGGTATTAAAACCTCCCAAAGCTCTCACCAACCCCCATTTCGACATTTATAAATGCATTTTCTTAAATTGACACCAAGCAAAAGGAAACTCTAGCTAAAGCACTATTGAAGTAAATCATTCCATGATTGAGAATTCCAGATAAAATCAGCAGCAACAATGGGCCCCCCTTAGTCAAGATAGGCAGTAGGATTTGACTTAAAACAATGCAGAAACTGAGAGCTAAAGAGTAAAACAGACACACAGAGCGCACAGTGTTTCGAAGCTCCGGTGAGGTGGGATGAGTCCATAAAAGGGCAAGAAGGGCAAGTGGAAGCTTAGGCAGCTTAATGAATCACAGATAAAGGGGGCAAACATAGACTCAGAGTGTCGCTGATGTTATATATTCCTGACCCAGACCCAGACTCCTTCTCCTTTCTACCACTAGAGACTGCGGCTGAAACTTTCCTCTCCTCTCTCTCCTCATCCATAGATCTCCTCCTTGGCTATCTGATGTATTGCGCATCAACAGGAGAGAATTAAGAACTGCAGAGAGAAGATGGCAGAAATTGCAGCTTGATGCAGATCTTGTCTCTTACCGGACTCTTCTCTCCAAATTCTCACGTGACGTGACTTCTAGTGATGGGTGGTTCAAGAACGTTTCATTCTTTTTGAACGAGATCTTTAATGTGACTTTAGAGTGATTCGTTCATTTTCTACTTGGCGCGCATACACAATTGCTCTGTAGGTTATGTACAGGAAACAGAATTGAACGGCTCTCAACGAATCTTCAAGTCCGAGTCGTTCGTTCTTCTGTTACATGACTCCCATAGACGCTATGCAGTGCAATAGATTCAAAAGAACGAACGACTCAGACTAGAAGATATGTGAGCTGCTCATTCTGTTTATGATAATATGTCCTTAGCTTCATTGTAATATTTTCATTACTGTAACGATTGCCAAAATTTGTATATGTAGATGTGTTGGGGGTCTGTTTACTAAAAATGTAACATTTTATTTTATTTCTGATCAAAAGAATGAAATGAACTAAATGACTCAAGAAAGAGATTCGTTTAAAGAACTGAGTCACTTAAATGATTCAAACATCCCATCACAAGTGACTCCTGCCCAAACTGTTTTCTACAGAGAAAAGCTGGAAGCCTCTCCACATGGTCGTGGCAAACTACACAACATCTTCTCCTCACTATTTAACCCACCGACTCCTCCTGCCCCTCCTCTTTGACTGCTGACAACTTCTACGACGGAAAAATTGCAGCAATCCGCCAGTTCTTCGCTCCTAACCCAACTCCTGCACCAGAACTTCAGGAACTTCCCTTCCCTCCCTTAGCAGAATTCTCCAACCTGTCATCTGATGAGAATCAGCAGATCATCTCATCATCCAACCCCACCACCTGTTCATTAGACCCAAATCCCTTCCACAATGCTCCAGGCCATCTCATGAGACCTCCTTCCCTTCACCACAACCATCATCAACCATTCCATATCTTCCGGTCATGTTCCTGCTTTTAAGAAGGCAAGGGTTATTTCCATCCTCAAGAAACCCTGCCTGGACCCAACAGAAGTTAACAACTATCGCCCGGTATCTCTCTTTTATTTCCAAAATTCTTTTTCTGGACTGTTTATAACCAAATGTATCTTCATCTCTCACAGAACAACCTTAATGATCCAAACCAATCTGGATTCGAATTGGCACATTTGTCAGTCACTGAGAATCTCCATGCTGCTAGATCTGCTAAACTGTCATCTGTCCTCATCCTCCTGGACCGGTCAGTTGCATTTGACACAGTGAATCACAAGTTTCTATTATCTATTCTTACAAGCCTTGGAATCTGTGGGAAAGTGTGGCAATGGTTTGCTTCTTACCTAGAAGATAGGTCGTATGAGGTGACATGGAGGGGACCCACATCTGCATGCAGGGGTCAGTACTTGGTCCTCTTCTATTCTCCCTCTATACCCGGTCTATTGGTAAGGTCATATCATCGCATGGATTTTCATACCATTGTTATGCAAATAACACACAACTACTTCTCTCATTTCCTCCCGCAGATATCGAGGCTTCCACCCAGATCTCACCATGTCTGCCAGACATCTCATCGTGGATGTCAGCTAATCAGCTGAAGCTCAATCTGAGTAAAACCAAACCGCTGTTCATCCCTGGTGACTCATTCCCATGTCAAGACCTTCTGAAATCCCTGGACAACAATCAGATCACTCCTTCAGCCACCGCCCGCAATCTTGGGGTAACCATAGACATTCATCTGTCATTTTCTCCACACATCGCTAACCTTACTTGCTCTTGTCAATTTCGTCTTTACAACATCAGAAGAATCCGCCCATTTCTTTCTTTACAGGCAACACAGGTGCTTGTTCAGTCCCTTGTTATTTCAAGCCTGGACTACTGCAACTCACTCAGCTTTGCCTCTGTCCACGATTCATGCTTGCCTACAAAGCTAAAAATGGCCCAGCACCCACTTACCTCTCTACTCTTACCCACTTGCCTGCTTTAATCACACCACACACTGCACAAGTTCCCTCCGATCCTCCAGCACTGCTTGCCTCGTCCCTCGTCATCTTTGACGATCTTTAAACGATGACTCAAGACGTATCTGTTTCTTCAATACTTGGACTAATCAAAAAAAAAATTCCCAGTTGTGATTAACTGATGGCACTTAGTTAGTAACCTAGTAACCCAGTGTAAGTATTTATCCAGTGATGTAAACTAAAGCACTTTTTGTAAATCGCTCTGGGTAAGAGCGTCTGCCAAATGGTTAAATGAAACATACTAGAGATCAAGAAAGAGCAGGAGAAGCCGAGGAATGAAAAGCTCCTTTTACTGACAAAGAGGAATCAATCTTAGGGTGGCCTCTTAATGAGCCATCAGGAAATTACCCAACGTGAGAAAGAAGTAGACGACAAAGTGTAGCTAACTAAGACCACTGTAACTGTCTGCTGGTAGTTGTTTCTTCCTTGTATTTTGCAGAAGGAGATAATGATAACTGCTTATAAAGGAGGCTGTGAGAAAGAGACAAGCACCTCTCTCTTACAAACTACAGTATGTGTGAGTGTGTGTGACTGAGACGTCCTGTACAGAAATAAACTTTTGCTTTTGCTTATCCAGAACCTCTCTTGTCTTGAGACAATTGAATTTCCACCACACCTTCAAGACAAAGGTTCTCAAACTTGGACATAGGTCTTTGGTCAGAATTGAAAGCCGCATTCCATTCCGAAGTGTACTTCACAGGATGCTCCCTACTCCCTGTGTAGGGAATGTCGGTGAAGGGAGGAAAATTCCACCATTTGGAACACCCTGCAACATACACATTACTATGGTAATATGAGCACCTCGGATATCTGTCACTGCTGCTGTGGAAATTTTACACTACGGAAATTAAGTATTGAATACTTGTTAAAACAAAAACGGATGCTATTATAAAAATATACTACTGAAATGTGTATAACTTGGAGTAATTTACAAACTGTAGACAGAGATTTATTTATTTATTAGATAGATTTGTTTTTTTGTATTTTGTTTTACGGATTACTAGCCTATGTAATATTTTACAGAATTATGTACTTATACTTTCTTGATAATACTAATATGATGATGATGAAATGAAGACCCGTTGTTCAGTTGTTCCCTACAATATTCACATTTCCCTTTGAACTGCGCAGTTTTGCTTCCTGAGATTTAGAATAACATGGCTGAGCACCCTGTGAAGTATACTTTGCAGTGTACTTCTGGCCAATCCGAACGTAGTATCTACATAATCAGTGTGTAAACTTATCAGCAACAATACCACAACCAGGTGAATTGAATAAACCTAGTTAAAAAAAAAAAAACTGAATTATGTGAAACGATCCTAGCATAATGTAGATTTTGTGTTTTAATGCTGGGACATTGTTTGCTCACTATCTCATGCTTCACAGGTTCCACAGTTGTTTTTGTTTTCAGTCTTGATTATGTTTAGTATTTAAGGCTCTAATGTTCTTGTCTTGTGTCTGTTTTCATTTCAGTTCATATTCATGTTTAATTTATGTTCGGTTTTCCCTCTTCTGTGTAAAAAAAAAAAAAAGTTGACATTGACATTTACATCATGCCTTGCCTGCCTTACCTTGGGCTAATTTACTGAGCTGGTAGTCCCCCAAAGATCAGGCATCAAACAGTCAACTAAAAGGAGCACATGGAAGAAATGAGCCCTAAAATGTGCAATGGTGTCCAGAGTGAAGATTCTCGCTGTATTGTGTAAAAACAAAGAACCTACAACAAAGAACAATCAGTTCAGGTTTAATAGGCTCCCCATACTACACAGTAAATAAAGACTGACAATTCTGACCACAAACAGTAGTGGGCAAAGTACACAAATCCTGTACTTGAGTAAAAGTACTGAAAAGGGGTGAAAGGGTCCATCTACATGCTATCTGGCACATCAGGCAACGGATACTCCCCACCCTGGAGATATACAGTATATTGGCAAAAGTATTCTCTTGCCTGCCTTCACATGCATACAAGAAGACCTAGTTCGCCCTTTCTGCTTTAATGCATCCCAAAGGTGTTCTATTGGGTTGAGGTTAGGACTCTTCCACAGTAATGCCTTACTGTCTGGTTGTTCAACTAGGAGTATAAACAAGCTTCAGTTAGTACAGAATGCAGCAGCGAGAGTCCTCACTAAAACCAGAAGATACGAGCACATCACCCCTGTATTATCTATACTGCATTGGCTCCCTGTGAAATTTCGCATCGATTTTAAGATACTACTTCTGACATTTAAAGCACTAAATGGTCTCGCGCCACAGTATTTGAGTGAACTCTTAGTGTCTTACAATCCGCCACGCCTACTTCGATCAAAGAATGCAGGCTGCCTGTCAGTACCACGTATTATTAAAACTACAGCAGGGGGCAGAGCTTTTTCTTACAAAGCCCCGAAGTTATGGAATAGTCTTCCTATTAATGTTCGGGACTCAGAAACAGTCTCAGTGTTTAAATCTAAGCTAAAAACCTATTTATTTAGCCAAGCATTTTTGTAAATAGATTAACCTTAGGTAAAGGAGCAGATCTGGGGGACTCATAGACGTAGAGTATTCTGGTGAACTGGTATGTTTAGATGCTGTCCTCCCCACTCTCATTGTTCACTCAGGTTTGTTGACGGTGAGGTGATTGGTTGCTTTACATCTCAGGGAGCCCTCATGTCTGTGTTTCCTTCTGGCTCTCCCTTTTAGTTATGCTGTTATAGTTAGTCCTGCCGGAGTCTCTGCTTGCACTTTGCACTAAATATACATTCACCTTATACATGTTGACTGTTACCATACTGCCATCTCTCCTTATTTTCTGTTCTCTCCTTTTCTGCTCTCTTCTCTCTCTCTCTCCCTCTCTTCTTTCCCTCTCTCTGTCTCTCTGTCGAGCTATACATGTCACTCCTGAGTTGCCAGTGATCCAGACCCCTCTGCCCTCTGGAGCCGTCTAACCCGTCCTGGAGTCCTGCTTCTGGTTGGAGATCTCATCGCATGGATGCCCCGTGTGGTCTGCCTGGATTCGTGTGGTGGCTGGTGATGGTTTCCATGAAGACTCTCCTGTCATCGATTGATGCTCTGGGGACCTGTGACTTCAGTTGTTCGATAACTCAGGACCGGAATCTCCTACAGTCTACCTGAGCCTCCGGGAACAAACTGGACTCCTTTTAATTTTAACACATCTCCTGTTATACTGAACTTCCAGTCTTACACATTATTATGCTGATCAATCCCTGCTATCCGTTATCACCCAGATGAGGATGGGTTCCCTGTTGAGTCTGGTTCCTCTCAAGGTTTCTTCCTATTACCATCTTTACCAAGAGTTTTTCCTTGCCACCGTCGCCCTCGGCTTGCTCATCAGGGACAATCTTATCATTTTGATTCATACACATTGCATAAAAACTTACTTCTTTTATTGTGTAAAGCTGCTTTGCGACAATGTCAATTGTTAAAAGCGCTATATAAATAAAATTAACTTGACTTGACTTGACTTCCACATCAAGCTCACTCATCCATGTCTTTATGGACCTTTCTTTGAGCACTGGTGCACAGTCATGTTGGAACAGGAAGTGACCATTCCAAAACCATCATCTGCGTCCAGCGTAGAACTGTACATTCCATGGTTTTGGAAGCATCCTGAGTAGTTCTTCTCTGCAAGAAGAAGGTTGCAGAGCGCTGCACTGGCTTGTTCATGGAGAATTTTTTTTTTTTTCCATCTAGGAGGCTGCCCATTCTGACATCGTTCTTGCTGACCATTTTACTTTCTGTTTGAGTGATTTCTGCCTCTATTTCTTCTACTGTATTTTTAAATGCGTCTGATGTGTGGATAGTGTAGTTTTTGCAGAAAATTTTTATTTGAGTTTTTCCCACCTCCCACCAAGAGAATCCCAATTTATCTTTCCTTCCATTCATTCCATAAAACTTTGAATTTGCCTATTTGTGCCTTTTTGTGTTTGGTAGCATTAGCTCTATAGTTATGAGATGATGATCTGAAAAGCCAGTGGGGGAGATGACTGCATTGTAAAAAAAAAAAAATTCTGTGGGATTTGGTGATATAAAACCTGTCCAGTCTCGCCACAGTGATCTTTGTGTTATTAGCCTTGACCCACATGTTTTTTTTTAATATATATTTTCATTTTTTCCCTTCCACACATCAGCCAGTCCACTCTGTTTAATAAGCCCCTCGAGTGCCTCAGCAGATTTTGGGTGTGGTTCCTCCCCATTTCGGTCTAATGTAAAACCTGCTGTGCAGTTCCAGTCCCCTCCCATTACTATTGTGGATTTATTTTCACTTCTTTGTATTATGTTTTTTATTCTGTTCAAAAGTTGAATTCTCTTGCTGCCACTATTTGGCGGGTAGACATTTAAAAAAGTTAAAGCTTTGATTTCTGATTTACCATTAAAACCCATCCTTTCACTACTGCAGTTTATGCCTCAACCTCGCTTATGCCCACTGCTTTATTAAAAAAGTATTGCCATCCCAGCACCAGTCATGCGTGACTCTGAATGAGATGTCAATAGTGGACTCATTCACAAACATGAGCACTGTGCGTATGAAGGAGATGACATGCTTCAGCGCTGGGTTCTTACAGTTTAGAGACACCATTCTCATAGTGCTCACTATCTTACCAAATCAAGACAATTCCCGCTCGATATCCTCATCGGAGATAAAGGGGGGAATGTTCGACATGGTAACCTTCATTGATGTAGCACCCAGCGGAGTAACGGAATAAAGTTCTCCACTTACCTTTATTCCGTGTTCAATCAGCTGATGCACTAGTTGCCTCTCTACCACGGCCATGTTTATCCACGATGCAGACACGATGTTTTCACATCCGATACACTCTCTCACCGCCAGCAACACCTGCTCCACCGAAAGAGTGAGAGTGAGCCGCCATCCCTGCACCCCACCATGAGATCAACAGCTCCACACAAGAGCGGATTAAACTAATAACGCTGTATGCTCGCTGCTGTTAATAGATGTTAAATTTTTTTTAAAAAAATTTATTATAAAAAAAAAGCTCAAAAGTATTAGAAAAGTTTTCAAAAGATTGACCACCTCCCAGCATGCACCAGAGAGAGAGAGAGAAGAAATATGAATACAGATAAGTAGTGTCGTCAGAGAGTGTGGTCTCTCATAAGTTCATGTAAATGAAAAAATAATGGATTTGTTTTAATTTATAGACCAACTAGTTATTGTGCAGATAGTTTCTTAATTAGATTTTTATCTGTTAATTAGTGATAATGGGTGAGAACTGGAGGGTAAGAAGGAATCTTTGTTGGGAGAAATTCTCTCTCTCTCTCTCTCTCTCTCTCTCTCACACACACACACACACACACACACACACACACACACACACACACACTTTCTCTTTCTCTCTCGCTTCCTCTCTTCTCTCTCATATACAGAAAAACACACACATTTTACAATGGTCTTTGTCACACAGCAGTATTACAGATTTAAAGAAATGTAAGTAAAATGTAGAAATTATACATTTTCAGTTTGTTTGGACTTTTCTATCCTACAATTGAGGATATAAAAAATATTTAAAATACAGTGGAATCTTGGAATTCGAGCATAATCCGTTCCGGAAGCGTGCTTGTTAAAATTTATTAAAGAGTTTTGCTCGTCTTGCAAAACACTTGCAGACCAAGTCACTCGCAATCCAAGTGTCCACTGTAGTAAACCTTGGATTGCGAGCAAGGTTCGTTCTAGAGGCATGCTTGTATATCAAAGCACTCGTACTGTATATCACAGCGAATTCCCCCATAACAAATAATGGAAACTCAGATGATTTGTTCCACAACACAAAAATATTCATATAAAAAGAACTAATACAAAATCTAAAGTCAATATAAAACAACTTAACCTGCACTTTACCTTTGAAAAGAATCGTGGCTGAAGTGATTGAGGCCAGAGAGAGTAGAGGAGGAGAAGGAACGGCTACTGTGTAGGACGACTTTCACTCACGCACGCGCACACACACGCGCACACACACACACCAGCTAGCCGACATTAAATCTCACAAGCGTGAGACACGCACACACACACACACACACACACACACACACACACCGGCTCGTATTTCAAGACCTCGCTCGTTTACAGAGGTAAAATTTATTTAAAATTTTTGATCGTCTTGCAAAACACTTGCAGAACATCAAGCTTTACTGTATTATGATTTTCCTCCTTTTCATAAAAATATGTAGTTCTGCATGGCATGCTTCCACTCTCATCCACTCTCTTTGTTCTGTCGCTCCTGTCATGCGTGACTGTTGCATATCACATAATGTCTTTCTGTTCACATAATGTTTTTCTATTTATTCTTATAAATATAAATAGTGATGCATTGCTTTTGTATGATTAAAATGCAAATATGTTTCATTTTCTCTGTCCTGTGTGTATACAATTTAACTGCCCTCATGGGTATCATAGTTGTAGGGGGGTCTGACTGACTACCCAGGGCCCCAGTGCCAGGAAGTCCTTTGTAAACCTGGAAAGAAAAATTAAGATATGGGTAAAAGAATGGAACACGGCCCAATGATACTGCTTATGTATAGGGCCCAGAGTTCTGTGCCCCATTGCCCGACATTCGAGTTGCTGGAGAGCATGTAAATAGTTTTGCTCTATTTAGTTTTTTTACTTGGGTGAATATTTCAAATGAAAATGCCAGTTGTACATACAGGAATAAATACAGTCAAATGCAACTGTTTTTTTTTCACACTAACATATCCAAAAAGAATGTTGTACATGTTGAAACAGATAGAATCTGGGTTCTCATCAAAAATGCTCTCTTTTGCCTTTAGCAAAGAACACATTACAGCATACCTGTACAGAGCACACACCATCATAGCTTCATCTGGCACATACAGAAGTAAACAACTTTACAGTGTTGCAATATGCAACTTGCATTTTTGCACATCTTATCAGTTCAGCAACCATGCATTAAGAAATGTTTAACGTCAACAAGTAACAGAGTTGTAGCACAGGCTACTAGGTGCCCATTGAAAATTGGCAAGTAATTTAAAGGCTAACAGGACAACGAGACTTCGGGATCTTGTCTTCAGGGACTTCTGTCATGATCCCGTCTAGTGACCACACATTTTTGTGCCCAGGTTTAGACAGTTATGTTAGGCTGCTATAGATTTTGACTGTCTTAGGGGTCGTTCACTTGTTATGTTTTCTGAGGCCTCAATTTTGTTATTTTAAATGGAGACGTGCAACAACTGCACTTAATAAAGAACTTGTGCATTGCGACACACCCATTTTTTTCCATTTGCGTCTATGTCACAGCAAGATGAACAGCTGATGGTTGCTTTCCTGAGTGCTTTGGAAACCATGTAACTTTTACTTCAAAATAATTTTAGTATTACAGTGTCTTGTTGTGTTGTCTGGTGAGGTCAGATTGTTTAGCTCGTTAATTTAGGCATTAAAACAATGACACTTTTCTTATTTAGGCATGAAAATCAGTCAGTTTTCAGAGGAAGATTTTCCTCTTGTAGTTTCTTCTAAAACACCTCTAAACATTTTACTGTTAACAGTTGGTGCTGCTTAATTTGGAGTCAGTGCTCTTGAAGGCAAGTGGTGGTGTAAAATGTCAGCAAAGCAGGAGAGCCAACACAATGTTCGCAGCACTAGTGGGTGCAGCTAGATTTGACTGGGACAATGTATGGCATGACTATACACCAATAGCATGGCATGACTCATGCATAGCAATGCAGCGGCAGGGCATAAAAAGCAGAACATGACATGATTCAGGCAGAGAATGGCATGATTCTTCGTATATTGGGGACAAATTTGATAACAGGCATATTATGTATTTTCTACATTTCAGAACAAATTTTAAAACTGTGAATTAACACATATTATTAATTTAAGGAATTTAAGCATTAGGTAATTAAGTAACAACAACAACAGCAACAACAATCAGCTATTATGTTAGTGAAAAACTCATATATATATGAATTTCATGTATTGTTAACATGTTATTGTTAGCTTAGTGGCCTTAACATACTATATTAATATTTTGGGTTGTTAATGAAGCTGTTATTGCTTGTTTGTGTCACAGGACAACCGGAGGCGAATCAGAAGACTAGCAGTTTGCCCGTGTAGCGTGGAGGATAAACCCAAACGCGGAAGCAGCGCGAGCAGGCAGGATAACCACGCGATTTATTCTTAGAACTCTCTCACACAGAGAGCAAGAGTTTACACAATTAAACCCACGTTCTAACAACACACACTCAATCAGGAAAATGGCACAAAATGGTGAGTACTCACGAAATTGGAGAGATAGCGTCGGAGACGGCATTAGAAAACTCAATGACTGAGTGATGTGCGGCTCGGGGTCGAGAATGAACCGGGCCAGGATCCAAGACCGTTCCTCTGGGTCATAGCCCTCCCAGTCGACCAGGTACTGCATACCTCTACCCCGAGGCCGCGAGTCGAGGATCCGCCTTACAGTATAGGCGGGACCGCCCTCGATGATCCGGGGAGGAGGAGTTGGGTGGGTGGGTGGAACCATAGGTGAAGTGATAAAGGGTTTGAGCTGAGAGGTGTGGAATACCGGGTGGGTTCGGAGCGCCGCAGGCAGCTGGAGCCGGTAGGTGACATGGTTGATCCGGAGGGTGACACGGTAAGGGCCGATGAACCTGGGTGAAAGTTTACGGGATTCTGTGTGAAGATGCAGATTCTTTGTTGATAGCCAGACCTTCTCACCTACATTGTACAACCGTCCCGGAGGGTGTCGACGGCGATGTTGAGTGGTGTAGCGAGTGTTGGCACTATGGATGGCTGCTCTTGCTTGGTCCCACAGCCGCCGACACCTACGGACCAACCGTTGGGCCGACGGCACATCAACCTCCGGTTCTTGGTGGTTGAACATCGAAGGTTGGAAACCATGGCATACCTCAAATGCACTCAACTCGGTGGCGGACGAAACATGGAGATTGTGGGAGAGTTCAGCCCAGATGAGGTAGCGGGCCCAGGAGCGCTGACGATCGGCGGCGAAGCATCTCAGATAGCGCTCTAGTTGTTGGTTTGCCCGTTCCGTCTGACCATTAGTCTGAGGGTGGTATCCTGATGAGAGACTACAGGTGGAGTTGATCAGACGGCAGAAGGCCTTCCAGAATCGAGCAGTGAACTGGGGCCCTCTGTCCGAGACGATGTCCTTTGGGAACCCATGCAAGCGGACTACATGCTCTAATATCAGCTCGGCTGTGGTTTTAGCTGACGGGAGTCCAGCGAGGGCCACCAAGTGCACGGCTGTGGAGAATCGGTCGACGATGGTCATGATGGTATCCTTCTCTTCGGAGACCGGCAGGCCCGCGATGAAGTCAACGGCAATGTGTGTCCAGGGCTGACGGGGAACCGGGAGTGGTTGAAGTTCCCCCGGTGTTGGCTGGTTGGTGTCTTTAGCCCTGGCACACTCTGGGCATGCCTGGACGAATTCCTCGGTGTCCTTTGCCATGGACGGCCACCAGAAGACACGCCGGACGAATTGGAGGGTGCGTTTGGTGCCGGGGTGTCCGGTGAGGGGGGATGAGTGGCCCCATTGAAGGACCTCCGTTCTGACGTCACGAGGCACATAGAGTCGTCCAGGCGGCACTCCTGCCGGTTCCATCTCCGCAGCCTGTGCCTGGCGAACCCTTGTCTCCAAATCCCAGCGAAGAGGTGCAATTATCTTGGATGGTGGGAGGACAGGCGCGGGGTCCGCCCGGGGAACGTCCTCTTCGTATTGTCAAGAGAGGGCGTCGGCTTTAGTGTTCTTGGACCCCAGGCGGTACGACAGATCGAAATTGTAGTGCTCGAAGAAAAGAGCCCACCGCGCCTGTCTTGGGTTGAGCTGTCTTAGATTCCGGTGATTAGGTTTTGATGGTCGGTCCAGATGATGAACGGCTCTCTGGTGCCCTGGAGCCAGTGTCGCCATTCCTCCAGGGCCCACTTTATGGCCAGCAGCTCACGGTCCCCTACCCCGTATCGCTGCTGAGTGGGGTTAAATTTCCTGGAGAAGAAACTACAGGGATGTAGCTTCTGGTCTGGACCTCGTTGGGAGAGAACAGCTCCGGCGCCCACATCCGAAGCGTCCACCTCCACAACGAATGGCTTACTTGCATCTGGATGGAGGAGGATTGTTGCGGTGGTGAAGCGATGACACAGTTCCTGAAAGGCGGAGATGGCGGTAGAGTTGAGGATGAAGGGGTGAGATGATGGTTGTGTCAGGGCGGTTAAAGGTGCTGCAACTGTACTGTAGCCCCGGATAAAGCGACGGTAGAAGTTCGCAAACCCGAGAACCCGTTGAAGTTGCTTGAGGGTCTTGGGTAGGGGCCAATGATGCACAACTTCCAGTTTCTGCAAGTCCATGGCCACACCCTGGGGCGAGATGACGAAACCCAGGAACGTGGTGGAGCGCTTGTGAAAGGCGCACTTCTCTAACTTACAATACAGTTGATGGGCGAGCAATCTCTTGAGGACTGCCCTGACGTGCGGCAGGTGAGGAGGAGGGCCGGATGGTGCCGTTGTGGAGGGCGTCGGTGACATACTTCTCCATGGCCTGCGTCTCGGTGGCAGAAAGCGAGTTGAGGTGCCCGGGGGAGGAACAGAACCCGGCTCCGGTGTCAACCACGGCGGGAGGTGGAGATCCGACAGGTCCGGTGGTGATGGCAGTGGAAAAGGGGCGTGCTTCATGGACTGGATTGTGGGTGAGGAACGTGGAGGGTCATGGCGTGGTCGGAGATGGTGATGAAGTGGCAGGCGGCAGGGTCCGGGGAGCTGGCCTCGGACGAGAGAGCAGTCGTTGGTCTATTCGGAGGGCGAGTTGGATCAGCCCCTCCAAAGTAGTGGGAAGCTCTCGTCCGGCGAGTGCGTCCTTTATACGGGAAACCAGTCCCTCGTAGTAGGCCGTCCGGAGGGCGGTGTCTCCCCAGGTGGTTTGGATGGCGAGGATCCTGAAATCTGCCGTGTAATGGCTCACAGACAATTCTCCCTGCCGCAGATGGTATAACTTTGAGTCGGTCTCCACCTCGGCAGCAGGATGTTCAAAAGTGAGTTTTAGTTGACGGGTGAACTCATTATATGAATGTGCTGTGTCCGAATCGGAGCGAAGAACCGCCGTGGCCCACTCAGCTGCCTGCCCTGACAGCAACGAGACGAGAAGGGCAATGCGCAACCGGTCTGTGGAGTATCTGGTGGAATTAAACTCAAACACAAGATCCAGTGTGGTTAAAAAAACATTACACTTCCCATCTGTGCCGTCCCATTTGTCCGGTAAAGCTAAATACACATCGGAGGGGGGAGGGAGTGGCGGCGCAGCTGCCATCGCGACGGGCGACGGCCTAGCCGGCCGAGAAGCCGCCTCACGGAGCGGCGCACTCTCCTGCCGCAGCTCCGCGACCTCGCGGCGCAAGGCTGCGATGTCTTGGGCGCTAGCACGGAGAGCTGCAACCTCACCGCGCAGCTGCTCAATCAGCCTAGCATGTCCGTTCACCACATCGCAGAGGTGAGCGTAATCCGCTGGGTTTACTGCAGACTCAGTCATTTTGTCACAGGACAACCGGAGGCGAATCAGAAGACTAGCAGTTTGCCCGTGTAGCGTGGAGGATAAACCCAAACGCGGAAGCAGCGCGAGCAGGCAGGATAACCACACGATTTATTCTTAGAACTCTCTCACACAGAGAGCAAGAGTTTACACAATTAAACTCACGTTCTAACAACACACACTCAATCAGGAAAATGGCACAAAATGGTGAGTACTCACGAAATTGGAGAGATAGCGTCGGAAAACTCAATGACTGAGTGATGTGCGGCGCCATCTTGTTTCCTTTTATACTTCCTGAATCGTGACCGTACTACTTCCGGGTCCTAGTGCCGGTCGCGTTGAGTGCGCATAACAGTTTGTCTGCTTACATCCACTACTGATCTGGATTTGAAATATCAAATTTAAAATGTTGATTAATTGAGCATAAGTGCCAATTTGTATTCATATCTCAGGGAATAATAACCATATCACAGAGGTATTTTACATTAGAACTTTGTGGGAGTCCGTTTAAATGGGCCTAATACAATTGAAAAAATAAAATAAAATAAACAAATGGTAGATTTACAGTGTTGTGGGAGCAAATGTGCCCATGACAAATGTTTTACATGGCTCACAGGTCAGGTGGGAGGACCTGATTTTGTTTAGGACTCCAGAGCACTTTGCTGTAAAATTTTATAGCATATGACTGTAAAACAGAAATTATATATGTGCAGAAATTATAGCTTTGTACACTTAGGATTCATCCTGCTACTTCTATCAGAGGTCATGTCATCAGTAAACACCAGATCCATTTGAACCTATACATGCTCCTGCCATTATAATGCTTCCACCATGGTTGAGGATGATGATGCCGTATCATGATACAGTTCCTTTTTCATATTCCAATCATTCTGGCACAAGTGAATATTGTATAACTGGGCGTGGTTATTTTTTTATTCTTTAGGAAAATCAAATCTATCCTTTCTGTTCATAAGTGTTACCAGTGGCAGATTGAGGTAAAATATTTGTATTTCTCAGTCTATTCGCCTTTTGAGTGTAGACAGTGACAACGATATGCATGCCTCCTCCAAAGTGTTCCTGACATGGCAATATGGTTTAAAGATGTTTCCCCAAGGAGTTTAGATTAGTGACTTCAGTTGCTTTCTATGGGCTTTGAGGCCTTTTAATTTTGCTGAAGCTCACCAAGAGCATTTCTTCTTTTTAAAAATGTGCCACATTGTAGAATTGGCCACTCCTATAGTATATTGTCTATAGTCTATTGCTTTGATAGGTCTGTTTTGATTTAGACTAATCATGGCCTTCATTTCTTTAATAGAAGGTAGAGGTAGTTCTGTAGTTAAGGCATTGGACTACTGATTGGAAGGTACCAGATTTAAAACCCCAGCACCACCATGTTGCCACTGCTGGGCACTTGAGCAGGAGTTCAGATTGAGAGTTCAGATGTATAATGAGATAAAAATGTTAGTTGCTCTGGATACGGTCAAATGGCAGTGTTCACTTGCATTGGTGCATCACTACTAATAACAATGAAAAGTAAAGAAAGTGAAAGTATTTTGCGAAATGGTTTGAAGGTATGCTGGAAGGTAGAAAAACATGCCACATTGCCTTGACATGTTAAGGAGGACAAGTTTAATCATGTTGAATGACATAACATGCTAACAGATCCCTTTCTATTCCCATAGCTCCTTATCAGATATGTATGTTTTTCCCGAAAATGAGGGAGTACAAGTTCTAACAATCCCCTCACAGTAAACCCCGTGACCTTAAGACGGTTCGTGGCAACTGTCCATTGTCACTCCCCTAAATTTATGCTTCAGTTGCCCTCTTAAATTCCTCTTTAAAAACAGAACACAGACCATTCGTGAGATGGAGACAACATCATAACCTGGATTAACAAGATTACATTTGTAAATGTTCTAAGACTTTATCAGATGGAGTCTTTAAGCAGCATGAGGTTGGGAATTGTGATAATTGTAATCCAGGTAATTATTTTATCATCTATGTCAGTTAAATAGCACTTTTGCACATAGTAGTACTATATGATCAACAAATTTATTTAATATTTAATCTAATTGAGTTATAGTCTGCAACTTCAGGAATTGCAAATCTGGTAGCATACATAGTGACAATTGTTTTTTTTGTTTGTTTGTTTGTTTGTCTGTTTTTTTTTTTTTCCTTGCCCAGGTTATGTGGTGTGGAGTTGGTGAGTCTCAGCCATGTTCCACTGGATTTGGTTCTGATCTTTTCCTATTCAGAGTTCCCAGAGAACAACTGCAGATGGGCACAGTGATCGGCTCAAGTAGGAGAACAGTATCACAACATCAAACAATATCACAGTATCACAACTCAAATCTCAGTGTAGAGCTAAAAAAAAAAAATGCATGACTTTGCTTTTTGTGCCACTGATCAATAGACTTACTGAGTTTTGCAGTAAGATCCAGAGATACCAAATTTTTCCTGGTATATCAAAATAATTTTGTCACTTAATATAATCAACACATTTTATTATTAAATTTACACTTTCTTGTTTTCAGTTGTTTTCAATGACTGCAGTGGAAGAACACTTACTGACTTTATGTCCACTGATACACGGTATCATGTGGACTCAGATGGAACAGTGAAGCTGAACACACGGGTCTCTCTTCATAATGGCTATAACATGTTCTCTGTCCATGCTTGGGACTCCATGGGAAAGAAACACACTGCATCGGTGAGAGTGGAACATCAGGGCAGAGCCAGCCATCAGTACAATCAGCAGGAAGATGTTGATGAGATCGAGTCTGCTCAGGTACCTTTCTTAACAGTACCCTGACCCTTGTTGGACAAGCTGTAGGATTTCCTGTTTGCTTGAAAATGTATAGTTCCTTCCTGTATTTGGGGTCTTTTAAGGGGACATTTAAGGTCACTGTGTGCAGCAAGTTTTATTATAATATCTACAGTACATACATCAGGTGATTTAGTTGTGAAAAAATGCAGTTTCTTCCCTCTTGTTTTTAGCTTTCAGCTTACTTGTTTACCTGTTTAAACTGATATGCATTGGACAGAACATTGGAGAAAGAGCCATTCCAAAACAGAGAAATACTACTGATGTCCTGTTTTTTAATTGTTTTTACTTGACTGTGTCACGGCATGCTCCTGAGATGGGCATGCACTCAAATCTATTATCTCTCCTCGCTCACTCCGTAGGCTCCCTAGGTAGGTGGCACCCCCTTCTGCAGGTACGCGAAGGGGTGGAGCCATTAATAGGATCGCGAAGGGGTGGAACATTAATAGAATCTCGGGCTTGCTCTGCATTATAAAAGCAAGGCTCAGAGTTTAGTCCAGGGTAAAGCGTCGTGCGATGGAGCATGAGAGAGTGGCATGCGAGCGGGCCCCGATCCCCGATCCCACCCAGGAAAGCTGCTCAGCCGATGGACATCAGTGAGGACTCCCGCCTGAAGCCGTGCCCAGAGAGAGCTGGGAGTGGCCAGGCCGGGCTTCGACAGCGTGAGAAGAACCGTTTAGGGAACATGCAGGAGCGCTGCCTCCGCCATTTGAATCATGTTCTGTTCTGCCACTCCGCCTACTGCCACCTTTTGTCAGCTGTGTGCCCACATTTTTCTACCCTCCCTCCTTTACCCCTTTCCTTCCCCATTTATTCTAAATAAATTATCCTTTTCCCTTTAAGATGTCGCCTCCTGTCCGTGCTGCCCGTGCAAACTTGGGTCGAACCCGTTACAACTGAATTATCCTTAGTTTTACCATTTCTTGAGTTTTCAAAATCTTCAGGTGGGTTTAGGAGGAGAAAAGTAGAGTGGGAGATTCCTCTAATTCCATCAACACTCATGCTCAAACAGAAACGGCTGTAAGCAGGTGAATTGGCGGTATTGAGTCCACTCACCATTGTGAAGTGAGCTCAAGTAGTTGAAACGGCGGTATTCAGTCAACTTACCTTTGTGCAGAGAGCTCAAGCAGGTGAAATAGTGGTACTTAGTCTATTCGTCTTTATGAAGTGACCTCGACAAGATAGCATGCTCAGGCTGGTTCAATTCAATTCAAATCAATTTTACTTGTGTATAGCTTTTTAACTGGTCATGGTCGCAAAGCAGCTTTACAGAATCAAAAGAAAATTATGAAAATTTGCATGAATCAAAATGATCCGATTGTCAGATTGTCCCTGATGAGCATGACAAGGGCAACGGTGGCAAGGAAAATCTCCCAGAATGGCAATAGCAAGAAACCTTGAGATGAACCACAGGACTCAACAGGGAATGCATTCTCATTACGGTGATATCAGATAGCAGGAATTCAGCTGTAGTCGTAGTTAGGCTGCTGGAAGTTCAATATAACAGATTATGTGTTTAACTTAATATGGGTTCCAGTTCGTTATTGGAGGCTCAGATAGAAAATTGTAGGAAATTTTATTCCTGAACTTTTGAGCAACAACAATCAAAAGTCCTCAAAGAGCAGCTGGACTAACTGGATTTTGTTTATGCACCTAGTTGAACATCCAGATAGTAAGGCAT
This sequence comes from Clarias fuscus, assembly GCA_030347435.1. Lineage (NCBI taxonomy): Eukaryota > Metazoa > Chordata > Actinopteri > Siluriformes > Clariidae > Clarias > Clarias fuscus. Next base: position 9,838,046 of record CM059228.1, read on the forward strand.
TATAATTGTTCAACCTGGAGATGATAAAAGCATGAACAATTTTTTCTGCACTGTATAGTGCCAATATATTTCTTATCTTGGCAATATTTCTGAGATGAAACAATGCTATCCTGGTAATATTATCTACATGAGCTTAAAATGAAATTGGAATCTGTAATCACACCAAGGTGTTTTACTGCTGTACATAATGAAATAGGAAGGCCATACCCCTAGTGAGACCCGCGTCGTTACATTGTGTTTGTAAGCGCGTGTGTACAGTGCGCGTGTACTGTTTATTATAACACACGTATGTGCGCATGTGTAAAGCAAAAGCAAATCTCATTAGAGGATAAAGATCCATTTGCTCCTTCTCTGTATCAGCCTGTCCTTATGTGTGTGCGCGCATAATTTGACACCGTTCCCCTTCACACACGCACACACAGCGCATGCATGCATAAAGGCGAGTGTGTGTGTGTGTGTGTGTGTGTGTGTGAAGGAGCAAATTACGCGCACACACACACACACATACCGACAGGCTAACACAGAGAAGGAGCAAATGGATCTCTCGACTTCACACAAACACACACATACAGTGCCTGCGCGCATAAACGGAAATGCTTATCTGCCAGGATTTATTTTAACTTTTTTTCAGGTTAATTTGTTTTATTTTTACTTTATATATTGTATTAATTATTTTTATGTATTTATTTTTTGGGGCTGTGGAACAAATAATTTGAGTTTCCATACATTATTATGGGAAAATTTGTTTTGATTTATGAGTGTCTTGGAATACGAGTCCATTTCCGGAACAAGTTATGCTCGTAATCCAAGGTTCCACTGTACTTTAAACAGTGCTGTCTTTATGCTGTGATGGTCAGGGTCAGGTTTCTTAATTAGTAGTTTAATAACTGCTAGTTTAAAAGATTTTGGAACATAGCCTTGCTGAGTGAAGAGTTACGTTGGTCTAATAACACCAAGAGCTTTTTTTTATATTTGAATACACTCTCCTTCCATGCCATTTTCTGCTATAGTTCTAGTTTTCGAGCGGTTGGTTTTAAAAGGAGTGTGTAATCATTATACCAGGGAGCAAGATTCTTATCGATAATTATTTTTCTTAAGGGTGTGTAAGCTAATTTTAATGCTATGTAGTATGTATGAAGGCTACCCTTCTACAGACAATATGAGCAACTATTGCAGCAAGTACAATTTGGTGTTACTGAATAGTGCTTTTTTTTCTTGGGTTCTATAGAATGAATCCCCCTCAGGTGTCTTAGTTCTAGAGTTTCCAAAATCAGATGGGTTGCGAAGGAGAAAAAGGGGGTGGACGTTTCCCCCAATCTCATTGATAGAGAATGACATTAGAGGCCCGTATCCCAAACAGGTTGTCCAGGTATGCAGAACTGATCTATAATTAAGTAAATATAACTTAATTTGTCCCTCTTAATGTTTTATTTTTATGTCACGTTGTCACATCTTTTGCACAGATTAAGTCCAATTATGCCAAAGAAACACCAATGGTGTACAGCATCACTGGTGAAGGAGCAGACCTGCCTCCAGTGGGAATTTTCACAATAGCAAAAACCACTGGCTGGCTCTCTGTGTCAGGGTCTCTAGACAGAGAAGTAAAAGCTAAATATGCGGTAAGATTTTTTTTTTTTTTTTTTGCTTTTGCTTTATGTTTTATCAGGTCATGCAAATGTTCCAATAGACGGAGGTACAGTATATACAAGCAGAAAATATGCTCCCATATAAGAATATTTTGGTTTTGGTTGTATTCATTTACCATGTTTTTATTTTTCATCTTAACTCCAGCTGCTAGTCAATGTTAATTCACCTACTGATCCCACCATTAAAGAAGATCCCATGGAGGTTATAGTCCAAGTGATGGACCAGAATGATAACAGTCCTGTCTTCACCCAAAATCCATTCCTTGGCAGTGTACCAGAAGCTGCAAAAATAGGTAGCTATATAGTAGCAATAATGTGACACAGCAAAGACATTTCTCCCCCATGGCTCTACATGCAATCACATGGGTTAATTTTTTTATGACCTAAAAGGAGTTGAGTTCATGACCATCACAGCCACTGATGCAGACGATCCAGACACTGACAATGCTGCCGTCAGGTACTCCATCATCAGTCAGACTCCACCAGAGCCAACACCAAACATGTTTGACATCAACCCTGTCACTGGAGCAATTCGAGTGAATGCTGATGGTCTGGACAGAGCGGTGAATACATTAAACAGGCTGCACTCGATTACTTGAGTTGATGTAGAATGAATAATGGAAATATGATCATTGCTTTTAGAAATATCCTGAATACAATCTGGAGATTCAAGCAGCGGATATGCAGGGAGAAGGTCGCGCTACCAAAGGAAAAGTTATTATTACTGTAACAGACAACAATGACAAGTCCTCGGTAAGACAATTAACAGTGGTGGTTTTCAGATTTTTCAAATAAATCAAAAGCCTTCATACTGTCTAAAACTACTAATTATTCATTAATCATTTTTAATTCTCAAATAACCCGTGCATGGCAGTGAATATTTTTACATTCACTGTACACACTTGTGACGTTGTCTCTGTAGTAGTGTCTAGGGCAGATATGATATTACTGTATCATTAACTAAAGCAACTAGAAATTAACAAAAGGTCTTATTAATGCTGCCAGTGTCAATGAATGAAACCCAAACCAATCTACTTTAACTACCGAAACTCAGCTTTCCTAAAAAGCATATGGAAATGTTCTCTATTGATGAATATAATTCATATCGACTTGTTTGACGAAGCACTTTGTGGAGAAAATAATTAACAGGTGGCTTGTTAAATAATACTGTTGTGAAATGTCTATATTCACCTATGTTTTATAAATCGTGTGGGACAGCATTCTCACATTACTACTGTAAGAAGAGAAGACAGATTCCAGTACAGTTGATCAGTTGTTGATGTCTCTTAAGAATTTTATTTGTGAGTGATGAAATATGAATGGATGAATATGAAATAAGACATATCTCAGAATCTTTCCTGGGTAATTATTATTTGACTTCATTAAATTCTCAAAGGTGAATTGGGTGATTCCTCCAATCTCATTGATGGAGAATGACCATAAAAGCTTGTATCCCAAAAAGGTTGTCCAGGTATGTAGAGTTAATCTATTATTAAGTTAATACTGTATGACTTAATTTTTATTTTTATGTCAAGTTGTCACATCTTGTGCCCAGATTAAGTCCTTTCAAGCCAAAGAAACAACAATGGTGTACAGCATCACTGGTGAAGGAGCAGACCTGCCTCCAGTGGGACTTTTCACAATAGAAAAAAACACTGGCTGGCTCTCTGTGTCAGGGTCTCTAGACAGAGAAGTAAAAGCTAAATATGTGGTAAGAATTTTGTCAGGTCACTGGTAAAATATGCCAACAGAAAGGATGCTCATAAGATAATATAAGAATAAGTATAAGAATATTTGTTTGGATTGTATTAACTTAACACATTTTTATTTTTCATCTTAACTTCAGCTGGTTGCCCATGCTTATTCACCTACTGATCCCAGCATTAAAGAAGATCCCATGGAGGTTATAGTCCAAGTGGTGGACCAGAATGATAACACACCTGTCTTCACCCAAAATCCATTCCTTGGCAGGGTACCAAAAGCTGAAAAAATAGGTATCAATATCAATAATGTTACACAGCTAAGAAATGTATTCTCCATCACACTTGACATGCACTCACATGGGTTCACACTCTTTATGACCATCTCACTAAAGGGGTTGAGTTCATGACCATCACAGCCACTGATGCAGACGATCCAGACACTGACAATGCTGATGTCAGGTACTCCATCATCAGTCAGACTCCACCAGAGCCAACACCAAACATGTTTGGCATCAACCCTGTCACTGGAGCAATTCGAGTGAATGCTGATGGACTGGACAGAGCGGTGGGTGTACAAAACAAGTTCCAGTCGATTACTTGAGTTGATGTAGAATGTATAATAAAAATATGATCATTGCTTTTAGAAATATCCTGAATACACTCTGGAGATTCAAGCAGCGGATGCACAGGGAGAAGGTCGTATTACCAAAGGAAAAGCTATTATTACTGTAACAGACAACAATGACAAGGCCTCGGTAAGACAATTAAGAGTTGTTGTGGTTTGCAGATTATTCAAATAATTCATATAAAACTAACTAATTATTAATTTATCATATTTGTTTCTCAAATAATATGTTCAGTGCATGGCAGAGTTCCCTGGCATGGAAATGTTCTCTATTGATGAATATAATTCATATCGACTTGTTTGACGAAGCACTTTGTGGAGAAAATAATTAACAGGTGGCTAGTTAAATCATACTGTTGTAAAATGTATATGATCTCCAACATTTTATAAATCGTGGGACACTGAATTCTCACTACTGTTAGAAGAGAAGACAGATTCCAGTGCAGTTGATCAGTTGATAATGTCTCTTAATTTTATTTGTGAGAGATGAAATATGAATATGAAATAAGGCATATCTTAGAACCTTTCCTGAATAATTATTATTTGATTTCATTAAATCTAGACAAAGGCGAGGTGGGTGATCCCTCCACTCTCATTGATGGAGAATGATAGAGGCCTGTATCCCAAACAGATTGTCCAGGTATGTAGAGCTGATCTAAAATTAAGTTAATATGACTTCATTTTTATTTTTATGTCAAGTTGTCACATCTTGTGCCCAGATCAAATCCAGTCATACCAAAGAAACACCAATGGTGTACAGCATCAGTGGTGAAGGAGCAGACCTGCCTCCAGTGGGACTTTTCACAATAGCAAGAAACACTGGCTGGCTCTCTGTGTCAGGGTCTCTAGATAGAGAAGCAAAAGCTAAATATGTGGTAAGAATGAGTTTTTCCAATTTTGCTTTTTCTTTTGTTAGGTCATGGCGAATGTTCCAATAGACTGCGGTACATGCAAACAGGAAAAATGCTCATAAGATAATATAAGAATATGTATAATAATATTTGTTTAGGTTTTATTAATTTGCCATATTTCTATTTCTTAACTCCAGCTGTTAGTCCATGCTCATTCACCTACTGATCCCAGCATTAAAGAAGATCCCATGGAGGTTATAGTCCAAGTGGTGGACCAGAATGATAACACACCCGTCTTCACCCAAAATCCATTCCTTGGCAGTGTAACAGGAGCTGCAAAAATAGGTAGCTATATCAATAATGTTACACAGCTAAGAAATGTATTCTCCATCACACTTGACATACAATCACATGGGTTCACACTCTTTATGACCCTCTCACTAAAGGAGTTGAGTTCATGACCATCACAGCCACTGATGCAGACGATCCAGACACTGACAATGCTGCCGTCAGGTACTCCATCATCAGTCAGACTCCACCAGAACCAACACCAAACATGTTTGGCATCAACCCTGTCACTGGAGCAATTCGAGTGAATGCTGATGGACTGGACAGAGCGGTGGGTGTACAAAACAAGTTCCAATCGATTACATGAGTTGATGTAAAATGAATAATGGAAATATTATTATTGCTTTTAGAAATATCCTGAATACACTCTGGAGATCCAAGCAGCAGATGCACAGGGAGAAGGTCGTATTACCAAAGGAAAAGCTATTATTACTGTAACAGGCAACAATGGCAACTGACTCGGTAAGTCAAAAGTCAACTTTATATAAAAATTCTAATTATTATTTCATTATATTTGTTTCCTTAAATAACACATGTACAATTAACATTTTTACATTTAAGCAACTAGGAGCTAACAAAAGGTCCTGTTGTTGCTGCCAGTGCGCCAGTGAAGGGAACACAAATCAATCAACAGTAACTACAGAACTCAGCTTTCTTAAAAAGCATGAAAATAGTCAACTCTACTGATAAATATAATTCATATGAAACTGTTTGATAAAAAATACGTAACAGGTAAACGGAAAAGTCATACTGTTGTGAATAGCCTGTGATCTCCTACAACATTATTTTTTATAAATTGTGGGACAAAAAAACCCCCCGTTATTTCTGTAAGAAGAGAGGACTGACTCCAGTGCATATGATTAGTTGTTATTGTCGCTTAGGAATTTTATTTGTGAGTTGTTTACAAAACAATAAGTGAAGGAATATGAGATGAAACGTATCTTAAGACTTTTCCTATGTAATTAATAATTTAATTTAGACAAAGATTGATAGGGTGATTCCTCCAATCCAAGTCCCTGAAAAATGTTCTTAGGCACATAAAGAAATGCTGTAAAGCAAAAACATCTTCAATGATGACGAAGAGCATTTTCTATGTTAAGGAAAATCTACATCACTAAAGTCAATCCATTGCCCTTAAAATGCAACAGTATCAGCATCAGGTATGCATCATTTAATTTTTATAAAATAATTATTTGGTAAATTGGGTTAAGCATCCTTGAGAATATTGATGCAAGCAACGATGAGTGGGCCTAAGCAGCCTGCGTCATCGCCACCTGGATACATCAGAAAGACAGTGGGCACAGTGGGCACATGCATTTCAATGGGACATACTGTACCAATACCATTATGACATAATTTTAGAAAAGGGGAAATTTTATGTTTAGAGGATGCTGATGCTGGGGGGAAAAAATCCTTAGAATAACAAGAGGATCCTTGTCAGGGTGCTTGGGCTCTAATAATAAATGCTGATAAATATCTGTTGCTGATAAATAAATATCTTCTAAAAATCATTTAAGATTTTCCAATTCTTACCTGTTGCTCTAACTAGATCCAAGTCCATTCAACTGTTGATGGTAGAAATGTATTCATTCCGCACATTTCATAGCAGGTCCCAGTATGACTTGAACAACACCTGTATTTAACAGCATGACTTAAAATATACTGACAGGTCATTTCTATTTGTAATGTTTCTTTTTCAGAAGAAAAGCATTCTTGAAGAAATGTCAAGATTTCATCGATTCATCTAATCTTTTCAGATATCAACAACCTGGTTTCAGTGATCTGTAAGACACAGATTTTCCTTTGTTGTTCAAACAACAAAGACCTTTTTTTTTTTTTTTACATAAATAGTATGCAGAATGTTAGTGTATTGCTATAGTATATTTTGCTCATAACCAAACAAATGTAAAAAAAAATAAAATAATAAAATAAAAAATTCCCATAGTGTGATGACAGAACTACAACTGTTTTATTTTGTTATAAAAGAATTTGAGAATTTAAGAAATGGAAAAAAAGAATCGACTCCTAAATGCTATGAAATATGCAAATACAATAAAAAAGTTATACCATGCCAATTAATTTAGCTTCATTATACTACTTAAAGCAGAAATAAAGAGCATTGCATGAAACAAAACAGACCAATGTCATCATTTCTCATACATGTACAAATACGCTTTAATATAAGAGCTCATTTGTGAGTATCATTAAAATGTTTAGAAATTAGAGGAGCCATTTAGACATGGCAGAACATGTCTGAATGATTTTAAAAAGTATTTAGCTTATGTGTATGTACAGTTATTTCCATAAATCTTGGAATAAAGATCATTTTTATGCCTCTGTATTTGGCCTCTGTACACCACCACATTAAATTTCAGATGAAACACTCAAGACTTTCTGCCTTAATTTAATTGGTTTGACAAAGGTGTGGAATTAGCCACTCAGGAATTACATCCATTTACCTACACACACCCCATTTATAAAAGTCTATTAGTTAAACAATTTTCAAGGTGGTTAAGATAATGCATATGAAGTGACACATAAGAACCATTCGGCAGCCAAAAATGCCAAAGGGCCAAAAAAAGACAAGTAAGAAGACAAAAAGAACAGAAATAGTCATAGCAAAGTAGAAAGTAAGTGAATCAAACAAAGAGTATGAAAGACAAAATTTTGTTTTGCCACCTTCATCACTGGTTAGTATAAGCAGGTAAAGATGATGGCGGAGAGCGGATGACACATACTCCTCCATCGCCCGCGTCTCGGTGGTGGAGAGAGAATATAGACGGCCGCGGGGTGGAATGGAGCCTGGCTGGAGTTCAATAGCCAGGTCGTAGGGGTGATGAGGAGGAAGGTGGTTGGCACGTTTCTTACAAAAGACTTCAGCCAGGTCCCGATATGCAGTGGGGATGGCGTTGGTGTCGACATCAGGGGACTCCCTAGAGCATGTCCCAGCCGGCACCCGTAGGCAGAGTTCGAGGCAGGTCGGCCCCCATTGTAGTATCCGGTTTTGAGACCAGTAGATGAGAGGGTCATGTTGAAGTAGCCAGGGATATCCGAGGATGATGGGTGGTGATGAGATGGAGGTGAGGTGGAAATGGATTCATTCTTGGTGTTGATCAATGGTGAGGGTGATGGGTTGAGTCTGGGTGGTGATAGGGCTGGAGGAAAGGGGCCGGCCGTCGACAGATGATACTCGAACAGGCTGGGATAATGCTTAATTTTCCACCCCCAACTTTTTGGCATAGGAGGAGTCAATAAAGTTTCCGGCGGCACGGGAATCGATGAACACGGAACTTTGGACTCGTTTGTGGTCAAATTGGAGGTGTACCTGAACCAAGAGACGCGAGACGCTGGGTGTGGTGGCGGCGAGATGAAGGGCACCCGGTGAATTGCACCCCTGGTTCACCGGGCTTGGGCGTTTCCCGGGCGTAGAGGGCAGATGGCTCTATGGTGCGCAGCCGACCCACAATAGGCGCAGAGTCCCTCCCTGAAACATCGTTCTCGCTCTGCGGGGTTCAAGGAGGCACGTCCTAATTGCATGGGTTCCCCGGCTCGTGTGTCAACCACGGCAGGAGGTGGAGATCCGGCGGGTGTCATAGCGGTGGTGGTGAAAGCTGGTGGTCGAGGCGTGGAGTGTGAAAAAGATGGCGTGATGAGCGGCAGGGTGCGCGGGGCTGGCCTCGGACGAGAGAGCAGGCGCTGGTCAATCCGGAGGGCGAGTTGAATCAATCTCTCCAGCGTGGTCGGAAGCTCTCGTCCAGCGAGCTCGTCCTTGATGCGTGAAGCCAGTCCCTCGTAGTAGGCCGTTCGGAGGACGGTGTCCCCCCAGGTGGTCTGCACAGCGAGGGTACGGAAATCCGCGGTGTAGCGGCTCATGGACGACCCACCCTGCCGCAGAGGGTAAAGTTTGCTGTCGGTCTCCACCTCAGCAGCAGGATGTTCGAAAATCAATTTTAATTGGCGGGTGAACTCTCCATATGAGTAGGCCGTGTCCGAGTCTGATCTGAGAACCGCCGTGGCCCACTCAGCTGCCTGCCCGGATAGCAACGAGACGCATTCTATTCTATTCATTATGGGTGGTTTTGTGCTAATATAATGCTCACTATATGTGTATGTGATAAGATGTGAATATTAAAAATAATGCCCAAACATTCCATTCCTCATCCATTTTGATCTCCTCTTCAACCCAGATGCTTATTGTAGAGAGTCAGATGGAGCATAGAAGAGACATTACTTGCACTTCATTATAGGCCTATGCCCTTAATCTTCCATTGCATTATCAAGTTCTTCATCTTTGTTGCTTTTTAACGGTGTTGCCAATTTAGACAGCAATTCGATTGGTTTAAAAAAATATTAATATATATCATTATACACAGGATTTTTTTTTATTTCTCCTTTGATCTCCTTCGATGTTTTGATTCAGAATAGAATGTGCAGGGTGTCCAATGCATTTGTGTGATTTAAATTAAAAGTTATTATTTGGATATGGAGCTTTACTCACTTTTTTCAACACACATTGACAAATTAAGTGTTTACATCTGAAATAAAAAAGATGATTGTGTTATGGTGCCATATATTGTCATTTACAATAGAGGCTGCTTTCTTCCAAGTCTGTGTGTTCCTGTTGAGGAACATTTTCATTAAGCATGTCTTTAAAACATAAGGTTTCCATTGGACACATACATGAGCTGTCATAACTATCCAAGAAATGTCTACATAAAAATTTACGTCAGCAAGGTGTTCAGTGGAACATCAGAAACCAGCAGTATTTACTACTGGCCATTTTTTGCAGCATGTTAAAATATTGTCTCATCAAACTCCTGCAAAGAGACAATAGTTTTACAACTGTAACTTTTATCTGCAGGTTTATAGCACTTGGTTTTTCTCTATTTATCAGTTTATCCATCTTCAACCACTTATCCAAAGTTGAGTTGTGGGGTAGCATGTCAAGCAGGAAACTCCAAACCTTTCCTGGCCACCTCAACCAACTCTGACCAATGTGTTCCCAGGCCAGTGTCAAAATGTTCTCTGTTCACCTAATCCTCAGTCTGCCCCATGGCTTCCTCCCAGCTGGACGTGTAAAGAACATCTACCTAGGGAGGCGTCCTGATGTCATCCTTACCAGATGCCTGAATCACCTCAAGTGTTGCAAAGGAACATTGATCCTACTCTGAGTTTTTCACAGAGCTTAAAGCCAGCTACTCTCCTAAGACAACTCTTTTCGGCCACTTGTATCCGCAATCTTGTCCTTTCAGTCATGACCCAACATTCATGCCCATAGGTGAGGGTAGGTTTAGAATGTATTATTTTTAAAGAAAGACCCAAGTAGGTAGTAGTGCACGGGCTCAACCAAGAATCTCCCCTTCGCCCTCCCTTTCCCATCTATAAGTCTTATAAAAGATTTTAGATAAGAGGTGTAATGGAAATATCACATTTTAATTATGTATTAATTTGTAATTGTGCCATGTAGACTATAGACGCTTTAAACTTGCTGAAGCTTAGAAACACAAGGCCGAGAATAGTACAGAAACAACCTGATTGTATTTGTCCCTGAATAAATGATAAGGTATGGACATCTGGTCTGGGTCAGATAAAGAGTTGAGTTTGAATGTAGGAACTTCATGTACGGGGCGTTGATTATGTTAGCAGAGATGTTCGTATATAAAATGGGACAGCGGAGAGAAAGAGATCACCTTTCTCCATGCTGCAATCGTTGTTTGCTATATGAGACTGGTCCTTCTGCAGAAGTATAAAATAAAACCTTTGTGACTTTGCTCTTACCCAGTGTATGAATTGCTTGTCTTTATAATATTTACAGAATTTCCACCACAATACTTGGCGTTGTCGGCAGGATTCCGTGTTTGAGGAAGGCATTGGAGAATCCCGGGGAGGCGTAAGCGCTGACGCCTTGAAGGTTGTTTCACTTCATCTCGAATGCTTAATTGGCTATCGAGCGTGAGAGGACCGGGGATTCACCATGTCGCCTCAACACCACAATGAGAACTAAAATCGTGTGGTAAGGAAATTGTTTTTCTTTAAGTTGTCATTAATTAGGTAAGAAGTGCGCTTTCTCACAGTGAAGAAGGATAGATTTAGACTTGGATCTATCACACGGGTAAGGGGCCCGTGAGTACCCAAAAAGTGCAAGGTGCACAAAAAGGAAGAGAGTGGGTACTGGGTTTTGTCAGTTTACGAAAACTGGCCCTGCAGCGGATGAGCTCAGGTAAGGACCTCCGGAGGTAAAAACAAGTCAGTGTGCAAGGTGCACAGGTAGCAGTCAAGAGGACTGTGAGAGTTCACTGTGAGGTAGTGGCACGCGTAAATTTGACAAGTAAAAATCATGGGTAACAGCAAACAAAACAAAAGATCTTGTGGAGTTCCTGTGGTAAAAATATCATCTAAATTATGTTTGAGAAATGTGGAATTCCACAGGGGGGAAATGTGAAATTATTAATAACTAAGCTGCTTTTGAGATGTGGATGTGTGAAGCATGTGTTAGGGACAGAAAAGCAATGCAGTTAGGGACAGGTCAAATCTCACAATCTCTCCAGTGTGTTAAGACAGATCCTGACCTGGATGGCTGCCCACCTCGAAGATGTCCACAACCTACTGCTCCTGACTGCCCTCAACCCCATCATACAGCGCATACAGAAACACCAGTCCTGACCTCACATGTGTCATCGTATATCGGAGAAACAGAAGAAACAGAAGCTGGACAATCGACTCAGCAGTGAGCCCCTGGACGAGGACGAGGACGAGGAACCGCTCAACTCTGGGAAAATGCTCATGGTCGGACTGGCGAGGTTGGATGGAAAGAAAAATCCTCGTGCACAGACCATGGAGCTGGAGAATTGGAGCAGGTCAACAAATAGCTGTCAGACGCAAGACAAGCTGGAGGACATACATTGGGGACACTAAGGAATTTAGACTTCACATGAACTCAGAGGACTGCTCATGTCTAACCTGGGAACTGACTTTCACAAAACTCAGGCAACTGGCCTGAAGAAAAGTACATGATGCGAAATTCTGTCTGGAATAATCAACATCATCAGGAGGGTGTGACGCGGATCACAGTGTTGATTGCAAACTGACAGATGCCTTCCCAGTGAGAATGGACATGATAAACATATCTGCTTGAGGTTGAGGAAGCGCACAGAGAGGAACAGATCACGATGGGAGAATGGCAGAAAAGATGAAGGAGCGGTGGGAGGGGACTGAACTGAGGTGATGCGGCCAGAAGGGCAAGGTGAGTCAAAAATTATTTTCCTACTAACACTTCTTGCTCTGATCACAATGAAGAAAAGCTTGCTATCTTTTTCAGTGATTCTTGTGTGATTAATTCTCTTAGAAACATCCACTGTAGGTACATATGTTAAGTATGATCTTGAAGTATATCAGCAAAATGCCAACAATTGAATTGCAGCTCCACGACAAACAAAATTCATTTTGGTAGATTCTGTGCAAGTCATTCAGGCATTAAAGCATGTGAATTTGACAATTTAGTGAAAAAGACTGGCAGATTCCTGAACTCTGTGGGCACTTCAGGACATGCAGCTGAAGAAAGCTTCACAAAGCCAAGTGTGTGGCTTTTTCCAGGTGTACAGGATACATTTGGACTTTTTGCTCTTTTATTGCTACCCAGTAAATCTATTGGGGTGAAATTAGGTATAAAACTCTTGAGACTAAACCAGTAAAAAAAAATTTAAAAAGGGGGAAATTGTAATGGAAATATCACATTTTAATTATGTATTAATTTGTAATTGTGCCATGTAGACTATAGACGCTTTAAACTTGCTGAAGCTTAGAAACACAAGGCTGAGAATAGTACAGAAACAACCTGATTGTAATTGTCCCTGAATAAATGATAAGGTATGGACAACTGGTCTGGGTCAGATAAAGAGTTGAGTTTGAATGTAGGAACTTTATGTACGGGGCGTTGATTATGTTAGCAGAGATGTTCGTATATAAAATGGGACAGCGGAGAGAAAGAGATCACCTTTCTCCATGCTGCAATCGTTGTTTGCTATATGAGACTGGTCCTTCTGCAGAAGCTTAAAATAAAACCTTTGTGACTTTGCTCTTACCCAGTGTATGAATTGCTTGTCTTTATAATATTTACAGAATTTCCTCCACAGAGGGAAAAAATTCTAACCTTGTTTCTCTCCTTTTCTTTTTTCTTTTACCCCAGGATCTCCCCTGGACACATGGAACCGGATCTCAAGAAAGACAACTAAAGGTAAGTAAATATCTTAAGAAAAAAGGAAGAAGGGGAAGGGGGAGGGTTTAAGGCAGGGCTAAAGTAAAATAGGGGTAGAAAAAAAGAGGGGAGGAGAAGTTTAGGGTTAGAGCCAAATTAAGGGCAAGAGAAGGGGTGGGGTTATGGTTAGGAGCCAGGAAGGGGCGGGGTTATGGTTAGAGGCAAGAAAAAGGGCGGGTTTAAGATTGAAAATAAGAGTAAGCTTGGAAAAAGAAATCAAGTTTTAAAATTAAAACTAACAATACAACTAAAGATAAAAGGACAGAAGAAAGCCGGTAAGTATTATAAAAAATAATGAAATCACTGTAGGATTGAAATGATTCTATACTATCTTTGTTTCAAAAAACTAGTTAAAGAAGACCCAAACAAGAGATTTCTAAGTGCTTTAAGATAAGTGTACGGTGGCCGAGAAGTGCTAAACAAGTTAACAAAACGAAAACAAAATAACAAATTAAAAACCACAATAACTAAACCCAAAACTAAATAACACATTCAAAAACAAAATAACAAATTAAAAAACAAAATAACAAAACCCCAAAAAAAATAACAAAACCCAAAACTAATTTGTTATTTTGTTTTGCGTTTTGCTCATTTGTTTTCAGTTTTGCTATTTAGATTTTTAGTTTGTTATTTTGTTTTTGGATTTAATATTTTGATTTTGAATTTGTTATTTTGTTTTCGGTTTTGTTCATTTGGTTTTGAATTTGCTATTTAGTTTTCGGTTTTGTTAATTTGGTTTGCACCTCTCGGCCGTTCAGAAACAAACCGGAAAAGGTAGGTATAGTTTGCGAATGAAATTCTTACCGCTGATTGGACGAGACATCTGTCACTCAAGATATACAGGAAGTACTGTAGCGGCGGTAGATTCGTGTGTATATGAATGTGCAAACATGTACTGTCCTTATTGTGGTTTCAAATATGGCGTTCTGCCAAATTTTTGCTGTTCTTGTGGAAAAAATCTTTCGCTTTTAAAAGAGACACAGCAGTTTTTTTTTTTTAATAGTAACCATTTTTATGATTCGTTTTTTAACAATAATGAGACAACAACAAAACAACAACAAGAGGGGTATACTTACAATTATGATAGAAAGGAGGAATTTAGTTATTTAAATGTATTCATTGTTCTGGTTGCTTTCTGGCTTAAAAGTCCTTGTAATGTTTCAAAATAAATTTTCAAATCCACCTTGTAATGGGAGATATTAGGCATTCTTAATGACCACTTACATTTGTGTATATAGAATTTACCTAGTAATATTAAAATATTTAAGATGAAAATGTGACTCTTCTCGATATCTTTTTTATCATAATAAAATATAACATCTCTTTTACTTATGTAAATTTTTGATCCACTCAGTGTAGTAACTAAAGATTCAACATAAATCCAAAAAAAGTTTACATATATACATTCAAAAAAGAGATGCAATACAGATTCCACATACATTCCGAGACACAGCAGTTCGCAAACTAATCTTTATACCGTGATATGTCATCAGCATGTCCAAAATCACGGCATACGAATGTCCGTCCTCAAAGTAACGTTGAATAAATTCTATTTCCTTGCTTTCTAATGAAAGTTTTCATTATTTTCTTAGTTTTGCAGACCGAAGAAATGGTTTAAAAGTGAAACAGAACACACAAGAAACAAAGTTAGAGACACAATTTCCTACTTCCTGTTTATCTTGAGTGACAGGTGTCTCGTCCAATCAGCGGTAAGAATTTAATTCGCAAACTATACCTATCTTTTCCGGTTCGTATCTGACTGGCCGAGAAGTGCAATACAAATTAACAAAATCCAAAACATAACAACAAATTCAAAACCAAATGAACAAATCCGAAAACAAAATAACAAAACCAAAACAACAAAACCCAAAACAAAATAGCAAATTAGTTTCGGGTTTTGTTATTTTGTTTTCGGATTTGTTAATTTGGTTTTGAATTTGTTATTTTGTTTTGGGTTTTGTTATTTTGTCTTTGAATGTTATTTTGTTTTCGGTTTTGTTAATTTGTTTTGCACTTCATGGCCACCGTATAAGTGCTATCAAAATAAGTGCCAAAGCAAATATTCACAACAAAAACCACACAAGGAGGAAAAAGAAAAAATAATCTCCATGAAGGTCTCCTAGCAATGTATATATAATCCTATTTATCATAAGATTTATAAATAACCATACCATTTTAACAATTGATACTGTTTTATGTGTTCTAAACCAGGAAAGGATCCCAGAGGCCCCTACTACACGAGTGGAGAAAGTAAGTGGGCATCACACTCTCAAGCACAAACTTGATCTTCTTTATTTCAATATTGTCTCACCTTTTCTGTTGAGTCTCATGGAATCCCATTTTTACTATTGATCTAGAGATCTTTGGACTCAATTAGAACTGGTGGTCTAAAATGTTTGTATTACTGAAGTTCCATATGATCTAACCAAGAATCAAAGATAAGCTGAGCTGTCTGAGCTGTCCAATGAACAAAATCTCTTTCTACATTGAACAGAAATTTATTAACTTCAACTAATGGGGTAGGAATAAAAATCAACTCTGGTTTCATTATAAATGGTGCAGTAAAGGGAATGCAATACTGCCCCTGCTGTTCTTATTCTCCAGCCAACCTCACACTCCAATGTCCCCTCAATCATAAAACTTCTTTACTTGGGGGTAATGACTCCCTTCCTACCTAGAGTAGACAATCCATCCGTTTCCTGCTGAGATGTAGAGGTGCTGATTCTTATCTCTGCTGTTTCACCAATCCAGTGAGTGTTGCAGGTCACAGATGCCACCAGGTCCACATCACCTGCAAAAAGCAGGGATGCAATTTTCAGCCCACCAAACTGCACCCCCTCTCTTCTATGGCTGTGCCTTGCTATCCTGTCAATGAATATCACAAACAGGGTTGGCGATGGCCCACACCCACCAGAAACAAGTCTTACTGCCAAGAAAATAATTGGCTGGCTATAAGGAGCAAACACCTCACCCTATACTCATACAGAGTATTCCGAAGCACCATACTAGGATGGAATTGGCATTGGTCCTCTTCAGTCTGAAGTTGGCCAAATGGCCGAAGAACCCTTCTCTCCAGCACCTTATGATTTTCGGCTTCTTTTTCTTTGAAGCTGCTTGAAAATATTATATGTTGCGGGTCACGTTTTTTGGGGATTGTCATGATTCATGTCCTGTCTGAACTTTTTCCCACGCTGTCACCACTGACATGTGCCTTTGTTTCTCTTACCTGTCATGTGTTTTTTTCCACTGTCCCGTTTCCGCCCCTCCTGCGCACCTGTGTCCTATCCTCCGCTGATTACTCCAGCGATTTAAGCACGCTCTGGATTATCTTGTGTGTTACGTACCTTGATTTTCTTGCGTTTTCTTTTTCTCGTGTTCACGTTGCCAAGTTCGCTTTATTTTTCGGTGTCTCACGTCTCGGATTTGCTCTCGTCTTTTTTTTTTTGTCTCTCGTCTCGGATTTGCTCTTTTTGTCTCTCGTCTCTCGTCTCGGATTTGCTCTCCTCGCTCTTTTTTGTCTCTCGTCTCGGATTTGCTCTCCTCGCTCTTTTGATCTCCCGGTTTTGATCTCGCGCTCCCTTACTTTTGACCACGGCTTTTTGTTTACGTTTTTTGAATTCTCGCTCCGCTGCTTGATTTTCCGGTTACCGATTTAACGCTTCCTCTTTTGACTACGGCTCTCGCTTTACGATTTGCCTTATAGATTCCGGGTCGGCTGGCAACTTCATTTCCTCTACTGTCATTTCCGCGCTGCGAGCTCCTGTGTCGAAGCTTCCATATCCGATAACAATAAAAGCTCTGGATGGTCGGAAACTCGTTCAGTCACCTCTTGAAAATATGTCAGCGCCCCTACGGTTAACTTTTCTCGGTCATACGGAGGAATTGAAATTTTTTGTACTTCCTCGGTTAGATCAGTCCCTCGTGCTGAGTCTCCCCTGGCTCAGCGCCCACAATCCCAATTTTGATTGGGCACAATCTCGCATTTTATCTTGGTCCCCTAGATGCGCCAAATCATGCACACCGCCCGGTTTTGACAGTCCAAACGACTAACATAGAGAATCCAAGCGCCCAAGTGTCAGTCATGGTACCATCCGAGTACACGCGGTTTAAGGATGTATTTAGTGTTAGGACAGCAGCACGACTTCCCCCTCACCATCCGTGGGACAGCGTGATTGAGCTTTTGCCGGGGAAAATACCGCCTTGCTCGCGCATTTATCCATTGTCCGTGGAGGAAACGTGGGGAATGGAAGAATATGTGAGTGAGGCTCTCCAACAGGGGCTCATCCCCAGCGTCGGCGGGGTTTTTTTTTATTTAAAAAAAAGGCGGGGGTTTACGTCCCTGTATTGATTACCGCAGACTTAATGCGGTAACCGTAAAGTCAAGTCAAGTCAAGTCAAATTTATTTATAGCACATTTAAAAACAACCGAAGTTGACCAAAGTGCTGTACAATGATAATAAATAAAAACAAATAAAAATAAATAAAATACAAGCACCCACTGCCCCTGGTACTGGCAGCCATCGACCAACTCCGAGGTGGCTCCATCTTCACTAAACTCGATCTCCGCAGCGCATATAATCTCGTTCGCGTGAGTAGCGGCGATGAGTGGAAGACTGCGTTTAGCACAACTTCGGGATATTAACAATATAACGTAATATGGTTTGGTAAACGCACCTGCGGTGTTTCAGGGGTTCATGAATGACGTGTTGCGGGATATGTTGAACCGTTTTGTTATAGTTTACTTGGATGATATCCTAGTATACTCGCGGTCATATGCCGAGCACGTCCATCATGTGTCCGCCGTCCTTCATCGCCTGCGCAAACACGAGCTCTATGCGAAGGCGGAGAAATGCGAATTCCATCAGTCGGAGATCGCATTTCTCGGCTATCGTATAGGGGCACAGGGGGTTGGGATGGAGGCGACCAAGATTTCGGCGGTGCAACAGTGGCCGGAACCCAAATCAGTCAAGGCGCCACAGAGTTTTCTTGGGTTTGCCAACTTCTATCTGCGCTTTATTAGAAATTTCAGTCTAGTGGCGCACCGCTCACCTCTCTATTAAAAGGGAAACCGAAACACCTGACAGAGTTTTCGGCGGAGGCGCGCACAGCTTTTCTGCGTCTAAAAAGGGCATTCACCACCGCCCCCCTGTTAAAACTACCGGACCCAGAAAAGCCATTTGTTGTAGAGGTTGACGCGTCAGAAGTCGGAATAGGAGTGGTGCTGTCGCAACGTCATGGCCAACCAGGAAAACTCCACCCTTGTGCTTTTTTTTCTAGGAAACTAAGCCCTGCCGAGCGCAACTATGATATCGGTAACCGAGAACTGCTAGCAGTAAAGGCGGCGTTAGAGGAGTGGCGGCACTGGCTAGAGGAAGCTAAACATCCCTTCACGGTACTTACTGATCATCAAAATCTGGAATATATCCAGCATGTTAAAAGACTCAACCCTCGACAAGCCCATTGGGCGCTGTTCTTTACTCGCTTTGATTTCAAGATCACGTATCATCCCGGCTTGAAGAATAAAAAAGCTGATGCGCTATCGCGTTATTATCTCGCACCGAAACCACCAACAAACCCAGAAACCATCGTGCCCTTGGCGCTCGTGGTTGCGCCGGTAACTTGGGATCTCGAATCAGAAATCGCTCGAGAGGCGCAATCTAATCCCCTGCCTAAGAACTGTCCACCGGATCAACTATATACCGCTGAAGTCAAGGTCAAGTTCACGACTCTCTCATGCCTTAGAGTGTTCCTGTTTTCGCCGACTCGGCTCATGTTTGATTTTCTTGGACTTTGAAACGGTACGCGCCCGCTCTCGGCTCCAGTTAAAGGCACTCAGTTCCTGCGTTTTTTTGTTATTTTCTTTGTCTGTTCTGATCAAGGGGAGGAAAGTATTCTACAGTAGGTTTCGATCTGACATGGTTAGTTTAATATCTGCATCAATTACATTGTCCAGTTTCAAAGCCTCAATTTTATGCTTAATGTTTACAGTTTTATTATTAAAGAAGTTCATGAAGTCCTCACTACTGTATGTTGTTGTTGTGGAGATTTCTGCAGTGCTCTTATTTCTGGTTAATTTGGCTACGGTATTAAATAAAAATCTAGGATTATTTTTTGTTATTTTCTATAAGAGTGGAGAGATACGTTGATCTAGCTACACTAAGAGCTTTTCTATAGTTCAGGATGCTCTCCTTCCATGCTATTTGAAATACTGTACTAACAATTTGGTTTGACGGCATTTACGTTCTAATTTCCGAGCAGTCTGTTTTAAACTGCGCGTGTGATCATTATACCAGGGAGCGAGTTTCTTATCTCTAATCAATTTCCTTTTAACTGGAGCTACATTATCTAAGGTATAATGAAATGTTGACTCTAAAAGTTCAGTCACCTGATCCAGTTCTGTGGAGTCAGATGGCAATCCAATCAAAGTTGGTAACTCTGGGAGATTACCAGACAGTGGAATTGTGAATAAATTTCTTATACTTAATCCGAAGAATGATATTAAATCTAAAGTGTGACCTGCTTTATGAGTGGGTCCTACTACACATTGATTTACTCCTACCGAGTCTAGTCTGGACATAAATGCTGTTCTCAGGGGATTCAGTCCAGTCTTCTGGATTCTCAAAATGAATATTAAAATCTCCAGCAATTAACGCTTTCTCTACAGAAATTATTAGGTTTGCGAGGAAATCTGCAAATTCATAGAGAAATTCCGAGTACGGCCCTGGGGGTCTGTAAATGATAATTAGCGGGATCGACTGAGCAGACTTAATATTTGTAGCTACACTTTTTATGTTACTATAGAGAACTTCAAATGCATTAAATTTAAAACTGTGTTTTTGTACAAGAGACAGATTATCATTATAAATAACTGCGACTCCTCCTCCTCTACCAGTTAGCCGAGGCTGGTGTATGTAGCTGTATCCAGGAGGACTAGCTTCATTTAGAGCTACATACTCGTCCTGTTTAATCCAGGTTTCTGTTAAACATAATATATCAAACTCCTGATCTGTGATAATTTTATTAACAATAACTGCTTTAAATGCGAGAGATCTAATATTTAACAATCCTAGCTTCAGATCAGAGGTGCTGGCTGCGAATTCAGTGTGTTCTGAGTTTGTGGTATCTATGTTAATTAAATTACTAAAACAGACTTTCTGAGTCTTTCTAAATTTGTGTTTAGCTCTGGGAACAGACACACTCTCAATATGATGAACCCTGAGTGATGACTCTATGCAGCTAGCAGACGGTTGGTTTAGCCTGTCTGTCTGCTTCCTGGCCTGGGCTCTGGGTAATCACAGATTAACTAGGCCTCTTCTGAGACTATGCGCTATACTACAAGAAATGAGAGCAGCACCTTCCCGAGTGGGGTGGACACCGTCCCGCTTTAACAGGCCAGCTTTGCCCTCAAAGGTCTTCCAGTTGGACATCCAGCGGTTCAGCGACCATAACCTGCTGTAAGCTATGTCGCCACGTCTTATTGGGATGGGGCCAGAGCAGACTACTTCTTTGGACATCGCCTTCACTAGTTTAAACACCTCTGTAAAGTTATGCTTGCTAACCTCTGACTGACGAAGGCGTACAGTACAGACCAAAAGTTTGGACATACCTTCTCATTCAAAGAGTTTGAATTTGTATTATGGCAAGAAAAAAGCAGCTAAGTATATAAAAAAATATTTTTAAAAAGCATCTAAGTAAAATAAGCTACTTTAAGAAATGAAGGTCAGTCAGTCCAAAAAAATGGGAAAACTTTGAAAGTGTCCCCAAGTGCAGTCACAAAAATCATCAAGCGCTACAAAGAAACTGGCTCACATGCGGACCGCCCCAGGAAAGGAAGACCAAGAGTCACCTCTGCTGCGGGAGATAAGTTAACAGCAGCTCAGATCAGAGAGCAGGTCAATGCCACACAGAGTTCTAGCAGCAGACACATCTCTAGAACAACTGTTAAGAGGAGACTGTGTGAATCAGGCCTTCATGGTAGAATATCTGCTAGGAAACCACTGCTAAGGACAGGCAACAAGCAGAAGAGACTTGTTTGAGCTAAAGAACACAATAAAGGACACAATAAAGAAAACTCTTTGAATGAGAAGGTGTGTCCAAACTTTTGGTCTGTACTGTATATCGTTAGCTCCAGGATGTACCTTCTTAACAAGATGGCGCCGGTGAGGTCGGCTGCCGTCACGACTGCTCCGACCTATTTTACCTTGCTTTCGCTTTTTAAGTTAACTTTCAATAACTTTAATCCGGCTAATTCACCACCATTGAGTGCATTAAGTACGATAGAGATACTCTTATTTCTATTGGTTTACAATGTACTCACAATTCGACGTTTTTAACTCCGGATCCGAGCTGGCCGAGTGAGATCCTGAGGGAAAACAAAGGACGCGATGCGAAGCGGCGGCCCCGAGGAAAACGAGCCGGCGTCAGGAACAGCCTGAACAAGCCCGTGCACACCGCACACCTCTGCCTAGCATCCTGCTTGCCAATGTCCAGTCACTTAATTTTAAAACATCTCCTGTTATACTGAACTTCCAGTCTTACACATTATTATGCTGAGCAATTCCTGCTATCTGTTATCACCCAGATGAGGATGGGTTCCCTGTTGAGTCTGGTTCCTCTCAAGGTTTCTTCCTATTACCATCTCAGGGAGTTTTTCCTTGCCACCGTCGCCCTCGGCTTGCTCATCAGGGACAATCTTATCATTTTGATTCATATACATTGCATAAAAACTTACTTCTTTTTATTGTGTAAAGCTGCTTTGCGACAATGTCAATTGTTAAAAGCGCTATATAAATAAAATTGACTTGACTTGACTTGACTGGAGAACAAGCTCGATGACCTCAGGGCCAGGATAAAGTTCCAGAGAGACATTCGGGACTGCAATCTTCTCTGCTTCACCGAGACATGGCTGAACCCAGCGGTGCCGGACCACGCCATCCAGCCGGCCGAGTTCTTCTCGGTTCACCGCATGGACAGGACACGGGACTCGGGGAAGACAAGGGGAGGCGGCGTGTGCTTAATGGTGAACAGCAGCTGATGCAACAGCGCGAGCGTTGTTCCTCTCGCACGCTCCTGCACACCCAACCTGGAACTATTAACTATCAAATGTCGTCCTTTTTATCTTCCTCTGGAGTTTACATCGGTCATAATCAGCGCCGTTTATATTCCGCCACAAGCGGACACGGACACTGCCTTATGCGAGCTGCATGAGGCACTCACACAGCACCAAACACAACACCGGGACGCTGCGCTTATTGTGGCGGGGGACTTTAACAGTGCCAACCTCAAACGCGCAGCGCCAAACTTCTATCAGCACATCACCTGCCCGACCAGGGGCGAAAGGACACTGGATCACTGTTACACATCAGTTAAGGACGGCTACAAGGCACAATCTCGTCCACCGTTTGGGAAATCTGACCACGCCGCCATCTTCCTCATGCCAAAATATAAACAAAGGCTTAAACAGGAACTTCCGGTTCAGAGGGAGGTCGCGCGCTGGACGGACCAATCGGTGGCCGCGCTTCAGGACGCACTCGATGACGCAGACTGGGACATGTTCCGAAACAGCTCCGATGACGTCAGCGTGTTTACGGAAGCGGTTGTGGGATTCATTGGGAAACTAGCGGATGATACCGTACAGAAAACGACCATCAGACCGTTTCCCAATCAGAAGCCGTAGGTGGATAAAACCATCCGCGACGCTCTGAGATCTCGCACTGCTGCCTACAACGCGGGACTTGCTTCGGGGGACATGGACCTGTACAAGGCTGCGGCATATAACGTCCGGAAGGCGGTGAAGGAGGCGAAGCAGCGCTACGGGAGGAAGCTAGAGTCACAACTCCAACAGAGTGACTCTAGGAGCCTGTGGCAGGGACTAAGAACGATAACGGACTACAAAGCTCCAACATCCGGTATGACAAACGCGGACACGACTCTGGCAGACGAGCTGAACACCTTTTATGCTCGCTTCGAAGGCTGCAGCGAAAGACACTAGCGTTGCTAATGCTAGCGCTGCTAATGGCTACAGACAGGAAGTCACTGCCAGCACCGGAAACGCGTTCATCATCTCCGAGCATGACGTGAGGAGAGCCTTCAGGAGAGTGAACACCAGAAAAGCAGCAGGACCGGATGGCATCTCAGGTAGAGTCCTCAGAGTCTGCGCAGACCAGCTAGCACCTGTGTTCACAGAGATATTCAACCTCTCCTTATCTCAGTCGGTGATCCCCACATGCTTCAAAGAGTCCATCATTGTTCCTGTTCCGAAGAAACCACATCCTGCTTCCCTCAATGACTATCGACCTGTAGCCCTCACATCAGTGGTGATGAAATGCTTTGAACGGCTGGTCAGAGACTTCATCATCTCCTCACTACCAGACACACTAGATCCACTTCAGTTTGCCTACCGTTCAAACCGCTCTACAGATGACGCCATCGCTCATCTACTCCATACTGCTCTCATTCATCTGGACCCTAGAAGGGGGAATTATGTGAAAATGCTTTTCATCGACTACAGCTCAGCATTTAACACCATAATTCCCTCTACACTCACCACCAAGCTGGAGTACCTGGAACTCAGCTCATCTTTATGTCAGTGGATCTCCAATTTCCTAACGGGGAGACCACAGGCAGTAAGGATGGGTGGACATGTCTCAGCCTCCATCACCCTCAGCACTGGAGCCCCACAGGGTTGTGTTCTGAGCCCTCTACTGTACTCTTTGTACACTCACGACTGCGTAGCCACTACCAACTCCACCACCATCATCAAGTTTGCTGATGACACTGTCGTGGTCGGCCTGATCACTGACAACGATGAGACGGCCTACCTGAAGGAGATTGGAAATCTGGAGAACTGGTGTCAGACGAACAACCTCCTTCTCAACGTCAGCAAGACAAAGGAGTTGATAGTGGACTTCAGCACAAAGCAGAAGAGGAACTACCAGACCCCCGTCATCAACAAGAGCCCAGTGGAGAGAGTGGACAGCTTCCGTTACCTCGGTGTACACATCACGCAGGACCTGTCTTGGTCCTGTCATATCAACACCGTGGTGAAGAAGGCCCGACAGCGTCTCTACCACCTCAGACGCCTGAGAGACTTTAGACTGCCCTCCAAGGTGCTTAGGAACTTCTACTCCTGCACCATAGAGAGCATCCTGACGGGGAACATAACGACCTGGTTCGGGAACAGCACCATGCAGGACAGATGAACTCTTCAGAGGGTGGTGCGATCAGCTGAGCGCATCATCCACACCGAGCTCCCTGACCTGCACTCGATCTACAGCAAGCGGTGCTGGACCAAGGCCAGGAAGATCATGAAGGACCTCAGTCACCCCAGC
Organism: Clarias fuscus; assembly: GCA_030347435.1. Lineage (NCBI taxonomy): Eukaryota > Metazoa > Chordata > Actinopteri > Siluriformes > Clariidae > Clarias > Clarias fuscus. The sequence continues at coordinate 9,862,803 of CM059228.1, forward strand.
AATGGACTGTTCTCTCTGTTGAGGTCAGGAAAGCGATTCCGCTCCCTGAAGGCCAACACAGAGAGACTGAGGAGGAGCTTCTTCCCGCAGGCGATACGGTCTCTTAATCAGTACAACACACAGTACTGATCCATTTTACACATCAACACATGCTTCTGCACTCACTCTGGACACTCTGGACATTCAGGACATTCGCTCACTAGTCCTCACTGCACACCTGCTCACTCATGGGCATTATGCACATAAGACACTTTAAATATGCACACAAGCCACTTTAACATGTCACTTTACTGCATATTTGCACACCCCTGGACATTCCGTTCCTTATGTTCACCCCATTTCAATATTTTTATTTTCTATTTGTACAATTACAATTTTTCATTCCAATATTTTCCATTTGTACAGTTCTTCTCACTTTCTTATTTCCTTATATCTTCATTTAATGTATATTTGTACTTACATACATTTTATATTCTATATTTTATATTTTATTTTATTTTATTCTCTTAATTTTTACTTATATATATATTTCTCAAATTTACTTTTTTGTTCAAATATTTATTTCCTTCATAGATATTCTTTCTTATTCCTTCTTAGATAAGTAACTTTTTTTTGTTTGTTTGTTTTGTTTTTGTTTTTCTTTCTTGTTCTAAGGTCAGGGCAGTTGCCTAAGCATTTCACTGCATATCGTACTGTGTAGGATTGTGTATGTGACAAATAAAATTTGAATTTGAATTTGTACCTCTATCTTGGAGAGCCTATGCTGTCCTAGAGCCCTAAGATTACCTGCTATGTCCGGTGCTCTGGCTCCTGGGATACACCTGACCACTGCCGCTGGCGCCCCTAAAGGCCTAGCTAAGTTCACGGGTCTCAGTATAGAGTCTCCTATAACCAGAGTTCTTTCAGGTTTCTCAGCAGGTGCATCAATCACTGAGGAGAGCAAACCTGTTGGACACGTGAAGCGCAGAAGAGGTGTGCTCCAGTGGGCTAGCCTTAGCATTAGCTTTGGCTGAACGAGTATGCCGCCGAGTCGTCACCCACTCGCCCCGCTGTGAGGGCTCTACTGCCGGAGTCGGGCGCTGGTTATCTCCGCCTGCGGCACCCAGACTTTCCGCTACGGAAATAACGCTGCTCTCGCGCTCTCTAACCCTCTCTAAAGTCTGGATGCGCTCCTCTAATGCTGATATCTTCTCCGTCAGGGTGCTAACTAACACACACCTATCACAAATAAAGTTCCCACTAACGACGGAGGAAGAATGTCTAAACATCCTGCACTCCACACACTGCAAAAGCTGAATGGTATCCATTATAGTGTACCTGAGTCGGAGTTTAGTCGTTTGGAGCTGGATTCCGTTTAGAAGAAGAAACTCGCGGGTTCTCCAAAAAGCGCAAAAAACAGAAAAAAGGCGAAGCCCAGTAGTATGAAAATGTAAAAATTAGTTGCAATTAATATTATTATTGTATGAACAAAAAGCTATATAATTTAAAAGCTGATACGAACACGAAACTTTCGAGCCAATGATACAAAAACAGGAAGCTACGTCACGCACCAGAAGTCTCAACAATCATGCCATTACAGTGTTTCCACCATGGTTGAGGATGATGGTACCGTATCATGATACATTTCCTTTTTCATATTCCAATCATTCTGGCACAAGTGAATATTGTATAACTGGGCGTGGTTATTTTTTATTCTTTAGGAAAATTTAATCTCTGGAAGGTCAATTGCCAGTGTTCACTTGCATTGGTGCATCACAACTAATAACAGTGAAAAGTAAGGAAAGTGAAATTATTTGAGATGGTTTGAAGGTATGCTAGAAGGCAGAAAGAAATGCCACATTGCCTTGACATGTTAAGGAGGACAAGTTTAATCATGTTGAATTACATACCATACTAACAGATCCCTTGCTATTCCCATAACTCCTTATCAGATACATCTGTTTACTAAAAATGATGGAGTACAAGTTCTTACAATCCCCTCACAGTAAACACAGTGATCTTAAGACAGTTCATGGCAACTGTCCATTGTCACTCCCCTAAATTTATGCTTCAGTTGCCCTCTTAAATTCCTCTTTAAAAACAGATGGAGTGGATTACATTTTTAAATGTTCTAAGACTTTATCAGATGGAGTCTGTAAGCAGCATGAGATTGGGAATTGTGATAATTGTAATCCAGGTAATTCTTTTACTATCTATGTCAGTTATATAGCACTTTTGTCAGTAGTACTATAGGATCACTCACTCACTCATCATCTATACCGCTTAATCCTGTATTCAGGGTCACGGGGGCCTGGAGCCTATCCCAGGAGACTTGGGGCACATGGCAGGGTACACCCTGGACAGGGTGCCAATCCATCGCAGGGCACAGACACACACACACACACATACACATACACTCACTCATTCTCACACTACGGACAATTTGGGAATGCCAATTAGCCTAACCTACATGTCTTTGGACTGTGGGAGGAAACCAGAGTACCCGGAGGAAACCCAGCACGGGGAGAACATGCAAACTCCATGCACACAGAGACGGGAATCGAGCCTGGCCGGGGATCGAACCCGGACCCTGGCGGTGCTAGGCGACAGTGCTAACCACTACACCACCGTGCCGCCACTATAGGATCAACTAATTTATTTAATATTAATTGAGTTATAGTCTGCAACTTCAGGAATTGCAAAACTGGTAACATACATAATGACAATTGTTTTTTTGTTTGTTTGTTTGTTTGTTTTCCTTGCCCAGGTTCTATGGTGTGGAATTGGTGAGTCTCAGCCATGTTCCACTGGATTTGGTTCTGATCTTTACCTATTCAGAGTTCCCAAAGAACAACTGCAGATGGGCACAGTGATCGGCTCAAGTAGGAGAACAGTATCACAACATCAAACAATATCATCACAATAAAATGCATTTTTGTATCACTTTGCTTTTTGTATCACTGATAAATAGGCTTACTGAGTTTTGCAGTAATATCCAGAAATACCAAATATTTTATTATTAAATTTATACTTTACTGTTAAAAAAAAAGAGCTCTATATACCTTTTCTTCAACAACAGTGAATAAGATCTGTTGGATATGATTTCTTCATGGTCCTTCAAGAAAATCATTAAGTTATGTTCGGCCTATTGTTTTTCTTTCCATATGCTCATTTACAACCTATTCACCAGTAGCATTTATTGCCATTTCTTCAGTCACTGCATTCTCTATCTAAGTTTCAATGGATTATGTTGAATTTTGGGTGTTGTTTATTTTTCCTATCTTGTTTTCAGTTGTTTTCAATGACTGCAGTGGAAGAACACTTACTGACTATATGTCTACTGATGCACAGTTTCATGTGGACTCAGATAGAACAGTGAAGCTGAACACACGGGTCTCTCTTCATAATGGCTATAACATGTTCTCTGTCCATGCTTGGGACTCACACTACATCAGTAAGAGTGGAACATCAGGACCGAGACAGCCACCAGAACAATCAGCAGGAAGATGTTGAAGAGATCGAGTCTGGTCAGGTACCTTTCTTAACTGTACTCTGACCTCTGTTGGACAAGCTGTAGGATTTCGTGATTGCTTGAAAATGTTCCTGTCTGTATTTGGAGTCTTGACATTTAAAGCTACTGTGTGCAGCAAGTTTTATTATAACATCTACAGTATACTATCATACATCAGCTGATTTAGATGTTGAAAAAAAGCAGTTCCTTCCCTCTTGTTTCAGCTTTCAGCTTACTTGTTTACCTAATTGATATTGGGCAGAACATTGTAGACAGAGCCATTGCAAATCAGAGAAACACTACTACACACTTGCTTTTTATACACAGAATTATCTTCAGTTTTGCCACTTCTTGAGTTTTCAAAATCTTCAAAGAGGTTTCTTTATTTCAGCAAAGGGCTCAGCAGATGGATGCAGTTGCACTGTAGATGGTATTTAATATAATAACAGGCAAACTTTCTTGTTGGGGAGGGATGGGTGACATATTAGTCTCTCACATGAGTGATGGCAGTGCTAGCCAATTATGGATGTCTATGAGCTCACACAGTCTGAAAAAGAGAAAATATCTAGTGAACATCAGTTCTTTGGGTAAATATGTGTTGTTGATGCCAGATGTCAGAGGGAGAATGCCCAAGCTGATAGAATAACTTCAATAACATCTCATTACCACTGAGGTATGCCAAAGTGCATCTGCGAACACACAACATAAAAGGATAGATTCCTACAAATACTTTTATACATTTACATTTATGCATTTGGCAGACGCTCTTATCCAGAGCGACTTACAAAAAGTGATTTAAAGTTTACATCACTGGATAGATACTTACACTGGGTTACTAGGTTAATAACTAATTGCCATTAGTCAAAGACAAATGGGAACCTTTTTTTTGTTCTTTTTCTGTGTGTGTGTGCGGGGGGGGGCATCTTGAGTCTCCATTTAAAGATCATCAAAGTCTCTGCTGTACGGACATCTAGAGGTAGTTCGTTCCACCACCTAGATGCCAAAACAGAAAAGAGTCTGGATGAATGCCGCCCTCGATCCCTGAGAGATGGTGGGACGAGGCGAGCAATGCTGGCGGATCGGAGTGAACGTGGTGCAGTCCGTGGTGTGATTAGAGCAGAGAGGTAAATGGGTGCTGGGCCATTTTTTGCTTTGTAGGCAAGCATCAGGTTTTTTAATTTTATGCGGGCAGCTACAGGAAGCCAGTGCAGGGTGCGGAGGAGTGGGGTAGTGTGGGAGAACTTGGGAAGGTTGAAAACAAGACATGCTGCTGCATTCTGGATCAGTTGCAGAGGACAAATCGCGGACAGAGGCAGACCTGCCAGGACTGAGTTGCAGTAGTCCAGTCTTGAAATAACAAGGGACTGAACAAGCACCTGAGTAGCCTGTGAAGAAAGAAATAGGTGGATTCTTCTGATATTGTAAAGAAGATATCTACAGGAGCGAGTAAGGTTAGCGATGTGTGGGGAAAATGACAGATAATTGTCCACGGATACCCCAAGATTGCGGGCGGTGGCTGGAGGAGTGATTTGATTGCTGTCCAGGGATATCACAAGGTCTTGACCTGGGGATGAGTCACCAGGGATGAACAGCCGTTCGGTTTTACTCAGATTGAGCTTCAGCTGATGAGCTGCCATCCAGGATGAGATGTCTGCCAGACATGCTGAGATCCGGGTGGAAACCTTAGTGTCAGAGGGAGGAAAGGAGAGAATAAGTTGAGTGTCATCTGCATACCAAAGGTATGAAAATCCATGCGATAATATGACCTTACCAAGAGACCGGGTATAGAGGGAGAACAGAAGAGGACCAAGTACTGAGCCCTGCGGAACACCAGTGGAGAATCTGCGTGGAGCAGATGTGGATCCCCTCCATGTCACCTCATACGACCTATCGTCTAGATAAGAAGCAAACCATTGCCACCCTGTTCCACAGATTTGAAGGCTTGTAAGAATAGATAATAGAATCTTGTGGTTTACTGTGTCAAATGCAGCCGACAGGTCCAGGAGAATCAGGAGAGATGACAGTTTAGCAGATCTAGCAGCATGGAGCTTCTCGGTGACTGACAGAAGGGCCGTCTCTGTGGAATGTGCCACTTTAAATCCAGATTGGTTGGGATAATTAAGGTTGTTGTGTGAGAGATAAAGAGACATTTGGTTATAAATAGTCCTTTCAAGAATTTTGGGAATAAAAGAGAGAAGCGATACCGGGCGATAGTTGTTAACTTCTGATGGGTCCATGGAGGGTTTCTTGAGGATGGGAATAACCCTTGCCTTCTTAAAAGCAGCAGGAACATGACCAGATGATATGGAATGGTTGATGATGGTTGTAGTGAAGGGAAGGAGGTCTCGTGAGATGGCCTGGAGCATTGTGGAAGGGATTGGGTCTAATAAACAGGTGGTGGGGTTCGATGACAAGATGATCTGCTGAATCTCATCAGATGACAGGTTGGAGAACTCTGCTAGGGGAGGGAAGGGAAGGTTCTGAAGTTCTGCTGTAGGAGTTTGCTTGGGATCGAAGGACTGGCGGATTGCTGAAATTTTTCCGTCGTAGAATGTGGCAAAATCATCAGCAGTCAGAGAGGAAGGAGCAGGAGGAGTCCGTGGGTTGAGTAGTGAGGAGAAGATGTTGTGGAGTTTGCCAGGATCAATTGCAGAGTAGAAGGCCGTTTTGGCAGAAGTCACATCACACAAGAATTTGGAGAGAAGTGTCTGGCAAGAGACAAGATGCAGTTCTCTTCTGTTGTTGCACAATACATCAGATAGCCAAGGAGCAGGACAAGAAAGTCTTCCTTGGTTTAGATGACAGTGGGCATATGAGATCTATGGATGAGAAGGGAGAGGAGAGGAAAGTTTCAGTCGCAGTCTCTAGTGGTAGAGAGGAGAAGGAGTCTCGGTCTGGGAGGAATGATAGGGTGCATGAAGACACAGAGGAAGGGGAGACAGACTGAAGGTTTCTGCAGGTAAAAGAGAAATTTTTGTGGTTAGCTTTACACGGAATAGGAAGAGTTATGATGAGGGATACCGGGTAATGATCAGATTTATGAAGAGATATAGTAGTGATATCTGTGACTGGGGAAGGGCGGCAAAAACGAGGTCAAGAGAATTCCCTGCCTTGTGTGTGGGAGGGCAACTGTTTAGAGTTAAAGAGAAAGAGTTAAGGAGAAGGAAAGACGATGGGAGTTTGTCAGAGGGGAGGTTGAAATCTCCTAGAAGAGTGAGAGGAGTGATAGCAGAAGGAAAAAAACTAAGAAGCATGTCCATTTCATCCAGAAAGTTTCCTAGCGAGCCAGGTGGACGGTAAATAACTAAGATGTGGAGGTTAATTGGAGAGGTTACCTTAACTGCATGAAATTCAAATGATAAGAAACAGTGATGAGACAGGTCAATAGGCAAGAAGGACCATCTCCAACAGCAGAGTCGTACCACCACCTCTACCAGTTTCTTGTAAGGTGAAACACATAAGCCTCCAATAACAAAAGTGGACTCCATATTAACTTAAATACCTCCTCTGTTATACTGAACTTCCAGTCTCCTATTACACAGTATGACCACAAATCAATTCTGCTAAATGAGGACGGGTTCCCTAATGAATCTGGTTTCCTCAAGGTTTCCTCCTATTGCCATCTCAGGGAGTTTTTCCTTGCCACCGTCTCCTTCAGTCATGCTCATCAGGGACATTCTGATTATTTTGATTTATATATGTGTAGCCTGGCGAAAGTGAACCAGCACAGGACACAGTAATGTCTTTTGGGGTTTTTTATTCTGAAAATAAAAATTGGGGTTCAATAAAAATAAAATAACAGTCTCAGGGAATTCTCCCCTATAAGCACAGTCCCAACATGTTCAGTGTTCTTCAATTAGTTCAACCTGAGAGGCTGTGCAACTGTGCCTCAGCTTCTAGTACAAATAAATTTAAAATTGAGAACTAACCAAAATTGCCAGTAGCAAACAGCAAATAAAAAAAGAGAAACAAAATACTGTTCACTGAAGACATACAAAAATAACTGTGGTGGCTCTTCCTAATAAAAAAACAGAAATTACACATTCCACTGTCTACAATCTCACATTTCACAGTGTTTGTATAAAATGTACTTTACAACCATGAATGCAGAAATTCCCGAAATGCACTGTTCAGTGCATCCATTTAAGCACAGGTTATCTTGTGGCAGACTTCTCACAAGTCACACTTTAAACATTTTTCGACATATCTGTTAACATCTGTAAGGGACTGCCCCTAGAGGTCACTGTGGATATGTATGTTAGTTTTTGTAGTTCAGTTTGTAGACTCAGTTTCCCAGAAGGCACCTCGGTCAGGTGATGACGGAGCTCACCTGAACCGAGGTCGTCCATTAGAGTAGTTATAAATAGTTATAAATATAAAAGGTTGTTCTGGGAAACTGAGTCGAGCATTAATTATGTTAAGAGGGCATTACTTTGGTCGGCGTTTGTTTTGGGTTTTAGTTTGGGTTTTGTTGAGTTTGGTTTTATGCTTAGAAGGCTCTATATGGTTTGTGATGTGTTTGTGTTCTAAGCCTCTGTGTGTCTCTGCCTGTGTGCGAGTGTGTCTCTGCCTGTGTGCGAGTGTGTCTCTGCCTGTGTGCGAGTGTGTCTCTTCCTGTGTGCGAGTGTGTCTCTTCCTGTGTGCGAGTGTGTCTCTTCCTGTGTGCGAGTGTGTCTCTTCCTGTGTGCGAGTGTGTCTCTTCCTGTGTGCGAGTGTGTCTCTTACTGTGTGCGAGTGTGTCTCTTCCTGTGTGCGAGTGTGTCTCTGCCTGTGTGCGAGTGTCTCAGTCTGCGTGTGGGTTCTCAGCTTGTGCCTACTCTAAGCCCAGGTAGGCTCTTAGAGTGTGTTACCACTCATAGAAGCGCGGGTGTGTGTGTATGTGTATGTATTACCGCTCATAGGCGCACGAGTGTGTGTTACCGCTCATAGGAGCGCGGGTATGTGTGTATCGCTCATAGGAGCTCGAGTGTGGGTATGGCCGCTCATAGGAGCGCGAGTGTGTGTGTATTGCCGCTCATAAGAGCACGAGTGTGTGTGTATTGCCTTTGTCCGAGAGCCTCACGTGGAGGGCCCAAGCTTCGTTCGAGAGTCTCACGTGGAGGCCCCAAGCTTCGTCCAAGAGCCTCACGTGGAGGCCCCAAGCTTTGTCCGAGAGCCTCACGTGGAGGCCCCAAGCTTTGTCCGAGAGCCTCACGTGGAGGCCCCAAGCTTCGTCCAAGAGCCTCACGTGGAGGCTCCACCGTAGTCCGAGAGCCTCAGCTGAAGCCCTGGCGGCGAGGAAGACACAGCACTGCATCGGCCACCCGACGAGGAGGACATCCCAGCGCTGCATCTAATGCTCTGCGAATAGCCGCAATCCAGTGCTGCCTCCTCCGCCCGGCCTCTGTGATCCGGCGCTGACTTGTCAGCCAGGTCCACCGACAGAATCCAGGACTGCCTTCAAAACCCCACTGTGACCTCATGCATTCATCACCACTCGACCCCGAGTGCCCAGCATCGAGGACGGGTCGCTGCTGCATCCACCACCCCACGCTGAGGATAAGCCAGTACTGCATCGGCCGCCCGGATTGAGCGACAACACAACGCTGCACCTGCTGCTCGAGACACGAGAGCAATCCAGCGCTGCCTACACCAGCGATCCAGTGCTGCCTCAGCCGCCTGGTTCTGGTAAAGGGTCCAGCAGCTGCCTCCACAGCTTGGCGTCGGCGGCAATTCAGACTCGCCCGCCCTCCCACCCTGCTCGGGGAGCTAGATCAGCAGCATCATAAGCCGGATGAACAGACCAGGGGCGATGTACAAGGACCTCAGTCAGTGCTCCGGAGGAGCATCTTAGGGGGGGGGGAGCTCACCTGAACCGAGGTCGCTCATTAGAGTAGTTATAAATAGCTGGTTGTTCTGGGAAACTGAGTTGAGCATTAATTATGTTAAGAGGGCATTACTTTGGTCGGCGTTTGTTTTGTGGTTTAGTTTGGGTTTTGTTGAGTTTGGTTTTATGCTTAGAAGGCTCTATATGGTTTGTGATGTGTTTGTGTTCTAAGCCTCTGTGTGAGTGTGTCTCTGCCTGTGTGTGAGTGTGTCTCTGCCTGTGTGTGAGTGTGTCTCTGCCTGTGTGTGAGTGTGCCTCTGCCTGTGTGTGAGTGTGCCTCTGCCTGTGTGTGAGTGTGTCTCAGTCTGCGTGTGGGTTCTCAGCTTGTGCCTGCTCTAAGCCCGGGTACGCGCTTAGAGTGTGTTACCGCTCATAGGCGCGCGAGTGTGTGTGTTACCGCTCATAGGTGCGGGAGTGTGTGCGTATCGCTCATAGGAGCGCGAGTGTGTGCGTATCGCCCATAGGAGCGCGAGTGTGTGCGTATCGCCCATAGGAGCGCGAGTGTGTGCGTATCGCCCATAGGAGCGCGAGTGTGTGCGTATCGCCCATAGGAGCGCGAGTGTGTGCGTATCGCCCATAGGAGCGCGAGTGTGCGCGCGTATTCCCGCTGATAGGTCTCTTCCTGTGTGCGAGTGTGTCTCTGCCTGTGTGCGAGTGTCTCAGTCTGCGTGTGGGTTCTCAGCTTGTGCCTACTCTAAGCCCAGGTAGGCTCTTAGAGTGTGTTACCACTCATAGAAGCGCGGGTGTGTGTGTATGTGTATGTATTACCGCTCATAGGCGCACGAGTGTGTGTTACCGCTCATAGGAGCGCGGGTATGTGTGTATCGCTCATAGGAGCTCGAGTGTGGGTATGGCCGCTCATAGGAGCGCGAGTGTGTGTGTATTGCCGCTCATAAGAGCACGAGTGTGTGTGTATTGCCTTTGTCCGAGAGCCTCACGTGGAGGGCCCAAGCTTCGTTCGAGAGTCTCACGTGGAGGCCCCAAGCTTCGTCCAAGAGCCTCACGTGGAGGCCCCAAGCTTTGTCCGAGAGCCTCACGTGGAGGCCCCAAGCTTTGTCCGAGAGCCTCACGTGGAGGCCCCAAGCTTCGTCCAAGAGCCTCACGTGGAGGCTCCACCGTAGTCCGAGAGCCTCAGCTGAAGCCCTGGCGGCGAGGAAGACACAGCACTGCATCGGCCACCCGACGAGGAGGACATCCCAGCGCTGCATCTAATGCTCTGCGAATAGCCGCAATCCAGTGCTGCCTCCTCCGCCCGGCCTCTGTGATCCGGCGCTGACTTGTCAGCCAGGTCCACCGACAGAATCCAGGACTGCCTTCAAAACCCCACTGTGACCTCATGCATTCATCACCACTCGACCCCGAGTGCCCAGCATCGAGGACGGGTCGCTGCTGCATCCACCACCCCACGCTGAGGATAAGCCAGTACTGCATCGGCCGCCCGGATTGAGCGACAACACAACGCTGCACCTGCTGCTCGAGACACGAGAGCAATCCAGCACTGCCTACACCAGCGATCCAGTGCTGCCTCAGCCGCCTGGTTCTGGTAAAGGGTCCAGCAGCTGCCTCCACAGCTTGGCGTCGGCGGCAATTCAGACTCGCCCGCCCTCCCACCCTGCTCGGGGAGCTAGATCAGCAGCATCATAAGCCGGATGAACAGACCAGGGGCGATGTACAAGGACCTCAGTCAGTGCTCCGGAGGAGCATCTTAGGGGGGGGGGAGCTCACCTGAACCGAGGTCGCTCATTAGAGTAGTTATAAATAGCTGGTTGTTCTGGGAAACTGAGTTGAGCATTAATTATGTTAAGAGGGCATTACTTTGGTCGGCGTTTGTTTTGTGGTTTAGTTTGGGTTTTGTTGAGTTTGGTTTTATGCTTAGAAGGCTCTATATGGTTTGTGATGTGTTTGTGTTCTAAGCCTCTGTGTGAGTGTGTCTCTGCCTGTGTGTGAGTGTGTCTCTGCCTGTGTGTGAGTGTGTCTCTGCCTGTGTGTGAGTGTGCCTCTGCCTGTGTGTGAGTGTGCCTCTGCCTGTGTGTGAGTGTGTCTCAGTCTGCGTGTGGGTTCTCAGCTTGTGCCTGCTCTAAGCCCGGGTACGCGCTTAGAGTGTGTTACCGCTCATAGGCGCGCGAGTGTGTGTGTTACCGCTCATAGGTGCGGGAGTGTGTGCGTATCGCTCATAGGAGCGCGAGTGTGTGCGTATCGCCCATAGGAGCGCGAGTGTGTGCGTATCGCCCATAGGAGCGCGAGTGTGTGCGTATCGCCCATAGGAGCGCGAGTGTGTGCGTATCGCCCATAGGAGCGCGAGTGTGTGCGTATCGCCCATAGGAGCGCGAGTGTGCGCGCGTATTCCCGCTGATAGGAGCGCGAGTGTGCGCGCGTATTGCCGCTCGTAGGAGCGCGAGTGTGCGCGCGTATTGCCGCTGATAGGAGCGCGAGTGTGCGCGCGTATTGCCGCTCATAGGAGCGCGAGTGTGCGCGCGTATTGCCGCTCATAGGAGCGCGAGTGTGCGCGCGTATTGCCGCTCATAGGAGCCCGAGTGCGTGTGGTTTCGCTCATAGGAGCGCGAGTGCGTGTGGTTTCGCTGTATTGCTGCTCATAGGAGCGCGAGTGTGTGCGTATCGCTCATAGGAGCGCGAGTGTGTGCGTATCTCCCATAGGAGCGCGAGTGTGTGCGTATCGCCCATAGGAGCGCGAGTGTTTGCGTATCGCCCATAGGAGCGCGAGTGTGTGCGTATCGCCCATAGGAGCGCGAGTGTGCGCGCGTATTGCCGCTCGTAGGAGCGCGAGTGTGCGCGCGTATTGCCGCTCGTAGGAGCGCGAGTGTGCGCGCGTATTGCCGCTCGTAGGAGCGCGAGTGTGCGCGCGTATTGCCGCTCGTAGGAGCGCGAGTGTGCGCGCGTATTGCCGCTCGTAGGAGCGCGAGTGTGCGCGCGTATTGCCGCTCGTAGGAGCGCGAGTGTGCGCGCGTATTGCCGCTCGTAGGAGCGCGAGTGTGCGCGCGTATTGCCGCTCGTAGGAGCGCGAGTGTGCGCGCGTATTCCCGCTGATAGGAGCGTGAGTGTGCGCGCGTATTGCCGCTCGTAGGAGCGCGAGTGTGCGCGCGTATTGCCGCTCGTAGGAGCGCGAGTGTGCGCGCGTATTGCCGCTGATAGGAGCGCGAGTGTGCGCGCGTATTGCCGCTGATAGGAGCGCGAGTGTGCGCGCGTATTGCCGCTACTAGGAGCGCGAGTGTGCGCGCGTATTGCCGCTCATAGGAGCCCGAGTGCGTGTGGTTTCGCTCATAGGAGCGCGAGTGCGTGTGGTTTCGCTGTATTGCTGCTCATAGGAGCGCGAGTGTGTGCGTATCGCTCATAGGAGCGCGAGTGTGTGCGTATCTCCCATAGGAGCGCGAGTGTGTGCGTATCGCCCATAGGAGCGCGAGTGTGCGCGCGTTTTGCCGCCCATAGGAGCGCGAGTGTGCGCGCGTATTGCCGCTCGTAGGAGCGCGAGTGTGCGCGCGTATTGCCGCTCGTAGGAGCGCGAGTGTGCGCGCGTATTGTCGCTCGTAGGAGCGCGAGTGTGCGCGCGTATTGCCGCTGATAGGAGCGCGAGTGTGCGCGCGTATTGCCGCTACTAGGAGCGCGAGTGTGCGCGCGTATTGCCGCTCATAGGAGCCCGAGTGCGTGTGGTTTCGCTCATAGGAGCGCGAGTGCGTGTGGTTTCGCTGTATTGCTGCTCATAGGAGCGCGAGTGTGTGCGTATCGCTCATAGGAGCGCGAGTGTGTGCGTATCTCCCATAGGAGCGCGAGTGTGTGCGTATCGCCCATAGGAGCGCGAGTGTGCGCGCGTTTTGCCGCCCATAGGAGCGCGAGTGTGCGCGCGTATTGCCGCTCGTAGGAGCGCGAGTGTGCGCGCGTATTGCCACCCATAGGAGCGCGAGTGTGCGCGCGTATTGCCGCTGAAAGGAGCGCGAGTGTGCGATCCCTGTTTGTTTTAAAAGAGCCTGTATGTTTTGTTTGTAAGAGACTGTTTTATGTTTGGGGAGTTTGTGTTTGATTCGTTTTAAGTTCATGTCTTGTCTTATTTTGTTATTAAAAGACTCTTTTTGATTTAACAACTCTCTGCGCCTATGCCCGCCTTATTTAAGCCCTTGGCGTTAACAACAGCCCGGGCTACCCTACAGTTCATGAAAACATCCAACAATAAACAACAATATTAGCCACTAACATCCAACAGTATTTCTGTATACAATACTCTTGAACAGTGCTAACAAAATATTTTGATGCAACAGATACACTTTATAGCATATTTACCTAAATGAAACAATCAGATGCACCTAAACATAACGTGCTTCAAATGCTGCAGCCGACGGTCTGACTTCCTGTTTTTTTTTATACACCGTTATCCCTCTGTATCTCCAAGGGTGCCCCCAAATGGCAGTGCTATCTAGTGGCGTACATAAAAATTGTATGTACTATTTCCATCTGGCTACACATACCTGTATACCCTCAAACTCATACATATTTCTTTCAAACTAATTTCCCTAATTTTCTCTTTAGATTCTGCTGCTTTGTGACAATGACAGATTTGGGGAGGGGGGTGGTCTGTTTTTATCAATGTTTGTTGTATGAATGTTTTTCAGGCTTGATTACCTTAACATTTGTTCTAAAATGTTTTCCAGTTTGGTTCCAAAAGCATTTTTTGTTTTTGTTAATTTGATGCTGTAAAAAATTGTAGTTGTGAAAAGCTGCAGCATAACGTTATTAGCGTATCTAATGAGAATGCTAGTGAATGTAGTAAATGTGAACGTTCCCTGTTATCTGGTATTCGGCTGTGGGACAGCAACAGACTTACAGATGACAAATTTCCCTGAATGAATGCTCCCACATAAGGAGACAATGAAAATTAAAAAGCAGCCTAGACAGAAAGAGAGAGAGAGAGAGAGAGAGAGAGAGAGAGAGAGAGAGCATGATATTTGTATATGTATTTGCAGTGCCTGGTGCTTCCACATCCATATCACAAGATCATAACAGCTGGTTATGATCTTACACAAGGTAGAAGTTTGTAATAGTGTCATGTAGTGATAATCACACAACAAATTGGTTCACGTTTCCAAATGTATCGAACAAAAATGTTTGAATTAAGGCAAAGAATTTTATTTCATTTTATTTTTGCTTTAAACCCTGGTAGTCTTAAGAGATGTGTAAGCTAATTGTAATGCTGTGTAGTATTTCTGAAGTCTAACCTTTCTATAGACAATATGGCCCTTTGTTGCAACTACAAATTGGTGTTACGGATTAATGTTTTTTTTTTATTGCATTATGGAATGAATCCCACTCAGTTCTCTTGACTCTGGAGTTTCCAAAATCAGGTGGGTTGCAAAGGAGAAAAAGAGACTGGGTGATTCCTCCAATCGCATTGATGGAGAACGCTAGAGGCCCATATCCCAAGCAGGTTGTCCAGGTATGTAGAGCTGAAGTTATTATACCTTAATTTTCCCTCTTAATCTTTTATTATGTCTAGTTGTCACATCTTTTGCACAGATTAAGTCCAATTATGCTAAAGAAACACTAATGGTGTACAGCATCACTGGTGAAGGAGCAGACCAGCCTCCAGTGGGAATTTTCTCAATAGCAAAAACCACTGGCTGGCTCTATGTGTCCAGGCCTTTAGACAACAGAAAAGATGCTCCTGTATAAGAATATCTCTGGAGCCTGGTTCAGGTTATAATAAGTTACCATGTTTTTATTTTTCATCTTAACTCCAGCTCTTTGCTCATGCTTATTCACCTACTGAACCCAGCATTAAAGAAGATCCAATGGAGGTTATAGTTCAAGTGCTGGACCAGAATGATAACAGTCCTGTCTTCACCCAAAATCCATTCCTTGGCAGTGTACGAGAAACTGCAAAAATAGGTAGCAATATCAGTAATGTTGCACAGCAAAGAAATGTATTCTCTATCACACTTGACATACAATCACATGGGTTCACTCTCTTTATGACCCTCTCACTAAAGGAGTTGAGTTCATGACCATCACAGCCACTGATGCAGACGATCCAGACACTGACAATGCTGCCGTCAGGTACTCCATCATCAGTCAGACTCCACCAGAGCCAACACCAAACATGTTTGGCATCAACCCTGTCACTGGAGCAATTCGAGTGAATGCTGATGGACTGGACAGGGAGGTGGGTGTACAAAACAAGTTCCAATCGATTACATGAGTTGATGTCGAATGTATAATGGAAATATGATCATTGCTTTTAGAAATATCCCGAATACACTCTGGAGATTCAAGCAGCAGATATGAAGGGAGAAGGTCGCGCTACCAAAGGAAAAGTTATTATTACTGTAACAGACAACAATGACAAGTCCTTGGTAAGAAAGTTAAGAATTCATCATTCATATTAACTTATTTAAAGAAACACTTTGTGGAGAAAATAATGAACAGCTGGCTGGTTAAATAATATTGCTGTGAAATGTCTGTAATCTCCGACAACACTGTTTTAGTTTTTTATATAAATTGTGCGACACTTTTGACATTTTTACATTTCTACTGTAAGAACAGAAGACAGATTGCAGTGCATTTTATCAGTTGTTGATGTCTCTTAGGAATTGTATCTGTGGGTGATGAAACACATGAATGTATGAATGAATACAAATGAAATGGGAAATGTCTTACCCTACCATACCCTATTATTTGACCTCATTGTATCTAGGCAAAAGGGACTTGGGTGATTCCTCCAATCCGAGTTCCTGAAAATGCACTAGGGCGACTAGGGCAATACCCTATAAAAATAGTACAGGTATGTTTTCTTTATTATTTTTTTGTTCTCCAAACAAAATTAATATGTTAATAAATTGAGAATTAAATGATACTGACTGACATCAAAAACATTTTTTGTTGTTTACATTTTCAAGCAGCATAATATAAAACATATATCTTACATTGGCAGAACATTTAAATATAAAATATTTACAAATATTTTTAAAAACATAAACAATATAAGTTGTGTCATGTAAACCAATTGATTATTTCTAACAATAATCAAGGGGTATAATGAAATTGATATAAATATAAATATTATATTGTATAGCATTTTAATATCACTACCCTGTATCTACACACTATACCTACACACTCTAGGTGAAAGGAACTGATATGATTAAATATTTTTTCAGAAGACTTTGATAACCCTTTTTACAATGATGCCACTCTATGAGCGTTTATTGCCTGTGCTGTTTGCACTTGCTATAACACCATTAAATAAACACTTATTGTAAATTGTGACAGGTGGGATTAAATAGGATTATCTCCTTTGTACAATTATGCTCTACAGGATAATTTAGATATATTGGTGGTCATGAAAATAACGCAAATATGCTTGTTACATGTGTATCTGTTTTATTTTACTCTTTAAATTATAATACTGGCAATAGCTCAATAAGAAAGGAGCTGCATAAAGTAAAACTTAACAATCAATAAATTAATTAAATGTGGTTTGGGATGATTTGAAGTGGAAAGTAAGAAGAAAACATCTGGGAACCTCTTGAAAACAGCTGGGAGAGGATGTCAAAGATAAATTATGTTTTTAGGAAAAACTCACAGAATGCAGAGGGGGCTATATCAATAAGAATGAATGGCTATGTTGAATATCCTGAAACATAGGACACATTGCTATTTCATGTTTTGCTATATATACATATACAAGCATAAAGCAAAATTTAAAAAGTAGATTTTCTTTAATATTCCTCTACTTTGTACTATATATCTAGAGTATTTTAGGTTATTCTATCTCATATGTAGATCAAGTCCAGTCATGCCAAAGTAACTCGAGTGAAGTACGTCATCAGCGGTGGTGGGGCAGACCTGCCTCCAGTTGGACTTTTTATTATGGAAAAAAACACTGGGGAGCTCTTTGCAGCAAGGCCTTTAGACAGAGAGACAAGGGATAAGTACACGGTAAGACACTCTTATAAATAATGACATTTGACTCTTATAAATAATGACTGTTTTGATGTGCTATGTTAAGCAGTATGTAAGCATAAATTAAATTAAATATGATTTCATTATGGTCAATCCCTCCATGTCAAATCCCAGAATCCCTTGCTCTTAAAAAAAATAAAAGAATGTTGGTCAATGCCTTAATCTTTTTATATTACTTTTTTACAGCTTCATGTCGTTGGTGACAATATGCATGATGTAACTGTGGACTTCACCATCCATGTAGTAGACCAAAATGACAATAGACCTGTCTTCACCCAAGATCCATTTATTGGCAGTGTATCAGATGCATCTAAAATAGGTAGCTAGATCAATATCAGAGTTCCTATAAAACTAATATCTTTTATTCCATTCCAGCATTTGCAAGGTTTCACAACCTTTGTTACCTCCTTCCCAATAGGATTTGAGTTCATGACCATCAGTGCCACTGATGCAAATGATCCTAACACTGACAATGCTGATATCAGGTATTCCATCATCAGTCAATCTCCACCAGAGCCGAGTCCAAACATGTTTGTGGTCAACCCAGTCACCGGTGCGGTTCGGGTGAATGCTGAAGGACTGGACTCTGTAGTAAGAGCATAAATTAGACTTATTAATACTTGAAGCTAATATGTATGTCAATTCATTAGAGAACCATTTGATTATCATCTTTCCAGAAATATTCTAAATACGTCTTAAAGATTCAAGCAGCAGATATGCAGGGTAATGGATATTCAACCCTAGGAGATGCCGTTATTCTTGTACATGACATCAAGGAGGAAACTATATATACTATATAATCTGCATAGAAATGCGACATGAAGATTTAAACATTGTAACGGCGCGGGTCGCGCGAGGGGCAGAGCCGCACATAAACTGTTCAGAACGGGCAGATCCGCAGGCTGCTACCACGCGGAGTTCTGAACAGGCAAAGGCGCGGCTATTTATACACGTGGTTACCAGGCAACACCGCCATCAGGCAATCAGCCTAAACGTGCCGCACCCGGCAGGGTCCTGATCATTTAGGTAGCACCTGTAAAGGTATGAGGGTGAAAGAAAGAAAGAAAGAAAGAAAGAGTGTTCTGTTAAAAGACTGAGGCAAAGCCCCAGCGTCTGTCTGTCTAAAACGCCTGAGAGAGAGAGAGAGCAAAAGAGAGCGCGGCAAGCATTAGTCCAGCGTGCGTGCTCAGTATAAGTTGAAAGTGCGCAGCACACGTAAAACATAACCCCTCAGTAAGTGCATGAGCCCCGAGAGGATCTGACCCCCTCTAAAGCCCTGCGTCAGGGCTCTTATCATTAAAACTTCTCGTGATGCAGCTCTCCATACCGCGCCATGTAACAAACATGCCATATGCGTGGTGTTTATTTGTTAGCTATAGAATTAATTTATGTGTTAGCCACATTGGCTTTGTAAGTCCCATTCAAAAATAAATAAGCAAACTTCAGAAATCAAATGTATTTGATGATGTGCTTTATACTCTGCATCTGAATTCCTGTTAAATAAGTAATGTTGTCCCCTTGGGGAAAGCTACTTTTTTAAGTCAAGTCAAGTCAAGTCAATTTTATTTATATAGCGCTTTTAACAATTGACATTGTCGCAAAGCAGCTTTACACAATAAAAAGAAGTAAGTTTGTATGCAATGTGTATGAATCAAAATGATAAGATTGTCCCTGATGAGCAAGCCGAGGGCGACGGTGGCAAGGAAAAACTCCATGAGATGGTAATAGGAAGAAACCTTGAGAGGAACCAGACTCAACAGGGAACCCATCCTCATCTGGGTGATAACGGATAGCAGGGATTGATCAGCATAATAATGTGTACTGGAAGTTCAGTGTAACAGGAGTTGGGTTTAAAATTAAAATTAAAAGGAGTCCAGTTTGTTCCTGAAGGCTCAGGTAGGCTGTAGGAGATTCCAATCCTGAGCTATCGAACAACTGAAGCCACGGGTCCCCAGAGCATCAATCGATGATAGGACAGTCTTAATGGAAACCATCCCCAGCCACCATACAAATCCAGGCAGACCACACGGGGCATCCATGCGACGAGATCTCCAACCAGAAGCAGGACTCCAGGACAGGTTAGACGGGTCCAGAGGGCAGAGGGGTCTGGATCACTGGCAACTCAGGAGCGAACATGTATAGCTCGACAGAAAATAAGGAGAGATGGCAGTTAGGTATGGTCACAGTCAATATGTATAAGGTGAATGTATTCAGTGCAAAGTGCAAGCAGGGACTCCGGCAGGACTAACTATAACAGCATAACTAAAAGGGAGAGCCAGAAGGAAACACAGACATGAGGGCTCCCTGAGATGTAAAGCAACCAATCACCTCACCGTCAACAAACCTGAGTGAACAATGAGAGTGAGGAGGACAGCATCTAAACATACCAGTTCACCAGAATACTCTACGTCCATGAGTCCCCCAGATCTGCTCCTTTACCTAAGGCTAATCTATTTACAAAAATGCTTGGCTAAATAAATGGGTTTTTAGCCTAGACTTAAACACTGAGACTGTGTCTGAGTCCCGAACATTAATAGGAAGACTATTCCATAACTTTGGGGCTTTGTAGGAAAAAGCTCTGCCCCCTGCTGTAGTTTTAATAATACGTGGTACTGACAGGCAGCCTGCATTCTTTGATCGAAGTAGGCGTGGCGGATTGTAAGACACTAACAGTTCACTCAAATACTGTGGCGCGAGACCATTTAGTGCTTTAAATGTCAGAAGTAGTATCTTAAAATCGATGCGAAATTTCACAGGGAGCCAATGCAGTGTAGATTAGATAGGGGTGATGTGCTCGTATCTTCTGGTTCTAGTGAGGACTCTCGCTGCTGCATTCTGTACTAACTGATGCTTGTTTATACACCTAGTTGAACAACCAGACAGTAAGGCGTTACAATAGTCCAACCTAGAGGTGATAAAAGCATGAACTAGTTTTTCTGCATCATTTAGTGACAATATGTTTCTTATCTTGGCAATATTTCTAAGGTGAAAGAAAGCTATCCTGGTGATATTATCTACATGTGCTTCAAACGAAAGGCTGGAATCTATAATCACACCAAGGTCTTTTACTGTTGCATTTGATGGAATAGAAAGGCCATCTAAAGTCACAGTGTGATCAGAAAGCTTACTTCTAGCTACTTGTGGTCCTATGACCAGAACTTCTGTCTTATCAGGATTAAGCAGAAGAAAATTAGTTAACATCCAATCTCTTATGTCCTGCACACACTGCTCAATTTTAGCAAACTGGTTTTTCTCATCTGGTTTTGCTGAGACATATAATTGTGTGTCATCAGCATAACAATGAAAACTAATACCATGTTTACGAATTATTTTGCCCAGAGGAAGCATGTAAAGGGAAAAAAGCAGTGGGCCTAAAACTGAGCCCTGTGGAACACCAAACTCCACTTGAGAACATGAGGAATGGTCACCATCTAAATCTACAAACTGATAACGATCAGTCAAATAGGATCTGAGCCACAAGAGGGCAGTTCCCTTAATTCCTACTACCTTTTCTAATCTCTGAAGGAGAATACTATGATCAATGGTGTCAAAAGCTGCACTGAGGTCCAGTAACACAAGTATAGTGACGCAACCCTGATCAGAGGCCCATAGGAGGTCGTTTACTACTTTAACAAGTGCTGTCTCTGTGCTGTGATGAGGCCTAAATCCTGACTGATACAGTTCATTTATGCTATTTCTGTGTAGATGTGAACATAGCTGCTGTAATACTACCTTTTCCAAAATCTTGGAGATAAAGGGAAGGTTTGATATCGGCCTGTAATTAGAAAGCTGACTGGGGTCAAGGTCAGGTTTCTTGATTAGCGGTTTAATAACGGCTAATTTAAAGGATTTGGGGACATACCCACTACTGAGTGAACAGTTAATTACTTTCAACAGGGGTTCTATTATTGCTGGTACTATCTGTTTGAGAAAATGTGTCGGTACAGGATCTAATATACAGGTTGACGATTTTGAAGAAGAGATGAGTGAAATTAGTTCCCTCGCTTCAAGGGGAGTAAAGTGTTCTAAGTTCTGATGTGATGTGGTTAGATCATCTGAATTATTTAAATTGTCTGGTTTCAATGCCTGAATTTTTTGCCTAATATTTATGATTTTGTTATTGAAAAAGTTCATGAAATCCTCACTACTGCATGATGTTGTTGTGGAGATGTCTGCAGTGGTCTTGTTTTTAGTTAATTTAGCTACGGTATTAAATAAAAATCTCGGGTTGTTTTTGTTATTTTCTATAAGAGTGGAGAGATACGTTGATCTAGCATCACTGAGAGCTTTTTTATAGTTCAGGATGCTCTCCTTCCAAGCTATTTTGAATACTATCAATTTAGTTTGGCGCCAATCACGTTCGAATTTTCGAGCGGTTTGTTTTAAAGCACGGGTGTGGTCATTATACCAAGGAGCGAGTTTCTTATCTCTAATCATTTTCCTTTAACTTTTTTAGAATGTTAATTCTGAAAATATATCTGATACTTCAGAAAAACATAAGTGTTATATAATTATATACATAAGTGTTATATAATTATTTGGTCCTGCAGACTGAATCTCCTGGGATATGGGAAATTTCTCCAATCTGTATCCCAGAGAACTCCAGAGGGCCTTTCCCTGAACCATTAGCACAGGTGTGTTGTTCAACTTAGACTAAAGCCAATAATTTCTATTTTTTATTATTATCATTTTTGTATATTTTAAGTTCAATTGTTCCCCCTGTCTTCAGATTAAATCCAGACATGCTAAACAAAGTGAGGTTGTGTACAGTATCACTGGTGAAGGAGCAGATCAGGGACTTTTCACCGTGAATAAATACAGTGGGAAGCTGTCTGTAACAAAGCCTTTAGACAGAGAGACAAAACATGAGTATGTGGTAAGCGGAAATACTCAAATTGATCTTTGTTTTTGCAGCCACAAAAACATTGTCTGTATAGGGGTACCTCATCATACAACTTTAATCCGTTCCGGAGGCGAGTTCTTAAGGCAAAGTGTCGTATTGCAAAGCGTATTCATCCATAGGAAATAATATAAATGCAAATAAGCTGTTCCAGCCATTTAAAAATATTACCAGTATTACCAATTCCCAGCATTACAGTATAATTATATTTTTGCCTCTTACAACAATCAAAACATTTAGAAAATAAGTAAAGCAAAAGTAAAATATGAAATAAATAGACATTAAACCTCACTTAACCTTAATTTATGATTCCTTTTGGCACTGGCTTTATCTCCACTGCTACCCTCCTTGATAACATTCTTGTGACCCATGGTGCTATGTCTTTACTAAGTCTTTCAAAAAAGGGGGGGAAAAGATGCAAACTCACTTTGCTTGGCTTTTCACTGACACAAACAAGTTTTGATAGGCAATCAGAATGTACGTGCACCCAGAAGCACACAAATCTTCCTTTGACACACAAATCATTTTCAGCAAATTTCATGTAAAATTTTAGTACCTCGAGTAAATTCGCAAGGCTTGTTTGAGGTATCACCGGTAACTGTATTAAGATATATACTGTGCAATGATCTTAGGCACATAAGAAAGCTGAACAGCAAAAACAATTCATCATCAATTAATGCTGAAAAGCATTTTCTTCCTTAACGAAAACCTACAGGACTAAAGTCAACATTTGGTGTGACAAACCGTGCCCGTAAATGCATCAGTATTCTCAGGTACACTTCATTCAGTTTTATGAATTACCAAACTTTTCTGGTAAATTGTGCCAAGCATCCTGGACAATCGGGTTGCATAATATGTCATTTTCTTTACTAAAATATAAGAATTATCTGGTAAATAAATTTTAAAAAAGCCCAAGGTTAACAATAAATCCTGTAAATATCTAAGCTATTTGCATTTAAAAATAATGCCTAAGACTTGTGCACTGTAATGTGTTTTCATGAAATGTTTCATGAGATGATAACTTTTATAAAAGTCACTAGTGAACTCCCAGATACTGTCTAAAAAATGAAAACATACGAGACATTGTGTATATATTTTCCATTTTTATTCTAGCTTCAAGCCCATGCAACTGTTAAGGGTAGAAAAGAGCATCTTAATGACATCACTATTCGTGTGATTGATCAGAATGATAATAAGCCTGTCTTCACCCAAGATCAATTTATAGGGAATGTACCAAAAACATCAAAACAAGGTAGCTAGATCAACACTGTGTTGAAAGCTTTCTTAATTCTAATATACTTATTATTTATTTGAATGATTTACACCTCGTTTACTATCTTGCTAAAGGATTTGAGTTCATGACCATCTCAGGGACTGACGCAGATGATTCTAAAACTGGAAACGTCAGATATTCCATTATCAGTCAGGATCCTCCACTGCCACAACCAAATATGTTTGAAATCAACTCCTTCACTGGAGAGATTCAAGTGAATGACGAAGGGTTTGACATAGAGGTGAGAGCAGAAACAAGGTTTCCCATGCACTTTATGGAGAAGAGATTTCAGTTGTGAAAACTATTTCTTTCAGAAATATCCTGAATACACCTTGGAGATTCAGGCAGCAGATATGCAGGGCAATGGCTTCCAAATCAGAGGAAAGGCTGTTATTACTGTAACAGCTTGAGGAAATCATGGGGTGAGACAGATTTTTTTTTTCCATGATAAATGTGAATTTATTAGTTTTTATACAGTCATGCAATAATTTGGCCAGTGCACCCTGGGAAGGCTGGACTGAAATAAAATGATCATTAGAAAGTGCTTAATGTATATGTTGGCCCAGTGAGTGAGTGGCTTTTATCAATACATAATAAAACTACTTATTCATTATAAAAAATAATTTAGACAAAGCTAATGAGAGAAAAAAAATGAAGACATTGTGTTTGTACTTTGGGAAGATGAAGGTCTTGGAAAGCACACAGAGTTACTTGTTTAGACAGTTAAGAACATTGGAGTTCCCATCGTTCAAATATTATCAAGGCCTTTCCTAAGACTGCCAAATTTCTTTTCACATAAAAGAATTCTATCAAATGTGATACCATGGAACGTCTTCATGGTTTTTCTCCTATAGCTTCTGTGTCTTTAACTGATAATGGAAAGATGTCCTGAGGTGTTGAACCAGAGAGATGTTCAGTATCTCAGAACTAAGGAGAATGTGTGGAACCTTGCTTGAAATTTTGAGACCAACTGCAGTACAAAGAAAGCCTGCAGTGGGCTCTGAGCCACCTTAGTCGGGATTGTCATTCACAGGCATACAGCCTTCTTTAAAATGTTTGTACCATTCAAATGTTTTACTGCAGAAAGTGTTTGGCAAGGATTTCCACTAGTTTGTGGCAAATGACATTTGAAATTTCTGCCAAGAGCATTACTGAGTTCAGGCACTGATGGTGGGGGAGAAGACCTGGCACACAGTCGTCGTTCCAGTTCCTCCTAAAGATGTTCAGGGCTCTGTGCAGACCAGCCTGAACACATCATGTTATCATGGAGCTCGCTTTGTGCACAGGGACATTGTCATGCTAGAACACACTTGGGCCTCTTAATGTTAGTGAAAGAAAAATTTAAAACCACATTACAGTAAAGCCAAAGAAAACCAAATAATCTGGGAAACATTGATGTGTATGACTGCCAGCACTGCTTGTTGCTACTGGTGCTTCAGCATGTAGCAGATCATTGATGCAAGACACATTGCTCAAAGACAGGTGGAGCGTTGGTGGGGAAACAAAGGAATGAGTTACCTACATATGCTTCAAATGAAACAGATATAAAACAATGCTACATTAAAACACTACATTCCAGTGTTTTAATAGTGCTTAAATGCCACCTAAGTGGAAAAGTTTTCTCAGTATGCCGGAGCCATGATCGGACTCCTTCACGTCTGAAACACTGGCCTCCCAGGAACTCCTTTAATGTCCCACACATGTGGGTAATAACTCCCAGCCAAGTTCCTGTAATGTGCAAGTGGTGATGCATCTTTTATGCAAGTTGGCAATAAGTTATCTGTTGATTTTTATTTAAAATCAGGCACTCCACTCCCGAATGTTCACAGGAACGACCCTAGCCACCTCAGCCGGGATCATCATTCATGGCTGTATGGCCTTCTTTAAACGATTTGCAACATTCAAATGTTTAAGTTCAGCTAAGAGTCTTATCACTGTTCTGTGCTTGAAGTAGTCTATAAACAACATCTTCATTCACTTGAAACGTCATCAGATGTCCTGGTTTGACTTGAACCCCTTGTATATTTACTAGCATGACTTATCCATATTTTCTAGATACAATGATTTCATTTCTATTTGTTATATTTCTTTATCAGAGGAAGAAGCAATCTTGCGGAGAAGACAAGATTTCAATGTTACTGCTGATATCAACATCCTCGTCTCAATGATCTGTGAGACCATATAAATTGCATATGGCATGTTAGTGTATTGCTTTAATATATTTTGCTCATAACTAAACAAATATCGAGATGACAGAACTACAAGAGAGGCTTATTGTGTGATGAAGGAATTTCAAGAAAAAAAAAGTCAGTTGGATCAGCTCCCAAATGCTGGTATTTTGTGAGAACCGCATGACACCAAATGTTACACAATACCAATAAAGTTTGCTTCCTTATACTTATTATAGCAGAAATAAAGGACATCGAATGAAACAAAACGGACCACTTTTATCTTTTTCATGTCTGTAGAAACATGCTTTGATATCGAATAGCTCTTTTGTGTGTTGCTTTAAAAATATTTAGAAAGGACAAATGCCTGTGAAGCAGAACAAGTCTGAATGATTTTGTTGTATTTGAAGCAAGAAACTCGTGAACTCATGAATTAATCATGATTTATCACAATTTTAAAATACTCAGATTTCTTTCTTTCTACTTAAATTATAAATGTGCAATGTAGATAATAAAGGAATAAAGAGATGCATGACAAACTGGTTACAGGATGAGTATGTAGCTCTAAATGAAGCTAGTCCTCCTGGATACAGCTACATACACCAGCCTCGGCTAACTGGTAGAGGAGGAGGCGTTGCAGTTATTTATAATGATAATCTGTCTATCATACAAAAACACAGACACAAATTTAATGCATTTTAAGCTCTCTATAGTAACATAAAAAGTGTAGCTACAAATATTAAGTCTGCTCAGTCGATCCCGCTAATTATCATTTACAGAACCCCAGGGCCGTACTCGGATTTCTCCAATTTCTCGTATTTCTCTGTGAATTTGCAGATTTCCTCGCAAAGCTTATCATTTCTGTAGAGAAAGCGTTAATTGCTGGAGATTTTAATATTCATTTTGAGAATCCAGAAGACCCCCTGAGAACAGCATTTATGTCCATACTGGACTCAGTAGGAGTAAATCAGTGTGTAGTAGGACCCACTCATAAAGCAGGTCACACTTTAGATTTAATATTACCCTTCGGATTAAGTATAAGAAATTTATTCATGATTCCACTGTCTGAAGTTATCTCAGATCACTATCTTGTCTCAATTGATGTTTGTCATAGTAATAATGTACGCACAATGCCGCGCTACCGTATTAAACGTACAGTCCATTCACATCAAATACCACAGAGTTTTATCAGTAATCTCCCAGAGTTATCAACTTTGATTGGATCGCCATCTGACTTCACAGAACTGGATCAGGCGACTGAACATTTAGAGTCAACATTTCGTTATACCTGCGATAATGTAGCTCCAGTTAAAAGGAAATTGATTAGAGATAAGAAACTCACTCCCTGGTATAA
The DNA here is from genome assembly GCA_030347435.1 of Clarias fuscus. Taxonomy (NCBI): domain Eukaryota; kingdom Metazoa; phylum Chordata; class Actinopteri; order Siluriformes; family Clariidae; genus Clarias; species Clarias fuscus. Next base: position 9,889,819 of record CM059228.1, read on the forward strand.
TGATCATACGCACAGTTTAAAACAGACCGCTCGGAAATTAGAATGTAAATGGCGTCAAACCAAACTATTAGTATTTTAAATAGCATAGAAGGAGAGCATCCTGAACTATAGAAAAGCTCTTAGTGTAGCTAGATCAACATATCTCTCCACTCTTATAGAAAATAACAAAAATAATCCTAGATTTTTATTTAATACCGTAGCCAAATTAACCAGAAATAAGACCACTGCATAAATCTCCACATCAACAACATACAGCAGTGAGGACTTCATGAACTTCTTTAATAATAAAATTGTAAACATTAGGCATAAAATTGAGGCTTTGAAACCGGACAATGTAATTGATGCAGATGTTAAACTAACCATGTCAGATCGGAACCTACTGTAGAATACTTTACTCCCCTTGAAGAGAATTAATTAATTTCACTCATCTCTTCTGCAAATTCATCAACCTGTATATTAGATCCTATACCCACACATTTTCTCAAACAGATAGTGCCAGAAATAACAGAACCCATGTTGAAAATAATTAATTCTTCAATCAGCATTGGGTATGTTCCAAAATCTTTTAAATTAACAGTTATTAAACCGATAATTAAGAAATCTGCCCTCGACCCCGGCCAGCTGTCCAATTACAGGCCGATATCAAGCCTCCCCTTTATCTTTAAGATTTTAGGTAAAGATAGTTGCGGAGCAGCTATGCTCATATCTACATAGAAATAACATACATGAACTGTATCAGTCAGGATTTAGGCCTCATCACAGCACAGAGACAGCACTCGTTAAAGTAGTAAATGACCTCCTATTGGCCTCTGATCAGGGTTGCGTAACTATGCTTGTGTTACTCGACCTCAGTGCAGCTTTTGACACAATTGATCATACTGTAGCATTCTACTTCACAGATTAGAAAATGTAGTCGGAATTCAGGGAACAGCCCTCTCCTGGCTCAGATTCTATTTCACTGATCGTTATCAGTATGTAGATTTAAATGGTGATTATTCTGCATGTTCACTAGTGGAGTTTGGTGTCCCACAGGGTTCGGTTTTAGGCCCACTGCTTTTTTCCCTTTACATGCTTCCTTTGGGCAACATAATCCGTAAGCATGATATTAATTTTCACTGTTATGCTGACGACACAGTTATACGTCTCAGCAAAACCAGATGAGAGAAACCAGCTTGCTAAAGTTGAGCAATGTGTAAAGGATATAAGAGACTGGATGCTAACTAACTTCCTTGTGCTTAATCCTGATAAGACAGAAGTTCTAGTCATAAGACCGCATGCAGCTAGAAGCAAGATTTTAGATCACACTGTAATTTTAGATGGCCTTTCTGTTCTATCTAGTGCAACAGTAAAAGACCTTGATATTAACGTCCTGTTTGTGGCACATTAGTATATGTGAGGGGGCAAACTTTTCAAGATGGTTGGTGACCATTTAGAAGTCGGCCATCTTGGATCCAACTTTTGTTTTTTCATGGCATGGATCATGTGACACATCAAACTTATTGGGAATTTCACAAGAAAAACAATGGTGTGCTTGGTTTTAACGGAACTTTATTCTTTCATGAGTTATTTACAAGTTTCTCTTTGTTCACAGCCATTGACATGTCGAAGAGGTTAACACTGTCACGACACGTCAAGCCACAGCACCGTCATGATCACCTGAGAACTCCCATTCCACACTCTCAACCACTTCTTATACCCCACCGCCTCACTCTCTGCTCTCCACACACCTGTACGCCATCAGTGATCACCTGTCATGCCTATTTAAACCACGCTCTGCCACCACCAGGTCGCCAGTTTATTGTGTGCCTCACCAGCCCAATATACCAGCATTTCTTCTCGTCATAGTCTGCCTAGTTATCGACCTCGTTTTGTTTCTCCGACCACGTCTTTGTCTCTCGCCCTTTGGATTCTAGTTTTTGGATTACCTGTTATCGACCACGAGCTTGGATCACGGACTTTCTCTCTCCTCCCCGGCTTCGACCCTCGCCTGTTTACGACCACGATTTATCCTCGCTCCGCGCCGAGCTCGCGCTGCCTACTCCAACCGGCTCACGCAGCTCTCTCTTCCCACGTCGGCTCTGCACGCTCCCGCTTCACCGCGAGGATCAGGTTTCACACACCGGCATATACATCGGATCGCGCCTCGCTCGCGCCGGCTCTGTGCACTTCCGCATTCCAGCCATACTTCTCCTGCTCACACCGCAGCGCGGAGCTAAACTCAAGTCTTGTCTGTACTGTCACCACTCTTCCGGCTCAGTCATACACAAGCACTCACAATCTGCGCGTGGATCCATCGCGCCCCCTGCCGGCTCACTGACAGAATAAACTGGCCAAAAGGAATGGATCCAGCAGAGGCAGCTCGCCTGAGGGGGGCATTAGAGAGCCAAGGAGCCCTCCTAGGCACACATCAGCAGGAAATCACACAGATAACCAACACACTTCAAACCATCACAGAAACCCTGCAATCTCTTTCTGTTCAGATTCGAAATCAGCCACCTCCTGCAGTTTCTCAACTTCCTCCTCCAATGCTCTCCCCAGCACAGGAACCACGTCTCCCTGCTCCACCGACCTATGATGGGAATCCAGCCACGTGTCGTTCCTTTCTATCTCAATGTTCCCTCGTTCTGGAGTTACAGTCCACATCATTTCCCACAGAGCGTTCTAAGGTCGCCTATATCATCACTCTCCTTACTGAAAAGGCAAGAGAGTGGGGAACCGCTCTGTGGGATGCCCAAGTTCCATGCTGCTTCACTTATAAGACTTTTACTGATGAAATGAGGAGGGTTTTTGATCGATCCTTCACAGGGCATCAGGCAGCAAGCCAAATACTTCAGTTACGCCAGGGAGTACGTTCTGTCTCGGATTATGCCATCGATTTTCGGACTCTGGCCCCCTCGTGCGACTGGGATGAAAAGGCCCTTTTTGACTGTTTCCTGCATGGGCTTTCAGACCCAATTAAAGACGAGCTCGCGGCTCGAGAGCTCCCATTGGACCTGCATGGACTCATTGACATAGCAACACGTTTGGACGGCCGCAAGCGGATTCGGCGATCGGAACGGCAGTCATGTCTTACACCATGCACCTCGGTACCGGCCTTAGTCACCCCTGAGGCACCCCCTGAACCCATGCAGATAGGCCATACACGTATCTCACCGAAGGAACGCCAGCGCCGCAGAGACGATGGCGCCTGCTTCTACTGCGGTCAGGCTGGTCACGCTGTACGTTCCTGCCCATTAAAAGGTCAGGCCCCCTCCGTGATTCTGGGAATACAGGGGGGCCCAGCTTCTAGTTTTTCCCCGGACCAACGATCATGTTTTTCAGTGACTTTGACTCATGACGATAAATCTTATGCCACTTATGCCCTAGTGGATTCCGGGGCCGACCAGAACTTAATTTCCTCCTCTACTGTGTCCAAGTTTCAAATTCCTCTCACACCCCTACACCAACCTTTCACTGTTCAGGCCCTTGATGGTAGCAGACTTACTCCCATTACTCATCGCACTATCCCCATTACGTTACAGTTTTCAGGCAATCACACTGAAACCATCACGTTCCTAACCATCCAAAACGCTCATGCACCCATCGTGTTGGGGCTCCCTTGGCTAAGACTACATAACCCCCACATTGATTGGGTTAAAAGGAGCGTCCTTGATTGGAGCCCCGCCTGCCTCTCCTCATGCTTACACTCTGCTCTTATGGGCCGTACCTCGCCTTCGCCACAAGAAGATATCCCCGATTTATCCAAGGTCCCCACTGAATATCATGACCTACGACTAGTGTTCAGTAAGTCACGGGCTATTTCCCTACCTCCTCACCGCCCCTATGACTGCGCAATTGACCTCCTTCCTGGCACCTCTCCACCCAAGGGGCGACTCTACTCCCTCTCTCAACCTGAGAGAGAGGCCATGGAACAGTACATCAATGAGTCACTTGCAGCAGGGATTATCCGTACATCATCATCACCAGCGGGAGCAGGATTCTTTTTCGTTGAAAAAAAAGATAAGTCCCTCAGACCTTGCATTGATTATAGAGGATTAAATGAGATCACGATAAAGAACCGCTACCCTCTACCGCTAATGTCATCGGCCTTCGAACTCCTCCAGGATGCCCATGTCTTCACCAAGCTAGACTTAAGGAACGCCTATCATCTGGTCAGGATACGGGAAGGTGATGAGTGGAAGACTGCCTTTAACACCCCCACCGGCCATTACGAATATCTCGTAGTTCCGTTTGGCTTGACCAATGCGCCGGCCGTGTTTCAGGCCCTCATTAATGACGTCCTCAGGGATTTTCTCAACGTCTTTGTTTTTGCATATCTGGATGACATCCTAATTTTCTCACGCTCTGCAAAGGAACACAAATGTCATGTACGTCAGGTCTTGCAACGGCTATTAGAAAATAAACTTTACGTCAAAGCAGAAAAGTGCGAGTTCCATTGCACCTCCACCTCTTTCTTGGGCTACTCCATTTCCCCTGCAGGCATCCAGATGGACCCCACCAAGGTCAAGGCAGTCACCGACTGGCCGACACCATCTTCAAGGCGTGAACTCCAACGGTTCCTGGGGTTCGCTAACTTTTACCGCCGCTTCATTCGAAACTACAGCACGGTGGCGGCCCCACTCACGACACTCACCTCATCCAAAACCGTGTTCCGATGGAACTCACTGGCCGATAAGGCGTTCAAGGAACTTAAGCGCCGCTTCACCACGGCACCTGTCCTCATTTTTCCCGACCCTCTCCTCCAGTTTGTCGTGGAAGTGGATGCATCCGAGACAGGAGTAGGGGCTGTCTTGTCACAGAGATCCCCTGAGGATAACAAACTTCACCCTTGCTCCTTTTTCTCCCGCCGTCTCACTCCCCCAGAACGGAACTATGGCATAGGGGATCGTGAACTCCTGGCGGTCAAGCTGGCGCTCGAGGAGTGGAGACATTGGCTAGAGGGGGCAAAACACCCCTTCCTTGTTTGGACTGACCACCGGAACTTGGAGTACCTGAAGACAGCGAAGAGGCTTAATTCACGTCAGGCACGATGGTCACTGTTCTTCTCTCGGTTCCAGTTTACATTATCATACCGCCCTGGGTCTAAAAATGTCAAGCCTGATGCCCTCTCCCGACAGTTCTCCACGCCCCAGGACATATCCATGCCTGAGACGATTCTCCCCCCTTATTGCCTCGTGGCAACGACCCGTCTCGATGTGGAGCACCTTGTCCAACGGACTCTCGAACGAGAACCAGGCCCAAGTGTCGTTCCCCCCAACAAGCTCTTCGTTCCCGCCTCTGTTCGCCCCCAGGTGTTGGACTGGGCCCACAGTTCCAGATTGGCCTGCCACCCTGGGGTGACACGCACTCTCTTCCTCCTTAACCAACGTTTCTGGTGGCCCACCATCAAGGACGACGTCAAGGATTTTGTAGCTTCCTGCGATGTCTGTTCCAGGAATAAGAACTCTAATCGGCCTCCTGAGGGTCTACTGAGACCTCTCCCCATCCCTCACCGCCCCTGGTCCCACATTTCCGTCGATTTTGTCACTGGACTACCACCATCACACAATCACACCTGCATCTTGACCATTGTGGATCGCTTTTCTAAGGCTGCTCATTTCATTCCACTACCCAAGCTTCCATCTGCTAAAGAAACGGCAGAACTCCTGATTAACCATGTCTTCCGAATTCATGGACTCCCCAACGACATTGTTTCGGACAGAGGCCCTCAGTTTTCTGCCCAGTTCTGGAAGGCCTTTTGCACTCTCATTGGCGCCAGTCCCAGTCTCTCATCTGGGTTTCATCCTCAGACCAATGGCCAAACGGAACGGATGAACCAGGAACTTGAGAAATCCCTACGGTGCATGGCCTCTCAGGACCCATCCTCCTGGAGCCGCTTCCTCCCCTGGGTTGAGTATGCCCACAACTCGCTTCCTACTTCCTCTACAGGCATGTCTCCCTTCCACTGCTGTCTGGGTTATCAACCACCCCTTTTTTCCACCCAGGAAGAGGAGGTAGCTGTTCCCTCAGCCCTAACCTTCATCCGCCGTTGCAGAAGGACATGGCAACGGGCCCGCAAGCAGCTCTTACGCACAGTAAGCACCTTCCAGCGCCAGGCTAACCGCCACCGGTCGTCAGCCCCCCGTTATCGCATCGGCCAAAGGGTCATGCTATCCACACGTGACCTTCCCCTCAAGACCACTTCAAGGAAGCTCTCTCCAAGGTTCGTCGGCCCCTTCACAATCAACCGCGTTATTAATCCATGCTCTGTACGACTCTCTCTACCCCTCTCCATGCGTCGGATTAACCCCACCTTCCATGTCTCTCAGATTCGCCGCCTGGTTCCTTGCCCACTGTCTACACCCCCCCAGCCTCCCCCACCCCCTCGACTCATAGATGGGGGCGAAGCCTTCACTGTTCATAGGCTCCTCAAGTCTCGCCGCCGCGGGCGTGGCCTCCAGTACCTAGTAGACTGGGAGGGCTATGGTCCAGAAGAGAGAAGCTGGGTACCCGCCAAATTCATCCTAGACCGTTCTCTAATAACTGACTTCCACAGACTTCACCCCGAAGCACCCGCGAGAACGCCTGGAGGCGTCCATAGAGGGGAGGGTACTGTCACGACACGTCAAGCCACAGCACCGTCATGATCACCTGAGAACTCCCATTCCACACTCTCAACCACTTCTTATACCCCACCGCCTCACTCTCTGCTCTCCACACACCTGTACGCCATCAGTGATCACCTGTCATGCCTATTTAAACCACGCTCTGCCACCACCAGGTCGCCAGTTTATTGTGTGCCTCACCAGCCCAATATACCAGCATTTCTTCTCGTCATAGTCTGCCTAGTTATCGACCTCGTTTTGTTTCTCCGACCACGTCTTTGTCTCTCGCCCTTTGGATTCTAGTTTTTGGATTACCTGTTATCGACCACGAGCTTGGATCACGGACTTTCTCTCTCCTCCCCGGCTTCGACCCTCGCCTGTTTACGACCACGATTTATCCTCGCTCCGCGCCGAGCTCGCGCTGCCTACTCCAACCGGCTCACGCAGCTCTCTCTTCCCACGTCGGCTCTGCACGCTCCCGCTTCACCGCGAGGATCAGGTTTCACACACCGGCATATACATCGGATCGCGCCTCGCTCGCGCCGGCTCTGTGCACTTCCGCATTCCAGCCATACTTCTCCTGCTCACACCGCAGCGCGGAGCTAAACTCAAGTCTTGTCTGTACTGTCACCACTCTTCCGGCTCAGTCATACACAAGCACTCACAATCTGCGCGTGGATCCATCGCGCCCCCTGCCGGCTCACTGACAAACACGTGATGAGCGGATCGAAATTGTGTTGATATCTGGTGAACGCAGTAACCGGGTAATTGCAGCAGATTTCAATGCAAGACACCCTACGAGACCACCCATCTCCCATGCTACAGTTAGCAAAGTGCTTGCTAAGTTTCGTGAAACTGGTTCAGTGTTGGATTTGCCAAAATGTGGACGCATGAAAACTGTCACTAATGAACAAACATCAGTGGCTGTCCTAGCTTCATTCAGCAAGAGCCCACAGCGTAGCACTCGCCGCATGTCACTGGAGAATGGCATTAGTCGAACATCCCTTCAGCGGATATTAGCTATTCACAAATGGCACCCTTACAAACTCCAGCTACTGCAGCATCTCAACGAGGATGACCCAGATCGGCGCACACAATTTTCAGAATGGGCAAAACAAAAATTGGAACAGGACCCTCAGTTCACGCAGAAGATTTTGTTCAGTGATGAGGCAAACTTTTATGTGAATGGTGAAGTTAACAAACAAAACTACCGCTGTGTCGAGCTACACATGTCGTTCCTATGCAGCCATTGATCCAGACTCCCTCTGCCCTCTGGACCGGCATAACTCATCCTGGTGCCCCGGTTGGAGATCTCGTCACATGGATGTCCCGTGTGTCTCTTTAGGACAGTTTCACTCTACTAGGAAGACGGTTCTGGCCTCGTATCATGTTGACGGCCGTTTCTTTGCGGACTTGGCTACAGTTGCTCGATAGTTCAGGACTGGAATTTCCTACAAGTCTACCTGAGCCTCCAATAACTGCCTGGACTCCATAGTAACATCAATTAACATCTATTAACAACTATTATACTGAACTGCCTGCCACCCAACATACAGTATGAATGCAGATAAGTTCCTGCTTCCTGTTTCACCCAAATGAGGATGGGTTCCCTGTTGAGTCCGGTTCCTTTCAAGGTTCCTTCCTACTGCCATCTCAGGGAGTTTTTCCTTGCCACTGTTGCCCTCGGCTTGCTCAGCAGGGACTATCTGACCATGTTTTGATTCATACACATTCACATTTCATACAAACTTAAATAATTCTTTTGATTGTGTAAAGCTGCTGTGCGACGGTGAAAATTGTTAAAAGCGCTATACAAATCAAATTGAATTGAATTGAATTGAATACCTCGGCACTTCATGCGATCATTCGGTAGCTCCGGGGACCAAAGACAAGAAAAGAAAAGAAGCAAAAAGACAAAGTGCGCAGAAAAAGACAAAGGCCAAGACCCAGCCTCTAAGACGCCGGGGAGCGAGAGAGAAAGAGCGGCAAACCAATGCGTGCGCTCTCAGGTTAAGTATAAAGTGTACACAAAAAACACACAAAGAGATTGGATGTTAACTAATTTTCTTCTGCTTAATCCTGATAAGACAGAAGTTCTGGTCATAGGACCACAAGTAGCTAGAAGTAAGCTTTCTGATCACACTGTAACTTTAGATGGCCTTTCTGTTCCATCAAATGCAACAGTAAAAGACCTTGGTGTGATTATAGATTCCAGCCTTTCGTTTGAAGCACATGTAGATAATATTACCAGGATAGCTTTCTTTCACCTTAGAAATATTGCCAAGATAAGAAACATATTGTCACTAAATGATGCAGAAAAACTAGTTCATGCTTTTATCACCTCTAGGTTGCACTATTGTAACGCCTTACTGTCTGGTTGTTCAACTAGGTGTATAAACAAGCTTCAGTTAGTACAGAAAGCAGAAGCGAGAGTCCTCACTAAAACCAGAAGATACGAGCACATCACCCCTATCTTATCTACACTGCATTGGCTCCCTGTGAAATTTCGCATCGATTTTAAGATACTACTTCTGACATTTAAAGCACTAAATGGTCTCGCGCCACAGTATTTGAGTGAACTGTTAGTGTCTTACGATCCGCCACGCCTACTTCGATCAAAGAATGCAGGCTGCCTGTCAGTACCACGTATTATTAAAACTACAGCAGGGGGCAGAGCTTTTTCTTACAAAGCCCCAAAGTTATGGAATAGTCTTCCTATTAATGTTCGGGACTCAGACACAGTCTCAGTGTTTAAGTCTAGGCTAAAAACCCATTTATTTAGCCAAGCATTTTTGTAAATAGATTAACCTTAGGTAAAGGAGCAGATCTGGGGGACTCATGGACGTAGAGTATTCTGGTGAACTGGTATGTTTAGATGCTGTCCTCCCCACTCTCATTGTTCACTCAGGTTTGTTGATGGTGAGGTGATTGGTTGCTTTACATCTCAGGGAGCCCTCATGTTTGTGTTTCCTTCTGGCTCTCCCTTTTAGTTATGCTGTTATAGTTAGTCCTGCCGGAGTCCCTGCTTGCACTTTGCACTGAATACATTCACCTTATACATGTTGACTGTGACCATACCTAACTGCCATCTCTCCTTATTTTCTGTTCTCTCCTTTTCTGCTCTCTCCTCTCTCTCTCTCTCTCCCTCTCTCCTTTCCCTCTCTCTGTCTCTCTGTCGAGCTATACATGTTCGCTCCTGAGTTGCCAGTGATCCAGACCCCTCTGCCCTCTGGACCCGTCTAACCTGTCCTGGAGTCCTGCTTCTGGTTGGAGATCTCGTCGCATGGATGCCCCGTGTGGTCTGCCTGGATTCGTATGGTGGCTGGGGATGGTTTCCATTAAGGCTGTCCTATCATCGATTGATGCTCTGGGGACCTGTGACTTCAGTTGTTCGATAGCTCAGGATTAGAATCTTCTACAGTCTACCTGAGCCTTCATCAACAAACTGGACTCCTTTTAATTTTTAATTTTAACACATCTCCTGTTACACTGAACATCCAGTACACATTATTATGCTGATCAATCCCTGCTATCCGTTATCACCCAGATGAGGATGGGTTCCCTGTTGAGTCTGGTTCCTCTCAAGGTTTCTTCCTACTACCATCTCAGGGAGTTTTTCCTTGTCACCGTCGCCCTCGGCTTGCTCATCAGGGACAATCTTATCATTTTGATTCATACACATTGCATACAAACTTACTTCTTTTTATTGTGTAAAGCTGCTTTGCGACAATGTCAATTGTTGAAAGCGCTATATAAATAAAATTGACTTGACTTGACTTGACAAATTCTCTCTCATAAATTCTCGGTAAGGGCAGGATATAGGTTTTGTTTTAGTTCCCAGAGCCCCGTCCGTTCTCGTGTAGACGGCGGAGCTCTGTTTATTTAGTGTTTTCAGTTTACTTTTGAAACCTAATTAGAAACCTTTAAGTTTCTAATTAATAATCCCGTGCTATGTCCATATGGAAAGGTCTTCCCATGCGTATCATAAGCACTCTCTCAAACTCCTACTTCATTGACTCCCTCTAAAGCCCTGTGTTAGGGCTCTTATAAACATCAAAACAGTTCATGGTGCAGCTCTCCATACAAGCCACGTAACAGTACAATGCCATTATGTATGTCTAAGAAATAAAAGTTACTTTGACAGTTACCAACAGTCAGAATCTAAATCCTTGTGTATGTCAAAATTCTTGGCCAATAAACCTGATTCTGATTTTGAAGCACAACCTTTTTTTTTCACTTGGATTACTGGCAGTGACCCACTGGCACTATAGAGTCAAACTTTGTGGCAATAGTTTGGGATGGCCAACATATGGGAGTAATGTTCAGGTGTCCCTATACAGTATATTTTCACTATATACTGTATATACACCGATCGGTTCTAACATTAGCACTACAAAACATTAACACATTAACATTGCTTATCAATTATATACCAGTAAATTGCTCACAGGATCATAAGGCTCATGTTGCTTGTGGGGACCAAAGGTCAGGCAGTCTGTTCCAATCTCACAGAAAAGCCAATGCAGCACAACTTAATAAAATATCAATGCTGATCATGCACCGGCCATGCAAGTCCAATCCATGGAGGCCCCACCCCACTACCCTCTGCCTCTGCTATTTACTCCTATTTACCAGTGACAGGTGCCAGACCCCATATACCACCCCCAGAAGTCTTATGGAGTCATGCACTGATGGCCCAGAGCTGCCCAGGCATCACAAGAGAAAAATACCAAAGACTGGGAAAAAGGTTTTGCATTATAATGTTATGGCTGATCTGTGTACAGTTAAATCTTGGATTGCGAGCATAATTTGTTCCTAAACTGTGCTTGTATATCAAAGCACTCATATATCAAATTTCCCCATAAGAAATAAAAGTTACTCAGATGATTTGTTCTAAAACAAAAACATATTCATATAAAAATAATTAATACAAATTTTGAATAATAATAATGAAAAATAGTATTAATAATAAAATGAATAAGTGGTCACAGTGTTATAGTAAACAGTACACTTGCGCATGGATGTTATTCGCAAGTTATTCGCAATCCAAGGTTCCACTATATAGTGTATATATATGGCCCATAGACCAATCACCAATTACTAATAATTGTTAATAACCAAGCAGAAGACCACTAAAGTATTATTATTAATTAAGTATTAAAGGTATTCTGCAAGGTTTAAAGGAATGCTGGAAGGTTTAAAGAAGACATGCCATATTGTTTGACATGGTACAGAAGAGTTTAATCATGTTGAATGACACACCCATACTAGCAGCTTCCTTGCTATTCCCAGACCTCCTTATCAAAAATGTCAGAACTGTTTACTGAAAATGAGGGAGTACAATTTCTAAAAACCTCCTCACAATAAACTGCAAGACAGTGACCTCAAGACAGTTCACTCCTCTAAATTTATGCTTCAACAGTCATCTTAAATTCCTCTTTGAAAACAGAACATAGACCATTTGAGAGGTGGAGACCACACTGGAGTCTTTAACCAGATGAAGTCTGTAAGCAGCATGAATTTGGGAATTTTCATTATTTTAATCCAGGTAATTCTTTTCTCCTGTATGTCAGCTATATAACACTTTTGTCAGAAGTGCTATATGATAACTAATATATTTAATATCTAATGTAATTGAGTTACATTAGTCTGCAACTTTAGGAATTTAGGACAAACGTTTTTCTTTTCCTTTTCCAGGTTTTATGGTGTGGAATTGGTGAGTCTCAGCCATGTTCCACTGGATTTGCTTCTGATCTTTTCCTATTTCAAGTTCCCAGTGAACACTTACAGACGGGCACAGTGATCGGCTCAAGTATGAGAACAGTATCACAATATTCACATCTCAGTGTAGAGCTAGGAAAAATGTATGACTTTGCCATTTCTGTCACAGATAAATAGGATTACTGAGTTTTGCATTTAGATCCGGAAATACTATAATACCAGTATATCAGAAGCGTTTTGTCACTTAATATGATCAACAAATGTTATTGTTAATGTTAACTTTATACTTTCCTGTTAGAAAAAAAAGCTCTATATATCTTTTCCTCACTGACAGTGAATAAGATGTTGAATATTATTTCTTCGTGGTCAATAGCATTTATGGCCATTTCTTCAGTCACTGCATTGACTATCTTGTTTTAAATGGATTATGGTCAATTTTGAGTATTGTTTATGTTTTCAGTCGTTTTCAATGACTGCAGTGGAAGAACACGTACTGACTTTATGTCTACTGATACACGGTATCATGTGGACTCAGATGGAACAGTGAAGCTGAACACACGGGTCTCTCTTCATAATGGCTATAACATGTTCTCTGTCCATGCTTGGGACTCCATGGGAAAGAAACACACTACATCAGTAAGAGTGGAACATCAGGACCGAGACAGCCACCAGAACAATCAGCAGGAAGATGTTGATGAGATCGAGTCTGGTCAGGTACCTTTCTTAACTGTACTCTGACCTCTGTTGGACAAGCTGTAGGATTTCCTGATTGCTTGAAAATGTTCCTTCCTGTATTTGGAGTCTTGACATTTAAAGCTACTGTGTGCAGCAAGTTTTATTATAATATCTACAATATACTATCATACATCAGCTGATTTAGATGTTAAAAAAATGCATTTTCTTCCCTCTTGTTTCAGCTTTCAGCTTACTTGTTTATCTGTTTAAACTGATATTGATATTGGGCAGAACGTTGTAGACAAAGCCATTTGTATAAGAGAAACACTACTGATGTCCTGTTTTTTCACTTGCTTTTAATACACTGAGTAATCTTCAGTTTTGCCACTTCTTGAGTTTTCAAAATCTTCAAAGAGGTTTCTTTATTCCAGCAAAGGGCTCAGCAGATGGATGCAGTTGCACTGTAGATGGTATTTAATATAATAACAGGCAAACTTTCTTGTTGGGGAGGGATGGGTGACATATTAGTCTCTCACATGAGTGATGGCAGTGCTAGCCAATTATGGATGTCTATGAGCTCACAAAGTCTGAAAAAGAGAAAATATCTAGTGAACATCAGTTCTTTGGGTAAATATGTCTTGTTGATGCCAGATGTCAGAGGGAGAATGCCCAGACTGGTTTAAGCTGATAGAATAACATCTCATTACCACTGAGGTATGCCAAAGTGCATCTGTGAAGACACAACATAAAAGCATGGATTCCTACACTTCTGTAGATGAGTCTCCAATAACAAAAGTGACTCCATATTAGCTTAAATACCTCCCCTGTTATACTGAACTTCCAGTCTCCTATTACAGAGTATGACCACAAATCAATTCCTGCTATCTGCTAAATGAGGACAGGTTCCCTAATGAGTCTGGTTTCTCAAGGTTTCCTCCTATTGCCATCTCAGGGAGTTTTTCTTTGCCACCGCTTCCCTCAGACATGCTCATCAGGGACATTCTGATCGTTTTGATATATATCATTTTTATCAATGTTTGTCGTATGAATGTTTTTCATGCTTGATTACCTTAACATTTGTTCTAAAATGTTTTTCCAGTTTTTGGTTGTTGTTAATTTGATGCTGCAAAAGTTTTAGTTGTGAAAAGTTGCAGCATAACGTTATTAGCGTATCTAATGAGAATGCTAGTGAATGTAGTAAATGTGAACATTCCCTGTTATCTGGTATTCGGCTGTGGGACAGCAACAGACTTACAGATGACAAATTTCCCTGAATGAATGCTCCCACATAAGGAGACAATGAAAATTAAAAAGCAGCCTAGACAGAAAGAGAGAGAGAGGTTTTGAGGTTTTATTTTTAAAAATTATACAATTTATATACAAAATATATACACATACACACACACACACACATAGACACACTCATACAGTACATGCACCCATACACAATATACTAACATATGTACTTTTTTTCTCTTTTTTTTTCACAACATATGTATTTTTTTCCTCAGTGTTTAATTTTGGTCCACTGGTTTACAGTCCTGTTCAGAGTTCGTGTTTATTTAGTTTCTATCCATATTCTCTTCATCCTGAATGACGGTGGGCTTTTGGTTCTTTTTTTGTTCTGCTTTTGCCTTTTTCAATAAAGTTCTCACTAAATGTCTTTTTCTTAATCTGTAGTTGGTTTAAACTTTCTAAAAGCTCGTTCTTGAATGTCTGGCGTGTCTGTGTCTGCTGTGCTGCACCGTTCTTCACTGTTCTGTGCTGCTGTACTCAAGGTTTGGCTGTGGGTTTTACGTTTAGTGATGAGTTCTGTGGGGGGCGTGTCCTCTCTTCTCCTCCTCGGTTTGCTCTCTTTTGGTGTCGGTGTCGGTGGTGGTGTGTTGGTCTCTGGTTGCTGTGTTTCGGTGCATATGTTGGGGGCGGGGTTACCTTCAGAGCTGTCTACTGTACAGGCATCAGGTTTTTCAGTGATGCCTGTTTTAGTTTCAGCGCCGAATTTGGTGTGTGTGTCCGTGTTGCCGTTGTGTACAGGACTGACCTTTGCGAGTTCTGAGTCTCCGATGTCACTGAGTTCTGCTGCAGGCTCGGGCTCTCCGGTGTTTTCTGGCTGGCTGTCCTCGCACTCGAAACACCTCAGCGGCTCCGTGCTGGCGAAGACGGTGTAGCCGCTGTTCCCCTCTTTACATTTAAAAATAACGTTCTGTGTCTGATCTTGATTATTTTAAATCATTAGCACTTGCCTGCGGAAAGACAGGATGTGCCACATGTTGGAGCTCTTACACCCGAGCGGGATAGCTCTCATGGGGCCGACGAACTTCCCGAAACGGGCCAGCTCCTTCAATATCGCCTCATCCTTTATGAACGGAGGCATGTTGGATATGACCACCCGCGCCGCGGGGGCAGACAGAGGGGTGACTCCTCTCACACAGATTTCGCTCCGCGTCAGTGCGCTCGCGAGGTCGACCCTGTTCACAAACACCACCACCGCTTTATTCATCCAGGAGGCAGAGTAGATGTTCTCACACCTCATCTGATTCCCCATCGCACACAAAACGTCCTCAATTGGCACGCCGTCTTCCGGGACGCACCTGACGCCGTGACGGAGAGACAAAGTCTCTACACCGGCCTCAGAGGCCATGGTGCTCCGCTCGCGCTCTCTCTCACTATAAACTCTATATTTTTATTTAAACTAAAACATTTACTGATAAAGAAAATTAATTAAATAAACAGTCTCCAGAAAACTTTGCAGGACGCCAAACAGCCGCACGCAATCGCACGCTCCCTCACACCCAGCGCATGCGCAGAGAGAGAGACAGAGAGAGAGAGAACATAATATTTGTATATGTATTTGCAGTGCATGGTGCTTCCACATCCATATCACAAGATCATAACAGCTGGTTATGATCTTACACAAGGTAGAAGTTTGTAATAGTGTCATGTAGTGATAATCACACAACAAATTGGTTCACGTTTCCAAATGTATCGAACAAAACAAATGCTTGAATTAAGGCAAAGAATTGTATTTCATTTTATTTTTGCTTTAAACCCTGGTAATGTACATCTTAAGAGATGTGTAAGCTAATTGTAATGCTGTGTAGTATTTCTGAAGTCTAACCTTTCTATAGACAATATGGCCCTTTGTTGCAACTACAAATTGGTGTTACGGATTAATGTTTTTTAAATTGCATTATAGAATGAATCCCACTCAGTTCTCTTGACTCTGGAGTTTCCAAAATCAGGTGGGTTGCAAAGGAGAAAAAGAGACTGGGTGATCCCTCCAATCGCATTGATGGAGAATGACCCTAAAGGCCCATATCCCAAGACAGTTGTCCAGGTATGTAGAGCTGATCTATAATTAAGTTAATATACCTCAATTTTCCCTCTTAATCTTTTATTATGTCTAGTTGTCACATCTTTTGCACAGATTAAGTCCAATTATGCCAAAGAAACAGCGATGCAATATAGCATCTCTGGTGAAGGAGCAGACCAGCCTCCCGTGGGAATTTTCTCAATAGCAAAAAGTACTGGCTGGCTCTATGTGTCAAAGCCTCTAGACAGAGAAGCAAAATCTAAATATGTGGTAAGAGTATTTTTTTTTTCAGCTTTGCTTTATTTGTCATGGCAAATGTTCTAATAGAACAACAGAAAAGATGCTCCTGTATAAGAATATCTCTGGAGCCTGGTTCAGGTTATAATAAGTTACCATGTTTTTATTTTTCATCTTAACTCCAGCTCTTTGCTCATGCTTATTCACCTACTGAACCCAGCATTAAAGAAGATCCAATGGAGGTTATAGCCCAAGTGCTGGACCAGAATGATAACAGTCCTGTCTTCACCCAAAATCCATTCCTTGGCAGTGTACCAGAAACTGCAAAAATAGGTAGCAATATCAGTAATGTTGCACAGCAAAGTATTCTCTATCACACTTGATATACAATCACATGGGTTCACTCTCTTTATGACCCTCTCACTAAAGGAGTTGAGTTCATGACCATCACAGCCACTGATGCAGACGATCCAGACACTGACAATGCTGCCGTCAGGTACTCCATCATCAGTCAGACTCCACCAGAGCCAACACCAAACATGTTTGGCATCAACCCTGTCACTGGAGCAATTCGAGTGAATGCTGATGGACTGGACAGGGAGGTGGGTGTACAAAACAAGTTCCAATCGATTACATGAGTTGATGTCGAATGTATAATGGAAATATGATCATTGCTTTTAGAAATATCCCGAATACACTCTGGAGATTCAAGCAGCAGATATGAAGGGAGAAGGTCGCGCTACCAAAGGAAAAGTTATTATTACTGTAACAGACAACAATGACAAGTCCTTGGTAAGAAAGTTAAGAATTCATCATTCATATTAACTTATTTAAAGAAACACTTTGTGGAGAAAATAATGAACAGCTGGCTGGTTAAATAATATTGCTGTGAAATGTCTGTAATCTCCGACAACACTGTTTTAGTTTTTTATATAAATTGTGCGACACTTTTGACATTTTTACATTTCTACTGTAAGAACAGAAGACAGATTGCAGTGCATTTTATCAGTTGTTGATGTCTCTTAGGAATTGTATCTGTGGGTGATGAAACACATGAATGTATGAATGAATACAAATGAAATGGGAAATGTCTTACCCTACCATACCCTATTATTTGACCTCATTGTATCTAGGCAAAAGGGACTTGGGTGATTCCTCCAATCCGAGTTCCTGAAAATGCACTAGGGCGACTAGGGCAATACCCTATAAAAATAGTACAGGTATGTTTTCTTTATTATTTTTTTGTTCTCCAAACAAAATTAATATGTTAATAAATTGAGAATTAAATGATACTGACTGACATCAAAAACATTTTTTGTTGTTTACATTTTCAAGCAGCATAATATAAAACATATATCTTACATTGGCAGAACATTTAAATATAAAATATTTACAAATATTTTTAAAAACATAAACAATATAAGTTGTGTCATGTAAACCAATTGATTATTTCTAACAATAATCAAGGGGTATAATGAAATTGATATAAATATAAATATTATATTGTATAGCATTTTAATATCACTACCCTGTATCTACACACTATACCTACACACTCTAGGTGAAAGGAACTGATATGATTAAATATTTTTTCAGAAGACTTTGATAACCCTTTTTACAATGATGCCACTCTATGAGCGTTTATTGCCTGTGCTGTTTGCACTTGCTATAACACCATTAAACAAACACTTATTGTAAATTGTGACAGGTGGGATTAAATAGGATTATCTCCTTTGTACAATTATGCTCTACAGGATAATTTAGGTATATTGATGTTCATGAAAATAACGCAAATATGCTTGTTACATGTGTATCTGTTTTATTTTACTCTTTAAATTATAATACTGGCAATAGCTCAATAAGAAAGGAGCTGCATAAAGTAAAACTTAACAATCAATAAATTAATTAAATGTGGTTTGGGATGATTTGAAGTGGAAAGTAAGAAGAAAACATCTGGGAACCTCTTGAAAACAGCTGGGAGAGGATGTCAAAGATAAATTATGTTTTTAGGAAAAACTCACAGAATGCAGAGGGGGCTATATCAATAAGAATGAATGGCTATGTTGAATATCCTGAAACATAGGACACATTGCTATTTCATGTTTTGCTATATATACATATACAAGCATAAAGCAAAATAAAAAAAGTAGATTTTCTTTAATATTCCTGTACTTTGTACTATATATCTAGAGTATTTTAGGTTATTCTATCTCATATGTAGATCAAGTCCAGTCATGCCAAAGTAACTCGAGTGAAGTACGTCATCAGCGGTGGTGGGGCAGACCTGCCTCCAGTTGGACTTTTTATTATGGAAAAAAACACTGGGGAGCTCTTTGCAGCAAGGCCTTTAGACAGAGAGACAAGGGATAAGTACACGGTAAGACACTCTTATAAATAATGACATTTGACTCTTATAAATAATGACTGTTTTGATGTGCTATGTTAAGCAGTATGTAAGCATAAATTAAATAAAATATGATTTCATTATGGTCAATCCCTCCATGTCAAATCCCAGAATCCCTTGCTCTTAAAAAAAATAAAAGAATGTTGGTCAATATCTTAATCTCTTATGATTACTTTTTTACAGCTTCAAGCCCATGTCATTGGTGACAATATGCATGATGTAACTGTGGACTTCACCATCCATGTAGTAGACCAAAATGACAATAGACCTGTCTTCACCCAAGATCCATTTATTGGCAGTGTATCAGATGCATCTAAAATAGGTAGCTAGATCAATATCAGAGTTCCTATAAAACTAATATCTTTTATTCCATTCCAGCATTTGCAAGGTTTCACAACCTTTGTTACCTCCTTCCCAATAGGATTTGAGTTCATGACCATCAGTGCCACTGATGCAGATGATCCTAACACTGACAATGCTGATATCAGGTATTCCATCATCAGTCAATCTCCACCAGAGCCGAGTCCAAACATGTTTGTGGTCAACCCAGTCACCGGTGCGGTTCGGGTGAATGCTGAAGGACTGGACTCTGTAGTAAGAGCATAAATTAGACTTATTAATACTTGAAGCTAATATGTATGTCAATTCATTAGAGCACCATTTGATTATCATCTTTCCAGAAATATTCTAAATACGTCTTAAAGATTCAAGCAGCAGATATGCAGGGTAATGGATATTCAACCCTAGGAGATGCCGTTATTCTTGTACATGACATCAAGGAGGAAACTATGGTAAGGCTGTTATATAATCTGTATAGAAATGCGACATGAAGATTTTAACATTGTAACGACGCGGGTCCTGTAAACTGTTCAGAACGAGCAGATGCGCAGGCTGCTACCACGCAGAGTTCTGAACAGGCAAAGGCGCTGCCATTTATACACGCGGTTGCCAGGCAACACCGCCATCAGGCAATTAGCCTAAACGTGCCGCACCCGGCAGGGCGTTTATATAAAAGATCCTGATACCGCCATAGATCATTTAGGCATCACCGGTAAAGGTATCAGGGAGAGGGCCGAAGAAAGAAAGAAAGAAAGAAAGAAAGAAAGTTCTGTTAAAAGACTGAGGCAAAGCCCCAGCGTCTGTCTGTCTAAAACCTAGAGAGAGCAAACGAGAGCGCGGCACGCGTCAGTCCAGTATGCTTAGTATAAGTTGAAAGTGCACAGCACACATAAAAACATAAATCCATGGTAAGTGCATGAGCCCCGAGAGGATCTGAGTTTTTGTTTTAGTTTCCAAAGCCCCATCCGTACTCGCTGTTAATGTTGTGTTTCCAATTTTCTTTTGTTTCCATTTAAGTTCCTTAATTAATAATCCCACGCCATCTTCAAACGGGAAGTTCTTCCCTTGCGTATCACAAGCACTCTCACTAACTCCTATTTCATTGACCCCCTCTAAAGCCCTGCGTCAGGGCTCTTATCATTAAAACCTCTCGTGATGCAGCTCTCCATACCGCGCCACGTGACAAATATGCCATATGCGTGGTGTTTATTTGGTAGCTATAGAATTCATTTATGTGTTAGCCACATTGGCTTTGTAGGTCCCATTCAAAAATAAATAAGCAAACTTCAGAAATCAAATGTATTTGATGATGTGCTTTATACTCTGCATCTGAATTCCTGTTAAATGAGTAATATTGTGGACAGGGAGCAATTTTTATTGATTTATACATAAGTGTTATATAATTCTTTGGTCCTGCAGACTGAATCGCCTGGGATATGGGAAATTTCTCCAATCTGTATCCCAGAGAACTCCAGAGGGCCTTTCCCTGAACCATTAGCACAGGTGTGTTGTTCAACTTAGACTAAAGCCAATAATTTCTATTTTTTATTATTATCATTTTTGTATATTTTAAGTTCAATTGTTCCCCCTGTCTTCAGATTAAATCCAGACATGCTAAACAAAGTGAGGTTGTGTACAGTATCACTGGTGAAGGAGCAGATCAGGGACTTTTCACCGTGAATAAATACAGTGGGAAGCTGTCTGTAACAAAGCCTTTAGACAGAGAAACAAAACATGAGTATGTGGTAAGCGGAAATACTCAAATTGATCTTTGTTTTTGCAGCCACAAAAACATTGTCTATATAAGGGTACCTCATCATACAACTTTAATCCGTTCCGGAGGCGAGTTCTTAAGGCAAAGTGTCGTATTGCAAAGCGTATTCATCCATAGGAAATAATATAAATGCAAATAAGCTGTTCCAGCCATTTAAAAATATTACCAGTATTACCAATTCCCAGCATTACAGTATAATTATATTTTTATATCTTACAACAATCAAAACATTTAGAAAATAAGTAAAGCAAAAGTAAAATATGAAATAAATAGACATTAAACCTCACTTAACCTTAATTTATGATTCCTTTTGGCACTGGCTTTATCTCCACTGCTACCCTCCTTGATAACATTCTTGTGACCCATGGTGCTATGTCTTTACTAAGTCTTTCAAAAAAAGGGGGGGGGGGGAGATGCAAACTCACTTTGCTTGGCTTTTCACTGACACAAACAAGTTTTGATAGGCAATCAGAATGTACGTGCACCCAGAAGCACACAAATCTTCCTTTGGCACACAAATCATTTTCAGCAAATTTCATGTAAAATTTTAGTACCTCGAGTAAATTCGCAAGGCTTGTTTGAGGTATCACCTGTAACTGTATTAAGATATATACTGTGCAATGATCTTAGGCACATAAGAAAGCTGAACAGCAAAAACAATTCATCATCAATTAATGCTGAAAAGCATTTTCTTTCTTAACGAAAACCTACAGGACTAAAGTCAACATTTGGTGTGACAAACCGTGCCCGTAAATGCATCAGTATTATCAGGTACAGTTCATTCAGTTTTATGAATTACCAAACTTATCTGGTAAATTGTGCCAAACATCCTGGACAATCGGGTTGCATAATATGTCATTTTCTTTACTAAAATATAAGAATTATCTGGTAAATAAATAAATAAAAAGCCCAAGGTTAACAATAAATCCTGTAAATATCTAAGCTATTAATTTGCATTTAAAAATAATGCCTAAGACTTGTGCACTGTAATGTGTTTTCATGAAATGTTTCATGAGATGATAACTTTTATAAAAGTCACTAGTGAACTCCCAGATACTGTCTAAAAAATGAAAACATATGAGACATTGTGTATATATTTTCCATTTTTATTCTAGCTTCAAGCCCATGCAACTGTTAATGGTAGAAAAGAGCATCTTAATGACATCACTATTCGTGTGATTGATCAGAATGATAATAAGCCTGTCTTCACCCAAGATCAATTTAGAGGAAGTGTACCAAAAACATCAAAACAAGGTAGCTAGATCAACACTGTGTTGAAAGCTTTGGTAATTCTAATATATTTATTATCTATTTGAGTCTGTAAAGTGATTTACATCATTACTATCTTGCTAAAGGATTTGAGTTCATGACCATCTCAGCGACTGATGCAGATGATTCTAAAACTGGAAACATCAGATATTCCATTATCAGTCAGGATCCTCCACTGCCACAACCAAATATGTTTGAAATCAACTCCTTCACTGGAGAGATTCAAGTGAATGACGAAGGGTTTGACATAGAGGTGAGAGCAGAAACAAGGTTTCCCATGCACTTTATGGAGAAGAGATTTCAGTTGTGAAAACTATTTCTTTCAGAAATATCCTGAATACACCTTGGAGATTCAGGCAGCAGATATGCAGGGCAATGGCTTCCAAATCAGAGGAAAGGCTGTTATTACTGTAACAGCTTGAGGAAATCATGGGGTGAGATTTTTTTTCCATGATAAATGTGAATTCATTAGTATGACCTACTAGGGAATGCTGGACTGAAATAAAGTCCAGCATTAAAATGTGCATAATGTATATGTTGGCCTAGTGAGTGAGTGGCTCATATCAATACATATGCAATAAAACTACTTATTCATTACAAAAAGAATTTAGACAAAGCTATACCATGCCAATGCATGGCCTAATGAGAGAACAAAAAATGAAGACATGGTGTTTGTACTTTGGGAGGTCTTGGAATGCGCACAGAGTTCCTTGTTTAGGCAACTAAGAACATTGGAGTTCTCCTCTCGCCCTATCGTTCAAACATTATCAAGGCCTTTCCTAAGACTGCCAAATTTCTTTTCACATAAAAGAATTCTATTAAAGGTGATACCGTGGAACGTCTTCATGGTTTTTCTCCTATAGCTTCTGTGTCTTTAACTGTTAATGGAAAGATGTCTTGAGGTGTTGAACCAGAGAGATGTTTAGTATCTCAGTACTAAGGAGGATGATGTGTGGAACCTTGATTGAAATTTTGAGACCAACTGCAGATCTAGCTAGCTAGCAAGGAAAGCCTGCAGTGGGCTCTGAGCCAACTTAGCCGGGATTGTCATTCACAGGCATACAGCCTTCTTTAAAATGTTTGTACCATTCAAATGTTTTACTGCAGCTAAGTCTCATCAGCATATTTTGAGTCTTCTGTCAATGTCAGTCAGTTTTATCACCAAACATTTTTCTCACAAATCCGGTTGGATTACACTGTGCTATCATAAGCATTTCAATCAATCGATGAGGAGGCCTGGGAGGTATGTTACATGTTATACATCATATGGCCAAACGTTTGTGGACATCTAAGTATTTTGTACTTTTTGAACATACAATTCCACCTTTGCTGCTGTAACAGTTTCCACTCGTTTGGCAAGGATTTCCACTAGTTTGTGGCACATGACATTTGAAATTTTTGCCAAGAGCATTACTGAGTTCAGGCACTGATGGTGGGGGAGAAGACCTGGCACACAGTCGTCGTTCCAGTTCCTCCTAAAGATGTTCAGGGCTCTGTGCAGACCAGCCTGAACACATCATGTTATCATGGAGCTCGCTTTGTGCACAGGGGCATTGTCATGCTAGAACACACTTGGGCCTCTTAGTGTTAGTGAAAGAAAAATTTAAAGCCACAGTACAGTAAAGCCAAAGAAAACCAAATAATCTGGGAAACATTGATGTGTATGACTGCCAGCACTGCTTGTTGCTACTGGTGCTTCAGCATGTAGCAGATCATTGATGCAAGACACATTGCTCAAAGACAGGTGGAGCGTTGGTGGGGAAACAAAGGAATGAGTTACCTACATATGCTTCAAATGAAACAGATATAAAACAATGCTACATTAAAACACTACATTCCAGTGTTTTAATAGTGCTTAAATGCCACCTAAGTGGAAAAGTTTTCTCAGTATGCCGGAGCCATGATCGGACTCCTTCACGTCTGAAACACTGGCCTCCCAGGAACTCCTTTAATGTCCCACACATGTGGGTAATAACTCCCAGCCAAGTTCCTGTAATGTGCAAGTGGTGATGCATCTTTTATGCAAGTTGGCAATAAGTTATCTGTTGATTTTTATTTAAAATCAGGCACTCCACTCCCGAATGTTCACAGGAACGACCCTAGCCACCTCAGCCGGGATCATCATTCATGGCTGTATGGCCTTCTTTAAACGATTTGCAACATTCAAATGTTTAAGTTCAGCTAAGAGTCTTATCACTGTTCTGTGCTTGAAGTAGTCTATAAACAACATCTTCATTCACTTGAAACGTCATCAGATGTCCTGGTTTGACTTGAACACCTTGTATATTTACTAGCATGACTTATCCATATTTTCTAGATACAATGATTTCATTTCTATTTGTTATATTTCTTTATCAGAGGAAGAAGCAATCTTGCGGAGAAGACAAGATTTCAATGTTACTGCTGATATCAACATCCTCGTCTCAATGATCTGTGAGACCATATAAATTGCATATGGCATGTTAGTGTATTGCTTTAATATATTTTGCTCATAACTAAACAAATATCGAGATGACAGAACTACAAGAGAGGCTTATTGTGTGATGAAGGAATTTCAAGAAAAAAAAAGTCAGTTGGATCAGCTCCCAAATGCTGGTATTTTGTGAGAACCGCATGACACCAAATGTTACACAATACCAATAAAGTTTGCTTCCTTATACTTATTATAGCAGGAATAAAGGACATCAAATGAAACAAAACTGATCACTTTGATCCTTTTTCATGTCTGTAGAAACATGCTTTGATATCGAATAGCTCTTTTGTGTGTTGCTTTAAAAATATTCAGAAATGAGAAATGCCTGTGAAGCAGAACAAGTCTGAATGATTTTGCTGTATTTGAAGCAAGAAACTCATGAACTCATGAATCAATCATGATTAATCACAATTTTAAAATACTCAGATTGACTTATATTATAAATGTGCGATGTCAATGGAATAAAGAGATGCATGACAAACTGGTTACAGGAAACAGATTATGCAGTTTTATAATATCTAAACAGCTAAACAAATAACGGCCAACATGCTCTGAGCTTTAAGGGCTACTATTTTAAAAAGTGTCATTTAAAATCTCTCCTTGCAGGAGCAATCATATTGTGCGCACAGTCAGTCCCTTATAGTGGTGATCATGAATGTTATCTCCTTTTCAATTTGGCTACGGTGAATAAAAGCATGCTTCAGCAAAATGTCCCTTTGTTCGGTTTTTAGCACATACTGAGTGAATAAGTGCAGTTGCCATTTAACATTAGTTTTGCTGTTACACTGAGGTAGTTATGGCTACTTGCTGATGTCCAGTGGTCATTATGGTATGCCATTAGGGTCAAATTTGGTTTAAAATCTGATTAATTTGTGTAAAAAAAATAGTAACATGTTAAAAATTCCAGATTAATCACATGCATTAGCATTTGCAAATTGACATATGTCATGCATATTGACAGCCCTATTTAAAAAGTTATTTTCTAGCTTATATTCTTATCTTATTTTTAGACTAAACAGAATTTATTTAAGATTTTTTGTCAAGTAAAATGTTTTTACTGCATCAACAGATAAGTTTACTAGTTTTAAGAATATATTTTGCAGAAGCTCTGCAGTATGCCTCTTGAAGCACAACACAGAGCAGAATGCTTTGAAAAGAGGGAAATTCCATGGCCTAGTCAGAATTCAGAACGAAACCCTTGTGAGATGCTGGGGCTCGACCATGAGATGGTTTATTGTGGAAGAAATTCAATGTATGTAAGCAATAGATCCTCTCCTAGTAATCTATTCCTCTCCTGAACAGCTTTGTAGGGAGATTAGTGATCACCATCTAAGAAAACATATGATGGAGGTTATACCAACCATTAAATATGATGATGTGTTTACCTTTTCCTGTCTGAAAAGAAAAAAAAAATACAAAGTAATTTGTTTAATAAAAACACGAAACGTTCAACTGTTTGTGTATGAGTTATTATAAGGTATTATTGTACAATTTCAGGTTATTCCAGCTTCAGAACCAATTCTTGCAAATCTACCCACACCTTCAGACATAGTCATATGCATGGTCTGTTTCTGAATAAAGTTTTTAAAATCTTGAATAAGAATGAAACAGATTATATATATATATATATATATATATATATATATATATATATATATAGCATATCTGTGTGCTATTAGGCTGAAGGTTCCGTTTAACACGAACGGTGATTAAGATAATATAACTTTAACTTTTATTGTTTGAGACTCAAGTAAAAAACTGTTTGTGGTAAATTTAATTCCAAACTATTGGGCATCTACAGTCTAAAGCAATAACAATAAAACTGCTCATAACATCCTAATCCAAGGCCATCTTTATGGTCATTGTCTGGAACCCTCCTCAGTCCCCACACGCATTCTAAGCAGACCATCTTCAGCAGCTGCCAGAGGACTTCATTTGACAAGAACTCCCTAATGAATACAAATCAGTTCTATATGGCAGCTGTTTTGCTGTTTTGTTAACATTTGCTCTCTTAAATTCAGGATTATAGGTATACAGGCATTCTTTATTCGACTCAATTGAGTGGACATAACCACAAGATGGCAGCAATTTATATTCTCTTGAAAATCTTACATCATTATAAATAATATATCCTAATAAATATAAATATAAATAATATATTTTAATAAAAACACAATGCAAAAAATTAGGCCACGTAGGCCAAAAAAAAAAAAAACCTTTAACAGGCTACAAAGTGCCAAAAGATATGATAAAAGTGGTTGTTTATGTTCGGACCACTCAGCATTCAGCATCAAGAGTATACTAATCACAGGACTGATCATCTGTCATCAGCTCCACCTGTTTATGCCTTAGATGCTTTTTTGTATACTTGAATGATTGATAGTTCTCTATGCAGCTTTTCTCATATTCCTCTGAAACTGCTCGGGTACAGGGACTGGACTGAAAATGAGAGCTGAAAAAGTCCTTTAAGAAGCCTGAAGAACTTTTTCTCAAGAATACACTAAAATACAAGAGGGCCTGACTCTTTGGCAGCTAAAGATGATGAAATGAAGGGACTCAAGACTTTGCACAGTACGGTATATGAGAAGTTTAAGATTCCCATACTGTAGCATTTCTGACAAAAAGATTAGTAAGAATATAACTTCCTTAACTTAAATTTCTTTTTATTATTATTTAATGTGCATTCTTTAATTTCATTTTCATTTTCAAGTACATTTTCATTTTTACCTTTTCATTTTCAAGTACATTGTTTTAACTCTTCAATGTTGCTTTTTTGCGCATGTTCTTTTTTAATTGTTTTGGGAAAATCCTCATTAAACCTTGGGAATTTCTCAGTTTCATATTTTCTTTGTAATTATTATGTAATCAGAAATGAATTGAGGGAAATGCAAAAATGGAAATAAGCCAATACAAATATCAGCAACAACATTTTTTCACTATTTTTGTCTATCTAACTAAAATTCTGAAATTCTAAAGAGACAGCTACCTATTCACACAGATAGAAATATGTATTTTTCATACTGACGTCAACAACACGCTTGTTTTCCATCTGTCCACATGATGGCAGAATTTCCTTATTTCGAAGTTCAAGACAAAACTCACTCTATCCAAGAATTACATAAATAGGGTGGCAAAACAATATAAAGCATCTTGGTTAGGGGTTAAGCTATCCAAATCCATTTAAACATATTTATTGGACCTTGACACAGAGTCCACAGTCTCTCGAACTTTACTGGAGGAATGAAAATTATTCCTTTGAAAGATATCCCCTAACTTGGTGTTTTGATGGTGGTGGTTTAGATTGCTGTGTAACACTTTAAAATCTAAGCATGAATGTTTATTATGGCCTAAATTTGGGCAGTGTAGTCCATAGTCCATAAAATAGAATTGACATCATTTTATTTCTCATCAAACCATTTGATAATCCTTGTGCAATGGGAATGGGAGCAGATTCATCCTGGAATATAATCAGGATATAAATGTTTCATGTGAAAAAAATAAAGATATAAATTTGTTAAACTTTCCTTTAAATGGATATGTGGACACACATCTTTTGCCTGAAAAATGCGTCTCCAACATAACAGAGTTACCGTTGGTCTTTATTCTGCCACCTTGGTGTTTGTTGTAAAGTAATATATGTTGTAAAGTCTCTTTGAATTTTAGGCTCTTTAGAATTTCAGAATTTTAGTTTAAAGTTAATGATAGACAAAAATAGTGAAAACAAAATGTTGTTGCTGATATTTGTATTGGTTTATTTCCATTTTTGCATTTCCCTCAATTCATTTCTGATTCCATAATAATTACAAAGAAAACATGAAACTGAGAAATTCCCAAGGTTTAATGAGGATTTTCCCAAAACCATTAAAAAAAGAACATGCGCAAAAAAGCAACATTGAAGAGTTCAATAAATGTACATGCAAATTTCGAAATAGTCTTATTTTTTAATAATTCGTAAAAACGTAGGCAAAACTAGAGGCGAGAAATGTCCTGGCTGCCCTTGAAGGTTGAACATGATTTTAACAAAGTATATTACTGCTAGGCAAAAAAAAACCCTAGAAAATATTTAGTCTCGACTGAAAATTCAAAGATTTAACTAGATACAAATTAAGGCCACTTGCCAAAAACTTCCTGTAATAGAAAATTCTATTGAAAGGCTGGAAAGTCCCTTGATCATTTACACCAAAGTGATTCATGCTCTCCTCTCTCTCTCTCTCTCTCTCTCTCTCTCTCTCTCTCTCATACACACACAGTCATTGGTGTAAACAGATAGCTCATTAACTATTCACAATGCGTTACTGTTTTATACAGCAAAGCATAGCCAATCATTTTCATATAAATATGTGACTATTTAAAAAATAGTCCTATATTTGGAAGGATAAAATAACCACTGTTGTTGCCTTGTTGACTTCAAATATAATCTGTCATGTGAGCGTATAAAAAAAAAGAAGGTTTATGTGACTATGTTAAACTAGATTTCAAACAGACCTAGGACGATAGATCAAACTTTTCTTTTTTCCTGACTGCTTAAATGATTTCGGTGTCAGTGATGTACACAAAGATAGAAAAATCCCCACTAACTAAAATCACCTCTATAACCTAGAGCAAATATTTTATCTTTCTATCTGTACATACTTGTTCGGTAAGTTGGCTTTCGGTTCAGTGAGTTGGCTTCGCTTCGCTCTACACTCATGTTTCAGCTTGTGTGTTTTTCTTTTCGTCATTGTTTCTTATCCATGTTTTAACACGCCAGGAACAGGTTTTGTGGCTCTCCAATGGCGTCACTGCTTTCACATTTACTGTATGCTTTCATTTCGTCTCTTATAGATTAATGATTTCATGTAAAGACGACAGGAAGTCGGACACTGCATGACAAAGCTTTGTTCAACTGTGAACAGCAGACTGTATACAGTACATGAGGAGTCATACAGTACATTCATAGGTGTGATTTCATTGGACTCGTCAAAATAACAACGTTGTTTATTAAATAAAGTGCCTGGGGATATTTTGCGCAGTTGCTGGAATGTACAAAGATTGTAATAAACCATAATACATGATAGATGTCTCATAGTTGCTTATTATTTATAAAATAGAACATTTATCATTAAGATAAAATGCAGTCTCGTTGCTTTTTTTTATTTATTTTTTTTTATCATTTTAAAACAGACTCCATCCCAAAATGGCAGTGAAAAATGTTTTCACTCAGCTACTGGCGTGCATGTGACACTCCATTGTGCCTTTAAGTCTGTCTCAGCCTGAAATACCTGCTTATACAAAGCGTGATAACACACCTTGAACGTGTAATTTGCATGCACATTGTTTATAAGATCACAACCAGTCCACAGTCTTTGCTGAATGTTTAGCATTTAGCTTTTACGATCGATTGTTTTATATATATTTATATATTTTTTATATATTCAAAATTATGGAATTGCAGAAAATTTACATATTCAAAGTGCATAAAAATCAGCTAATCTAATTGCTACCTATTGTAGGTATAAGCCTTAGGAATGCAGCTCACACACTTAGTATGTTGACAATAGCTATTAAGCTAAGTGTCTCCCTGGCCTGGTAGGAGATTTTTTTTTTGGGTGTGGTGGGTTTGTTCAGGGCTAAACACAGGCCACATTAGCCTGAGGCTGCCATTATCAGCAACACCCCAACCCCATACACCCCCCCCACCCCCCGCTCCATGATTGACCAGGAAACACAATTCCAACAGAGACCACCATGTCCTAATGACCACTGACAATGTAAAAAAGAATATTTAGTGTCAACAAAGCTTGAAATCTTGAACTGAGGGAAAACCTTCCAGTGAGACAGTAAAGAATGTGACGACGTGCAACACAGGGTGAACTTCTGTTCAAATACTTAAACAAAGACACACAGGAAGAGCCTTCCTACAGTATGAAGCAAGATTGATGTGACTAAGTATTTTTTTTCTCACATCCCAAAAATATGTTATTGCTTAATTTATAATCCACAGGTATGACCTTTCACTGTACTATCGATGCTCATTTCTGTAGTTTCTATCTGATACGTGATACCAACTGTGGTATCAATATGAGGAGAAAAATCAAAGTCATTCATCAAAGTCATTCATTCATCTTCATCAAACCATAAGACTGAATTAAGTTGGCACGCAGTACTGGATGGCAAGAGGAACTGTTTCATCTACATGGTCACAGACCAGCACAGCCCTCCAGCCATGGAGCCACACACTAGTATCAGCAGGAGCCGGGAGGTTTCACACATTCCATGCAACAAAAGCACCAAGAAATAAAGCGAAACAAGACAGGACACGTCTTCTGGCTATGAAACCCATCTCCTGTGAGTTGCTTTGAGAACATGGTTTAAGTTGCATCTTCCTGATGACACTGTTCGGGAACTCGACACCGCAAGCTAATATGATTCTTAAAGTTGCGTAAGCATAAACATTTCATGGAATCTAAAAGCAGCTTTCGTCTGTGATGGGCTTTTAAAGGCTGCGGGTCAATCATTGGAAGGAGGAGACGGATATTGGCTGATGGCTGCATTTTAGCTGCTAGAAGGGGAGGGATATTGGCTGAGGGCAGCATTTTAGTCCTTATCATCAGTGTTCATTAGAGTCCAGACCCATTACTGAGCATACACCATGCATCACATTATGCTTGGTAAAAGCTCATGTAAAAGCCAGCATTCGCCCTTGTGACTGTTCATTGCAGTCTTGATCTGAGTGGGACAGTTTCGTCAAATGCACATTGTGTAACTTTGAAGCGGATAAGTAGGAAGCTTTGATGGCGCAATACAAAACCGGTTTGTCCATGAAGAGATAAGCTCCCTTCCCCCATACACCGTCAGCTACGGAGCCTCACCCAGTTCACAGCACTCGCTCAACACTTACACAGAAATCTCCCATGGCTTATTCTCCCACCACAATACAGCCCGCATACATCATTCATGGTCAACATATGTCCTTTTCCCTTTAGCCTGTCCGTTGGTAAAGCCACTTCAGTGGACGTTTAGAGTAAATGCATTGAGTGAAATTAGGGGACTCATTAAAATGCTCTAAGGGACAGCTTTAACTGATATTGGGCAATATCTGTTATTTTAATGTCCTATATTTTAATTGAATCGCAACTACTATGTGTTATAAACTGTTTAACCTGGCTCCATACGGGCCTGAGCGTTTACTTTTGAAAAAAGCAATCCTTCTGGTTAATCATTATAAGACCACACTAAAGGCGGTGGCTGAGAGCAAGGTCCTTCGCAAAAGCCTGTTGCTGTTCCTTTTCCTAACCAACGTGGCTTTCATCACATAATCAACTCCTCTTTCTCAGCTCCTGTATACAAAACAGTTACCATGTTTTAAGCCTAAAAACAAAGGCCCCGGTTGGATGGTGGAGTCACTTCAAAAGCTCTGCTTTACAATTAGAACTCACAGGGACACTAAATGCAAGAGAAATGTCTAATAGATTCGTTTATTTAGCGCATTTCTAGGTCTATGATTTGAGCATATATTACCAATTTACCCCATCCCACAATATACAGTACATATGAAATGTGGCTATGCCATTTTAAACCATTACAGCTTTTAATGCATTATGGGGCCCACTTTAATGTAGTCTGGTAACTAGAGTAGAGTATTCTACTGTGTGTCTGGGAAAACCATCCACCCTGCAGATCTTAAATCCCTTTAAAAAAAAAAATTGAACTGGTGTTTAAACAAGTAATGAACAATCTATCCACATACCCAATTGTTATAATGTTCTCTTTCTACAGTAATACATTAAATATTCATTCATCCATCAACAGAAACTGCCTGATCCTGATCATAGTTCATAGATCATAGAGCCTGTACTGGGAAAACAAACAATTAACAATTAACAGATATTTAATCTTCCAGTTTTCCTAATGTTAATGGGTGGTGGGATGAATCTGTAAAACCGGATGAGCAAGCAGGCCGGGAGGAGGAACTGTGACAGTAACCCGAGCTCAGGTTAAAACCAGGAAAGCTGGATTTGTTACGATAATGATTAAAATCACACAATGTAAAAAAAAAAAAAAGTCTGTATAGGATTCGAAGTAATATCTCCAAAATGAACAATGACTTTTTGTTACTGAGGCATATGATCTCAGTTAATCATATCAGATTCAGATCATATCAGATTAACGGTTAAAATGGACGCATCATTCGGTGCGTTCCTCTATGTGTGTTTTGAATATACTTTTTACTATAGTTCAAAGTTATTATTAACCATTATTAAGTATTACAGTGTGTCCTAGACCTGCAAAATAAACTAATACATTTTTGAAATTCTGGTAAGCGGCTCGTGGCTTAGTGGTTAGCATTGTCACCTCGTACCTCCAGGGTCTGGGTTCGATTCCCGTCTCGGGTCTGTGTGCATGGAGTTTCCTCCCGTGCTTGGTGGGTTTCAGCTGGGTACTCTGGTTTCCTCCCACAGTTCAAAGACATGTAGATCAGGCTAATTGGTTTTCCCAAATTTCCTTTGTGTGTTCTCTGCCTTCTGCCCAAAGTCTCCTGGGATAGGCTCCAGCCCCCCTGCGACCCTGTACACAGGATAAGACAGTACAGACAGTGAGTGAGTGAAATTTTGGTGTATAAAAGAAAGAACATTCTCTTCTTTGGTGTAGCAGCTAAACCACGACTCCCTGGCACACCAATTATGTTTACATATCTTAAGCAGATAAAGTGGCACCAAAACAATCCAGCCAAGGTTCTCTTTATAAGAAAATCCAAGTGAAATATTTCAGACATGGCCAAGATATTAAAAACAGGCATGACGTCAGAAGTGAAGAGATCACCCACAGTGTGTAGTCACTGACCTTGTGGTTCAGTCTGGGAAAACTGTGCAGATGCAGTTCACAATCCCTCCTCATGGTCACATGTTAGCATAAACTTTACTTTTCAACCCTGCCGGGGTATTTGTCCGCTGGGGCTAATCTACAACCAGAGATACGCAGGATCCAAACAAATGATTAACACAATCCTCTCTCTTCTCTCCCTGCTGGTCAGAGGAATTTGAAACTGGTAATTAGCAAAGCCAAGTACACTGTGGGTCCTAGTATTCAATCCATCATTAGAGGGAAGTATGAGAAGCACACTATGTTCACAAAGTAGAGAATTCTAGGAAAACTATTAAGTTACTACAGTGCCTACATAAGAGGCAAATTATCTATGTAGAGGTGTAATTCTACACTATAACACTTATTAGCTGTTACAAAAATGGGACAAAATACATAGCTATCTCCAATCGTCACAGTGAAACTGTGCGGGATGGGCAATGATGTCTTGATGCTTGAAATGAAAGGCATTTTAAAGTGGCACTCAGAACCATCAGATTTCCTACAAGAACACTTACGCTGTCACACAATCCAGAGTTTTTGAGGAGTGTCATAGGAAGAATACAATACATTGCACAGTTACTGGATGGATTTTCTTATAACACCATCCCTAATCTGAAAGACAATAGCAGGCTGTGGTAATTACTATCATACTGGCAATATATATTGCTCACCTGTAGACATGTTTTAAAGATACTTTTGTCAGCAAATGGTTTAAGGAAGTGTATTTGGCAGTTATCAGATGAAATAAGGTAATGGCATAAAATATATTATCATATATTTAGTTTTAGATTTTATCATTTATTAATCGATATCCAATGGAGGGGCTGCACAGTGGCTTAGTGGTTAGCTCTGTCATCTTGCATCTCCAGGGTCCGGGTTCGATTCCTGCCTCTGGTCTGTGTGCATGGAGTTTTCACATTCTCCCTGTGCTTGGTGGGTTTCCTCAGGGTACTCTGGTTTCCTCCTACAGTCCAAAGACATACAGATTAGGCTAACTGCCATTCCCAAATTGTCTGTAGTGTGTGAATGAGCATGTGACTGTGTGTATGTTTGTGTATGCTGTGGATTGGCAGCCCGTCCAGGGAGTATCCCGTCTCGTGCCCTAAGTCTTCTGGGATAGGCTCCAGCCCCCTACGACCAAGTACACAGGATAAAGCGGTATACAAGATAAATGAGTTAATGAGTTTTACAATTTTAATATGGAGCTTGGATCACATGAGTATTGAGCCTGGATCTCATGGGGACAATCCTGAATGGGATACCTGTTCTACAGGGCACAATGCACGCACGCACTTACACACAGAGGGGCAATTTGATATAGCCAATCCACTTACTAAAGGTTTTGGTTGGAAATCAGAGTACCCAAAGGGAACCTCACAACAACATTATAAAACCCTGTGAAACTTAACAACTATACCTGTGGTCAGCCTTGGAGCTGTGAAGCAGTAATGCTAACTGCTTCACCACTGTACTTCACCTATTTTTGAATTCAGAAAAACTGAATTCTGAAAACAAATGACAGATTTTGCTGTGAAGTTTTGGATTAGGTTAGAATAGGTATTTCTCAAAAAAGGGGAAGGGAGGTGCATAGTGACTCTGCATTAGCACCGTTACCTTACACCTCTAGGGTTGGGGGTTCAAATCTTTTGTCTAGTCTGAGTGTGTGTGTAGTGTTTGCATGTCCTCCCTGTGCTTGGTGGGTTTCCTCAGGGTACTTGGTTTTCCCCCGCAGTTCAAATATCTGTGTTGGCTGACTGTTTCAAAATTTCCAAATTGCCCAAAGTGTTGATCGGGTGTCTGAGTATGCGTTCTTCTATGTCCTGCCGTGGGTTGCCCTCCATCTAGGGTATCCTTAGTCTTGTGCCCCAAGCTACCCTACACAGGATAGCTGGTATAGAATATGAATAAATAAAGTGAATAACATGTTTTTAAAAAATCCAGTCATAATCCGTATCCTTGCAGCTACAAAATGTGATTATAGGATTATTGATATAACTTATATAACACTATACAAGGACAGCATTATAGCACAAATTTGAAGAGAAGCTGGAAATAGAATAGAATAGAATAGAATAGAATAAGCTGTGTTGCCATGTCCACTTTTATTGTGTGGTGGCCTTCTCTGTGAATTCCTACTATCCTGTTTGGTTTTTGGTGATTTTATTTATTTATTCATTTTTGCTTGTGCTTAAGTATAGATTTTTCATATTTTTTATTTAAATTCAATTGTATCTATCCCCAAAGATATTCTTTAAATGAGACCCTCTACTCTTCAGTGCATGTACGCCTATTCTCAACATTAGCTCTGTACATTCCTGCAGGAATGTAAATGTCAGTAAATTTCCCAATCGTGTTTGTAGGTTTATTTATTCATTGTAGTACTTATGTGACATGTTTATACTTGGCAACCCTGTGGAAACCTGCCTGAGGTGATTTTTATCAAAAAATTCAAAAAATTCAAATTTTATTTGTCACATACACAATCCTACACAGTACGATATGCAGTGAAATGCTTAGGCAACTGCCCTGACCTAAGAGAATAAAATTAAATAAAATATAAAATATAGAATATAAAATGTAAAATGTAAGAATATAAAATATAAAATGTAAGTAAGTAAAAGTATCTTTCGAGGTTGTAGTTGTAGAGGCTACGTAAAACCAGTGGTTAAAAAGTAATATACATGTAGAACTGTTTAAACTTGCTAAAGCTTGCAAATAGCAATGAGTTGAATTGTTTTAGATAACCTTAACTTGCATACATTTGTATTAGCCTTGTCCATTTGTGCAAATAAACAATTTAACTAGTTAGCACAGCTAAGATAATTTAGCCTTATATAGACGAGAATATGGGGCAGATTTCTTTTTCCTAATAAAATATGGGCCAACATGTATAAAGTATACACATTATAATTAAATATATATATATATATATTTTTTTTTTTAATAAAAAGAAGAAAGTACAATAAAATATTTTAGCTGACATTTTAATTTATGTTTTCCACTGAGGAGATTTATTTGCCACTTCTGAGGAGAAAATAAAGTTTTTAAGGTTTTGTGTGTGTGTGTGTGTGTGTGTGTGTGTGTGTGTGTGTGTGTGTGTGTGTGTGTGTGTGCGTGTATGTGCGTGTGTGTGTGTGTGTGTGTGTGTGTGTGTGTGTGTGTGTGTGTGTGTGTGTGTGTGTGTGTGTGTGTGTGAGAGAGAGAGAGAGAGAGAGCTGTGATGGGATAAATGTGTGTGTGTGTGTGTGTGTGATCACATTGACAACTCATGATCATGCTGGAGGAAAAACAGTAGTGTGTTTCAGTTCCTCTCACATGGCCAGGAGATCAAATTTTTTGCTCTTAACCATTTTTCTATTGGACTGTATTTATAAACATCTCCATATCAATGATATTTTACAGCTGCAGTTCCAGTTACTGTATATTTGTTAACATTTGCAAGATTCCTATTAATGTTATTGCTGTTACAAAGAAAGACAAGACACTAAGTTGTTATTTTTCCTTTTATTAATTAAAATAATAAATAAGCTAAATATGTGTTGAACATAACTGATATATACTGTAACACTTAACATTGAGTGTTTGGTTGCACTGTAAGGACTGCTTTAATTTCTCTGTACTTTGCATAGTGGCAAAAAAGAATCTTGAATCATTAAAATACAAAGCGTGCTATTAGATATTTTCCCTGCTGGTGGTGTAAAGAAGTGATAGCAGTCTATAAACCCCAATGCATTATTAATGCATGTCTAACTGTGTTGCAGAGGATGAGTAAGAAAAGAAATCATGAGTAAGCTGTGAGTGAAGATTGTGCAGTAATGTTTGCTCGGAAATCATCTCTCTCTGTCTCTCTCATTTGTTTCACACTTCCAACGAAATCAGAGAATTTTACTAAAAAATTAACAAATTTCTTTTGTTAGTTATAATACTAAGATGTATTTGATAAAGAGCTCAAATGAAGATTTATTCATAGATCTTAAATAACACATAAACATAATTACAACAAGCAAGCAGTACATATGGCGGAAAGGGTGGGTTGGTGGGTAGTCATGTCACTTCACACCTCCCGGTTCGATTCCCACCTTAGGTCTGGGTACATGGATTAACATGGCATTCCTCCAGGTAGTCTGGTTTCCTCTCAAAGTCCCATAGTCCAAATACATGCAGATTAAGATTGGTGTTCCCAAATTTCCTGTAGTGTGTAAATGAGTGTGTGCCCTGCGATAGATTGGCACCCCGTCCCTGCCTCGTGTTCTATGTCTCCTGAGATAGGAGACCTCCATGACCCTGTATACAGGATAAAGCTGTATAGACAAAGTGAGTAGGAGGTCAGGCCAAATTTTTTTTTACATTTTTTTAAATGTTATACATATAATACAGAAAATGCGCCTGCAAGAGAAGATACGTCTGAAGTTTATACAACATGAAAGTGACCACACTTGCTTCCCTAAACATTCCTATTTACTAACTTTAACCGTTTTGGCGAGATGATTTTATATGTGACCCAAAAATGGCATTTTTCAGGGTTATACTGGTTATACTTCAAACTATAATAATTTTAAATGCTATTTATTCATATTTCTTTGTAAGCATTGATACTAAATTGTTGTAAGCTTATAGAAGCATATGGCCTGTAAATTTTTTTGCTTAAATAAATTTTTGATAAAAGCTTAAAAAGCAAAAAATCAGTAGAGTCTGAAATCATGTCAGGTTCATGTTACAATATCTTAACAATTTTGCATTTTAGAATAATACACAACAGAATACAGCTGTATCTAAAATACATATAATAATCTACATTGGTCAAATTTCATCTGATGACATTAATAGGGTAGATCAGTGGTTAATGTATGAAACTAATGGAAGGTTGGAAGGTCCTAGGTTCAAACCCCAGAACCACCAAACCGCCACTACTGGGCCCCTGAAATAGTATAGTATAGTCTTTATTGTCATTGCAACAAGTACAACGAAATTTTAAGTGCCAATCGTCAATGCAAAAAACAAAAAAACAAAACAAAAAAAACACACACACACACACACAGCATACATTCCATTATTGCACGATCCACAGTTGTATATATTATTTTGCATTAACTGCAGAAAAATGCATAATAATTTAATCTTATTGCACAATATTTGAACAAGGCCCTTAACCCTGAAATGCTCAGATGTATAATGAGATAAAATGTAAGTTGCTCTGGATAAGGGTGCCTGCCAAATTTTGTAAATGATAATGTAAATTACGATTATTGAAACATTTGAATTCAGAAAAGTTATGGACAATACATAAAAGGGCATGAAATTGTATTTAGCAAATGTGTTTCTTTTTATCTGATAAAAATATAAATGTGTATGCATATCAACAAAAATTGATAGGGAGATCAGAAGCATTAAGTATTGGAAAAATGGTGTTATATGATCCTATCTGAAAATGAACTTTTTCACTTAGGTGAGACACTTTTTAGCACCAATACCATGTTTTGGCCGAGGACAGACTGACTGATAAACATTTTTTATTTTGCATCATTACGTGTCAACGCCTCTTTCAGCTTCATTTTCTCTCTCTCTCTCTCTCTCTCTCTCTGAACCCTACAGGCTGCAGCTCTTACTCATGAAAACACTGGAGTATCACAAGATCAGCAAAATAAAGTGTGAATCCATTGCAGGAGCTCTTTCAGACATGCATTAAAACCAGGACACATGGGCTACATGAATGTTTGTGCATAGTGTCTGGAAGCTTTTATAAACAGGTCGATGGGATTAGGCTACATCACTTCCTTATTGCTTGTGATTCCAGGAAGGTGAGTGTTACAGGGCTGTTTGTAAATGAAACAGATTATTCTCTTCATTCATTAATATGATTATTATTAGTAGTAGTCGTCGTCGATGTATTCTTGTTGGTTTTGTTTTCATTGCCGTTCATTTGCAGCTGCTGATCTAGTTTTTTTTTTTTCCTTCTTCTCCATTTCTCGGATGTGCTGTGAGAGTTTACCTGGCTGGTGGGCGGAGCTTCACGGCAGAAGTGTCCATATTTGGAGCGCGCACGAGCGGATGGGCGAGGTCACCTGGTTGCGGCTGCGTCAGAGCCGAAACTACCTGCTGAAGCTCGTTTCCTCAAATCGCCTCAGACAAGTTTAAAAATCTCCACGCAGCGGCAGCGCACTTTGGTTTCTCACACCACAAGGATTATATTATTTGCTTTATTTATTTTTTCGCCCCTTCGGTGCCTAATGGAGCTTACATGGGGCACACGTTTGGGAGTGCTGTTTGTTTTACTGCAGGTAGATTTTTCCCCGCTCTCTGTGTTTTTCTACTGGCGCCGTGCCATGTTTGATCTCGTTTAAATTTGAATCTTAGAACGCCTGTTAAGAAGTTCGGGAACGCGAGCGAAACTTTTTCATGTTTTCTTCGATCTTTTTAAATAATAAAATACCAAACGCAAAGCGAGTCAAATCCACTCTTTCTCCCTTCCTTCCTAAGGTCGTGTGGAGTGCGGAGTCGACGCCATGTTCTCCTGGCTTTGCTTCTGATCTTTTCTTCTTCAGAGTTCACAGACAACACCTGCACAGGGGCACGAGAATCGGCACAGGTGAGGGGACATAACCAAACGCTCACATTTCTTAAAAGACAAATATAACTCGTTAAAAAAAAACCTGATTTATTGCGTGACTTTGTTTTGTAATCGTTTTTTTTTTTTACTTTGCTAAGTAGTGTAAACTTGTGATTTTTTTTTTTCCTCCTGTTTTTTCTCCATGTTTAACTTGTGGTTTAATTTCTTGTTCCTAATCATAACCAATACACTCTGGCTAATCAGTTTCAATTGTAAAGTAATTGTCAAGGTAAAGTTTGTTAAACTTAAGCATTTTGTGATGTGTGTGCTTAATTTCCTTTTACTGAAGGCCACACAGTTTTAGATATTTTTTTTTAGTGACTGTTACCTTGAGTTCCTTAAACTGCCATGTTTGATAAGTAAGGCTTTTAGCCACCTGCTAAACATCAACTGCCAGTGTCACTGCATGCGTTCAGCGTTTTTGTTTGTTTGTTTGTTTGTTTGTTTGTTTGTTTGTTTGTTTTTTGGTGGAGGGAAGGTGCTTTAACCATTTTCTAACACCCAGTAGCTTGTTCCTGGTGTTGAATAAAGGTTTTTTTTTTTCTTTTTTTTTTTCTTGTGATTTTACTTATGTTGTGCTTTATCCACCTTCTTTCATGTTTTACTTTCATTTAAATTAAAGCAGCTCATGTTTTTCTGCAACATTCTACACCATTGCACTGTTTGTGGGTGTTAATGTGTGTTTAGCTGATTCAGAGAGCTGAGCTCATAGTCTGTGCTTTCACTGCCTTTGGGTTTCTGTGGGTGTGGAAATACAAGCTTGAACAGGACCAGGTGCACAAATTTTTACTTCCGCAATGCTCGTATGGTGACGGTGGTTTTCTGTGTAAAATTATCTGATCGGTTAAGGCACCAACATTTGTCGTTAATCTGACACTATGCGCTTGGCTTAGTAGTTTATGCAACTTTATTCACACTGTTAAATTAACAGCATTCATCAATAAATGGTCACAAATGTGCTCGGAAAGTGTCCTGTAGTGTACTGTAGTAACTGGAAGTTTGTTGACCATTGTGGGATTCTAGTGTTTTCCGTTTCCATAAATGAAATTTTATGGATGTAATTCAAGTGTACAGTAATATCCTAGAATTTTACACTGATACAGCAAGTTGAAATATAAAAAATTTGTCCAAGTATTGCATTTGAACAAGTCCTGGTCATGTGATCAGTCAGGTTAATAGTACGAACTCGATGGTTTGTAACTTAAATAAATAAAAAATCAGTTATTCCCTAGCTATGCTTTGGACCCCCGTAGACCCCTCTCCAAGTACCCCTGGTATAAACTAATGGATTTGTTTGAGAGTTGAAATTCTCCGTCCCATCCACACCTATTGGTCCTGCTAAGCTGCATCCCTGGGAGAGTGATGTATTTTTGCTTTGCCATAGATTTAACTCGCCACATCATTACAGGCCTTTCTAAATTATATTAACACCTATAGTGGTGTCATCTACCTCACTGGTTTTAACCCTGTGGATTCCTTATCAAATCCTGCATGTTGCAGACTGTTCTAAAGAACTAGTTTTTGTGTGAATTTCTAGTTTTCTTTTATGCTGCTCTCTTAATGTCCAAATAAAAGCTTGTATCTGTAGTCTGATTGTTATTGCAATTTGTACAATTTGTTGTAGACAAGATTAGTATCCAAAGCTTTTGGAATTTTCTTGATGCAATGATATTAACTTTTATTATTCTTATTTTCTGTTCAGTTGTTTTCAGTGACTGCAGTGAAAGAACAAGGACCATCTTCGACACCGATGATAATCGGTTTCATATAGCTACTGATGGCACGGTGAAGCTGAAGAGATCGGTCACTCTTCATAACGGCCATAAGATATTCTCCGTCCATGCTTGGGACTCTAATGGAAAGAAACACACTGCGTTTGTTAGAGTGGAACATCAGGGTCGAGTCAGCCACCAACACCAGCAGCATGAAGATGCTGAGGCAATCGAGGTACACCTCTTAACTAGTCTGACCTCTGCTGGACAAACCTCAGAACTTTTTTTCAAGTGAATTGGTCAATTGTCTGTACACATTAACAATTAAAACATGTTTATAGTCATAACTGGCTTGAGTGTAATGAATCTCATTTCTCAAACGTAACAGTATTTGTTTTTGCTAAAAAATTGGCAGGGGAAGCTCAATGTAATGAGCAGAAGTTTTTTCTGGCCATTAGTAGTAGGCAAGAAAGTTTTGCATATATGATATTTAAGCAGTATTCTGATATAAATGTGACTGCAAGTTTAAAATTAACCTTTTTTTCACAACTTAAATTAAAAGGCAATGTCAAACCAGTCCAGTCGGCTACTTTGTCCAACCCCCACACCACCACCATGTGTCATTGTTATTTGCAGACACTAGTTATCGTATCGCTCTCCAGCCCATCAGCAAACAGCCAAATATTCAAACTTTGACTCATCAGTCCAGAGCACCTGTGTATCTGGGTCCCACTGGTTTCCACCAGTTCTTTGCTGATGGCCCTGCTGGACATCGTTCAATGTTGATGGGAAGAGAACATGATGGCTTTCATCTGCTTTAAGTTTCCTTGGCTGAGGACTGCTTTTATGGTCCTCAACGTTTCTTTGTGCTGCTTCAAAAAGGCTTAAACAGCACATCATGTATACCAGTCTACTTTGTTGACTAGGAGAGACCTTGCTGTTGCAGTCTAACTATCTTGTATCTTATGCTCAGTACAACAATGTTGTTTTACCTTTGATGTAAAATGAATTGCTGGTTTAAAAGGGGTAGTCATCCCAAATATTGGTTTGAGATTTTTTCTTCTATTCGCTCACTTGGCATTTGTAAATTGGTAAAAACAAACATTAAAATTTGTATACATCTTAAGTATTCTTTCATTACAGCATTTCTTCACACCTGCCTAAAGTGCAATTGTAAGCTCTGTTAATGCTCTTAATAGATGTTTAAGCTAACATTAATGCTATATAGCTTTTGTGGTTTTCTGTGATTTGTGGAGTTCACTTTTTTCTATTTACCTAGTCTACCTTTCAAAATTGGTGCTACTGAATAATGCCCTTTTCAATTTATTTAAATTATATTTTATAGAATGAATCCTCCATGACTCTGGAGTTTCCTAAACCAGGTGGGTTGCGAAGGAGAAAAAGAGACTGGGTGATCCCTCCAATCTCATTGATGGAGAATGACCCTAAAGGTCCATATCCCAAGACAGTTGTCCAGGTATGTAGAGCTGATCTATAATTAAGTTAATATACCTTAATTTTCCCTCTTAATCTTTTGATGTCGAGTTGTCACATCTTTTGCACAGATTAAGTCCAATTATGCCAAAGAAACAGCGATGCAATATAGCATCTCTGGTGAAGGAGCAGACCAGCCTCCCGTGGGAATTTTCTCAATAGCAAAAAGTACTGGCTGGCTCTATGTGTCAAAGCCTCTAGACAGAGAAGCAAAATCTAAATATGTGGTAAGAATTATTTCATTTATTTCCAGTTTTGTATTCTTTTGTCAGGTCATGACCAGTGTTCCAGTATACTGAGGCATATGACAACAAAAGATGCTCCTGTATAAGTATTTGTTTAGGTTTTAATTTGCCATGTTTTTATTTTCCATTTAAACTCCAGCTCTTTGCCCATGCTTATTCACCTACTGATCCCAGCATTAAAGAAGATCCCATGGAGGTTATAGTCCAAGTGATGGACCAGAATGATAACACACCTGTCTTCACTCAAAATCCATTCCTTGGCAGTGTACCAGAAGCTTCACTAATAGGTATTTAGGTTAAAGCATTAAACGTCTCAATCAATCCATAGAAACTCTGTGCATTTGCAACAATGTTCAAGCTTTTATAGGTGTCATGATCAATTCAGATTATTTTTATCATGTAGTTTATCGACACTCAATCATGTGTTGCTAATTTTTCGTTTCGTGCTTCTCTCATTGAAGGGTTTGAGTTCATGACAGTCAATGCCACTGATGCAGACGATCCAGACACTGACAATGCTGATGTCAGGTACTCCATCATCAATCAGATTCCACCAGAGCCAAAACCAAACATGTTTGACATCAACCCTGTCAGTGGAGCAATTCGAGTGATTGCTGACGGGCTGGACAGGGAGGTGAGTGTGCAAATCGGTTCTTACTATTTGCATTTACATCAAGTTTAATTGTTGGTAATCTGACTGGTAGAACTTTTCAAACATCTAATCAAACAAGCTTTTTTTTTTTTACATTTTAAAAGGTTTTGTGCTATTAAGTTTGGTGGTTACATGCAATAGGCATGCAAAAATCAGTACATAAGGTGATGTTTCATTCTTGGCTTTTGTTAATTATTTAGCCTGTTAGTGAACCTGCACAGGAACAGATTTATTTATAAAGCTTTAAAATGAAACATCATGTAAAAGGATCCTGCTGGCTGTACAGCTTATGACTCTGTACCATTTCTTTCTATAATATGTATGATATGGCTATTCATCATGCTATATTGCACAATCCTGAACCCTATGTAGCTAAAACCATAATGATACAAAAATGCCAAAAACCACCTACACATTATTGGGCAGATTTTTATTAGCCATATTAGTGTATGTATATTGTACAAAAGACGGGTCCCCTGTACCATGCATGTATATGCACATGATTGTTCTGAAACTTTTGTAA
Source organism: Clarias fuscus (assembly GCA_030347435.1). Taxonomy (NCBI): domain Eukaryota; kingdom Metazoa; phylum Chordata; class Actinopteri; order Siluriformes; family Clariidae; genus Clarias; species Clarias fuscus. Next base: position 9,934,685 of record CM059228.1, read on the forward strand.
ATCGGGTAAAAAAAAAAAAAAAAAAGTCTACCCTTAGTAAAGTTACTAAATGAGTCTTGTTAAGAGTGCTTTGATTAGTCTTTTTCTCAATTGTTTGATGCATCACCACATGTTAATTGATATTGTATATGGTTGTTCTTTACAGATTAAATTGAATGCATCCGTGTTTAATTCTGTCAAGCTGCTTTACATCAATGATCATTGTTAAAAGCTCTGTACTAATAAAATGTAGTAAACAATTTTACTAATTTATTATACTGCGTGTATAAAATCTTTTTTCGGAAAAACTGAATTTGATAACTATGGTTCTAGAGTTATAGCTTTGTTTTTCCCCTCCAGACCTGGCCTGAATACACCTTGGAAATTCAAGTGGCAGATCAGAAGGGAGAAGGTCGAATGTCTAAAGGAAAAGCTATTATTACTGTAACAGATAGCAATGACAGCCCCCCTAAATTTGTGCAAACCTCGGTAAGGCTATTAATGATTGTGGTTTCAGTTTAAATTTGTCTAGAGTTTGCAATAAATTATTGCTTTAAAATGCAAGCTTGCTAAATATAGCCTTGTTTGTGGTTTAAGCCCAAAATTTTAGTTATGCAATTACAAAGTGTAAAAATGAAAACCTTTCACTGTTAATGAAGGTGTGTCTCTTCTCTAGTATACTGTGAATGTCCCAGAGAATAAACTGGCATTTGAAGTGGTGAAATTGCCAGTGACTGATGATGATGAACCACAGTCACCTGCCTGGGCAGCAAAATTCAAGATCGTTAGTGGTAACACTGGTGGGGTTTTCAGTGTTAGCACAGGACCGAACAAACAGGAGGGCATCATTACTACTGCTAAGGTACTGTACAAAACGTGTTGAAGTGTCAGTCAGGTGATGCCTAATCAATTTGAAAACTTTAATTTTAATGTACCTGTTTTTCAGCCATTGGACTATGAAACCAACAACAAATACACATTGCTGGTAGCTGTGGAAAATGAGGTTCCGTTTGCTAAACAATTGCCTACCTCCACTGCCACGGTCATTGTAAACGTTGTTGATGTGAATGAAGCTCCAGTATTCAACCCACTGGAGAAGTCCATTTCCATACTTGAAGATGCAGCAGTTGATAGTGACGTGACTACCTACACCGCCACTGATCCAGACACTGCGAAGTCCCAGAAACTGACGTAAGAGCTTCCTCAGTGCATTACCTCAATGTTGGATGTTTGGGTTTCTTTCAGGCACAGGTGTAGTAATGTTACGCTGTGTTTCAGGTATCGTGTAGGTATTGATCCTGCCGGCTGGCTAAATATTAACAAAGACACTGGACTCATCAAAGTCAGAAGTCCACTGGACAGAGAATCTCCTTTTGTGAAGAATGGAAAATACACATCCCTAATTCTAGCTGTGGACGATGGTAAATTTTCCCTGCCCCATCCCCCACACACACACGCACACATGCTCACATGTTTAGGAACTCTCTTCCTAAGAAGTCTGCTTACAAGTTCTTGCGTATGTTTGCAGATGCTTTGCCGGCAACTGGTACTGGTACCCTTGTAATTGAGCTGGGGGACACGAATGATAACGCTCCAACAATTGAAGAAAGGGATATCAGAGTATGTAATAAGGAATCATCTCCAGTGACCCTGTCTGTAGCCGATAAGGATGGTCCTGGTTTTGGTGCTCCGTTTAGTGTGCTGCTGCAAGGAGACAGCAAGAACAACTGGACTGCCCAGATGAACGATTCAAGTAGGCATTTGATCAACTATTAAGTTTTTTCATCTGATCCAGTGCTAATGAGTAACGATTTTAATTTTAACACCCCCCCCCCCCCTTCTGCTGTTAATACAGAAACCGGGATTGTACTTTCACTTAAGACCCCACTCGAGACAGGAACTTACAGTGTTGTAATGAGGGTATTCGACAACGGTGGCCAATCACAAGACAACATTCTCAGCGCCACTGTATGCGACTGCACAGGAGATGACATTAAATGCTCGGAAAGGGCGGTCGCTGCATTCGGTCTCCCTGCAGTGCTTGGAATTTTGGGGGCAATTTTGGCTCTGTTGTGTAAGATGTCATTTTTACCTATTCATTTATATGTGCAACAATTGAAATAATTTAAGTGGATTAATTGTATGATCTCCCCCCTCCTCTCTGTGCAGTGCTGGTCCTGCTGCTGCTTCTGTTCCTTAGAAGAAAAGGCTCAAAGAAGGAGCAGCCCCTGATCAATGATGATGATATCCGTGACAATGTTTACTATTATGATGAGGAGGGTGGTGGAGAGGATGATCAGGTTGGTGGTTTTTTTAAAATAAACATTCCATATAAATTTTTACCCCCCCCCCCCTTTCAAATCAAGTGGTCTAATCTTATTTTGGCAATAACACTTTTCAACAGGACTATGACCTGAGCGTTCTGCACAGGGGCCTTGACAACCGTCCTGATGTTTTCCGTAATGATGTTGCTCCCACCTTTATGCCTGCTCCTCAATATCGGCCACGGCCTGCTAACCCAGATGAGATTGGCAACTTCATCGACGATGTAAGATGTGCACTTTTAGTCCTTTTGTAGTTGAAATGTTAACTTTTTTCATATTTAATTCATACAGTGTAACAGAAATCTTTTGGCCATTTTTGAAAAACAAGGTTCCTCTCTCAGTAATGAGAATTATTGTAGCCAGATATGGCTTTTTCGTGCCATGGAGAAGGAAACAAAAGGCTCTTGACCCAAACCATACCACATCATTTGTTCGGCATGGTGGAAGCAGTGTTGAGGCATGGGGGTGTGTTTGGCTGAGAATGGCAAATATTCACTGGTGTTAGTCATGTGACCTGCTGATAGATGTAGCAGGATGAATTCTGAAGTGTATCGCCATACTTTCTGTCAAATGCTGCAAAACAAGTTAAAAGTTTTTTTTTATATATATATATATATATATATATATATATATATATATATATATATATATATACACAACTCTGAGCTTCTGTCATCTTGATTTCTTCATTTCAAATCTGTTGTGTGAATGATGTAGAGAGTATTTTCATTTATTTTTAAAAGCTGCATGTCTATATACTGTATATTGCCTATTGTGCCAGATTGATGGTGAATTTTACACAAATTTCAACATTCAACACTCTAACACATTTTCTTAGATTGCACCAGTGTCTGTACACTTGGCCCCATGACTTACATCTATGTTTTTGCTTTGTGCTGTAGAACCTGAAGGCTGCTGATAATGATCCCACAGCTCCCCCCTATGACTCTCTGCTGGTGTTTGATTATGAGGGTGGTGGATCAGAGGCAGGCTCTCTCAGCTCCCTCAACTCCTGCAGCTCTGGAGATCAGGACTACGACCGTCTCGGTGAGTGGGGTCCGCGCTTTAAGAAACTAGCTGACATGTATGGAGGCGGAGAGGACTAAGAACTGAGAAAGAGATGAGTTTTTTCAGAAACTCCTGGTCTGGCATGAAGCACAAGGACGGATGGACTGATGTAAATATGGGACAGTTTTAGTTTCCATGTTGGCTTATAGTTGTTGACGAAAGAGCTTTTCGCGAAATTTGCTAAAATAATTTTTTTTTTTTTCTCCATCATTTATCAATGGATGACCTTTACTGCATGGATTTCAAAGCACTGAGGTTCAATGTTTAACCATCAATAAAAAGTTTTATGAAGTGTTTGTATGCTCTGTTCTGTTTATGATTTTGGATAATGAAAAGAATTTACTTTTGCCATTTTCTATAAATCAACTCTTCTGTATTGCCATTTTTAAGTTGTATGACTGTTTTACTTTTTTATATATATATTAAATTTTAAAACCCATGTAGGTTTTTTTTTATTTTTTTTTTTAAATATAGCTGTTTGATATTGGCTTTGACATTAAATGTTCTTTTGGAGCCAGCCATCTATAAGGTTGCATTTGAATTCTTTCCAGAATAATCCTAATCTACTGGTCATGAAAAAATGTTTGACTAATGTCTACTTTGAAAGTGATTTCCTGAAACTTTTTTTTTTTAAATCTTAAGCACAAGTTGATTGCGATAGGCTTAATCATACTGTGAAACTTTAAAATGTATTAAAATCCAGATGTTTGTTTTAAGGCAAAAATATGTACATGGTGAAATGCAGGCTGTCAGGCCCAAGCTTGCAGTTAGCAGTTGTTGGAAAAGGGGCTCTCGAAGAAGGAGAGAGTATTCGGAACTGGTTGTGAATGACTGGTTTTGAAAAATGCTGGCATAACCATTCCAAGAGGTTTAATAGGATGGCAACAGGTAATGGTTATGCGGTCTATTGTTACAAGATTTCGCCGTTCTGGTAGTGCAGTCTGTTTGAAAATTTGCTACGATATGAACACTGTCTACAGCAAGACACTTGCATTACACATACAGTGTTAAATCAGCACGTTAATAATTGTTGGTGTTAGTTTCTTTTCGAAAAATAAACCCAGGTGACAAGGTAATGTTTCTTTTCATTTCAGTACTGTATAGTTTGTGTACTATTTCACACATAAATACAGTGCTGTAAAAAAGTATTAGGTATAATTGCCCCTTCCTGGCCCTGTGTGAAAAATTAACTTCCCTATTGATGAATCAGGAATGAACTGAGTTAACTTTTTTTTTTTTTTTGGTAAGCATAGTTTAATTTAACTTGCCACACCCTGGCCTCATTACTGTGAGACCGATTGAATCAAGAAATCATTTAAATAGAAAGTGACAAATTAAAGCATGCTAAAAGATCAGAAGAAACACCACATGCTGTGAACTAAAAGTCTGGATTGCAAAACCAAAAATGTCTTTTCAAGAACTAACAGCATTTCATAAAGAGAATATACCAATATGCTGGTGGTGTGATGGTCTGGGGCTGCTTTGTAGCTTCAGGACCTGGACGACTTGCCATAATTGATGGGAAGAGAACAGAATTCACGGTCCCATCAATTATAGCAAGACATTCTCCTTCAGAAAATCCTGAATGTGGCTGAATTGAAAACATTCTGCAAAGAGTGGGCCAAAATTCCCCCACAGTGATGTGAAGGACTCGTTGCCAGTTATTGCGAACACTTGATTATATTTGGGTGGTGTGACGCAACCAGTTTTTGCAGGCAATTATATTGTACTCGTACTCCATACAGTAGTGTACTCCCTGCAATACATGAAACTGTTCTTTCAATCTGCAGATCATGTACAATAGGAAGTATACTCTTGGAAATAAAGGTACAGTTTTGTACTAATGAAGGTACAAACCATTGTCATATAAATAATTTTCAAGGGCACAGAATTGTACCCTAATATAAGGAAACTATATATATATAATTTTTTTTTTTTTTTAACAGTTTGTACCATCAAAGAAATTTGTTTCATGGGCAACCAAAATGTACTTTTTTGTTTATAAACTTGCTGATACATTATTGTACCTTAGTCAATCTTTTGTAATGTCATACAACTGATTTTTTAAAATCTGAAAATAACGAAAAGCAGTAATCTACATAATCCAGTATTTTAGCCACGTGGAGCTAAAGTGTTTTGTGCTAAATAGCATTATAGATAGTGTAATAAGCTAATCAAAAACTAAAACAATTACCATTAGCTAAAAGCCAACATTAGTTACCATTAACTAAAACAATTACCATAAGCTAAAGCTATCCAAAATGGGGTGAAATACATTTGAACATTTACATCTCAGATGATATTCAATCTTTGCCAACATTTGTGCTAAGCCTCATAAGTCCGTAGGTTAGCACAATTAGCAGTGTTATCTACATGTTATGTTAAACTGTGCAAGTAACATTGGAGGACAATGTTTCATATAAACTGGCCAAAGCTAGCCAAAATAAGGAAGAATAAAAAAATATCAGTTTTATATTATCAGAATAAGGTTTATATAAGACTGAACCTACTCAGCTTGCTGGATTCTCCTTCTCTGTTCTGTTGGATTTTCAGTGTTGTTCTGAGGTAAAGCTAAACTCCTCCCACTGTCCAGAACATTCTGTACCCTTTGTTAGAACAAGTATGTACCTTCAATTTAGTCGTACCTTAAACTGTAAAAAAAAAAAAATGTATCAGGGGTATCATTTTTACATTTATTGAAAAGGTAAAAAATTGTTCTTCAAGGGACATTATTTGTACCACTGTGTACCTTTTTTTCTGAGCTTTTTAAATTTTTTTACCTTTTTATCACACACAACAATAGGCAGACTGTTACATTCATACTGCACTGAACAGGGTGTACTACAACATCTAAGCACTCCCCTCACTGATATTTTCGGTAAGCCATGAATATTACACTGGCGTTTCATCTTTAAATGGTCATCTTGGGCTAAATTCCTGTAATGCACAGCTTCCCAGCCCTGGTCCTGGAATACACCCTGCTTAATCGCACACTCTTAATCTCAGGAAGAGCTGTTAATTAGCTGCTGATTTATTTAATTTCTGAATGATTGGAGCAGGAAAAACACCAAAGTGCTGTATTGTGCTGTAATGGGGCATTGTTTGGCACTTGCTTTTAAGTTGCCATTCTCATAGCTCAGCCCTTAAGCCTGCTAAAGTATAGTCTATGGGTGATGTCTTGAAAGTAGATTTGTAGGCTTTAGCTTATGCTGTGTCAGTAATTACTTTATTGTGGACATGAGGGATTAGTCGGATATATAGCTTCCAGGGCAAAGAATGTTCATTAACATCAATGTGTGCTGGTGCATGATGCATTTCCATTTATCATTGCATAAGGGACAAATAACAGTCCCAAGCATGTCTATAGTTGAGGTTAATTATAAACTGGAGTAATTAACAGTCAGAGCCAGAATTTACAGAGACTGCTTTCATTTCTGATTTTCTGGAGCGTAGTGTCCCTGGGACACTTTTACTTTACAGCTATGTGTGAAAACAAAGGGTTTAATTTGCTATGGAGTATAAAGATTGGAAAATCAAGTGGTTCGATGAGTTCAGATTGACCCTAGTGCAGAGCGATGGACACATCAGTGTAAGAAGAGAAGCACACATGCACCCATCATACCTAGTGGCCACTGTTCAAGACTCTGGAGGCAGTGTTATGATCTAGGTTGCTTAATTTTGCAGTTCTCTGGATGGTTGTGCCTTCTTGAGAGGTCAGTGAAGAATGGCTGGATTGGTTCGAGCTGACAGAAAACTCATTCACTCCCTCGCTCACTCACCATCTATACCACTTTATCCTGTAGGCTACGAAGCAGGGTACACATTTGTACCAATTTGGAAATTAATCTGCAGATCTTTGGGAGGAAACCGGAGCATCTGGAGGAAACCCACCAAGCACAGGGAGGACATGCAAACTCCTCAGAGAATCATGCACACAGAGACGGGAATCAAACCTGGACCCTGGAGGTGCAGGGCGACAGTGCTACCCACTATACTACTATACTGCCAATAGGAAATCTACAACCTGCAATTGAGACAGTGTGATAATTGGCAATAAAAAAAGTAGTCATTTGTAAAGGCTCTTCACCTTGTACTATATTGTAAACAATTATTTGATGATGTACCATGAATATTTCATGTTTTAATGTAATTGTTTGTTGAAAATATTTACTCATTTTAAATCTGGTGGCTGCAACATAATCCAAAAAAGTTGGGACAGTTTACCAATGTGTAACCACCATTCCTGTTAATAGCACTTTTTAAGCATTTGGGCACTGAAGACTGCTGAAAAATACAGTAATGTCTCTGAAAAAGATGTGGTGTGTGTGGTTTGGCAGTGCGTGTTGCTACAAGAAGAACATGTTTTCCTGCATTAATGGTGCCCTCATAGATTTTCAGTTCATCCATGCCACAGGAGCTGACACACCTCTACACCATGACTGATGCATGTTTTTGGTCCTGATGCTGATAACAGCTTGGAAGGTCCTTTTCCTATTTGACCTATAGCCAGAAAACATGCTGGCTGTTGTTTAGCAAAATGACTTGAATTATTGACATGTTGTACCACAAAACTCATTTACAGTGTATCACTGTCCATCTCGGATGAGACAGAGCCCAGAGATGTCTTTGCTCTCTGAACAGTATTGATGTATGGCTTTCTTAAGTAAGCCATATGTTGCATTTGTAAATGCAGTGACAAATGGTGCTAATGGAGAAACGTTTACGAGCCCAAGTCATTACATTCACTATAGAATCATAATGGTTTTCAAGACAGTGACGTCTGAGGGCTCGGAGATCACGTGTGTTTGGAAGTGGGTTTTGGCCTTGCCATTGAGATTTGACAAGTTTCCTTGAATTTTTTAATGGTTATCCTAATGAAATTGATAATTTGCTGGTGCATCTGACAAATTGACAAATCAGTTAGCCTCGACTCATCCTTGCTCTTTCTATGAAACCTCTTGCATACGTTGCCATAATTGCTTCACTTGTGTAATAGCACTTGCTTTGGATCACCTTGTAACTTCTACTGACCCTGTCCGAACGTTTATGGAGGATGATGCATCCACCATATTTCAGCGCATATTTTTAAACATAAGTAAGGCTTGGGTTCGATTCCCACCCAATGCCAGAACCACAGCCACTGGATGCAGTGCCGGTGCCAAGCCCGGATAAAATGGGAGGGCTGCATCAGGAAGGAAATCCGATGTAAAAAAAAACTGTGCCAAGTTGTTGTGCAGATCAGTTCCACTCCTCACTGGCTAACAACAAATTCACATGGTATTTCATGAAATAGTTGTTGTAGTGTTTTTAATATAGTTATAAGTGCTATACCTTGCAGATGACTCATTTTTGTTTTTATTGCTCAGATAACCAATCTGTACAAAGCAGATGGGTTACAATAGTAGATGACCAGTTCCACTTCTGTCAACCAAGAACAGAGACCTGAAGCTGTAGTTACTATAGCACAGGATCACACAAACCTGACGGTTGAAGGCTTGATAAATGCAACCTTGACTAATGAATTTCAGTTTCTGTTGCGGCACACAGAGAATTTGGCCATGTTTGTCCATGGAAGCACTCTGCCTTGTGTCAACAGTCCAGGCTGGTGGAGGTGGTGTAATGTTGTGAGGACAGTTTTCTTGGCACATCTTTGACCTGTTAATTCCAATCAGTCATCACTAAAGGGTTTAAGTCTTCTAATAGCTAATTCCAGCATGGAAATATCAGACATACAAAAGTCATCTTAAACTGGTTATACACCTTATGAATGAACCTGAAAGATCTACAGAAGTTGATGAAAAGCAATGATTTTTGTTATATTAATTATTATTTTTTATTTAAAAAAAATAAAGCAATGGGATTTAAACAACATGATATTCTTTATTTATTTTTTCGTCTTGTGTGTGTGAGTTGTGATTACAGGTTTGGGTGTGCCTCAGGAATAATCACATTTAAATTTGGGCCGCAAGCTCGTCAAAAGTCTGGGAACGCCTGTTGTAAAATGTTAATTAAAATATTAATCACAGTTTTAGATTCGATTATATGAATACTTTTGCTTGGTTCTTTTTGGTATTTTTTTAGGTCAGCATATAAAATATTACATTCTGTAAATATTAAATACAGAATTTATCTCTGTCCTGTATGGCACATGGCAAGCAACAAAGATTTAATGCATTCAATGTTTCTGATGAACTGAAGAACCAAGAAGCACAAAAATCGAACACAAATGTATTAATTTCTCATTGAGTTTTAGTGTATTGAGTTTTTAACAATAGACTGCATGTAAATGTGTGATGGATGGTTTTAACCCAGTGTGGAATATCTTGTTTAGTGTAGATGGATGAACTCACTAGATGGAGCCACTGAGTTTAAGTTGGACCCGTTGGCACATGGTATGCAGATGTACAGTACAGTAAGTAACTCACTGTTTTTATAATGATGGTGGAGAGCACTTTGTAACTGTGAAGACATTCTTTTTTATCCTTCTTTTGTACAAGGCTGTAAATCATTGCAGTATATAGTATACAGTATAAGATTTCACTTATGGCATTCGCACCACTGAAGTTTCAAGTACAAAGTTGTTTTCAGCAGTAAGACTATTGAAACCTATTCAAACCTGATGTCTTTCCTTAGATCATCTTTTCCTTAGAACATCAGATGTCACTTTAGTCATTGTTCCTACTGAAATGACAGCTCAGGAGTCTCGTGCATTCCTTTTTCAAAGTCACAGATATTTATTTTTAACTCGATCCAAAATGATATATTATATAATATATAAAATAAATATATTCATATTTATCTCTTTTAAGTATATTTCATTTAGGTGGCATGGTGTAGTAGTGGTTAGCACTGTCGCCTTACACCTACAGAGTTGGGCTCGATTCCCGCCACGGGTCTGTGTGCATATGGAGTTTGCATGTTCTGCCCGTGCTTGGTGGGTTTTCTCCGGGTACTCCGGTTTCCTCCCACAGATATGCAGACATGCAGATTTGGTTAGTTGGCATTTCCAAATTGCCCGTAGTGTGTGAATGAATGTATACAGGATAGGCAGTATAGAAGATAAAAAAAAAATTTGTTTGTTTATTTATTTATTTATTTATTTTATTTGCCAGATCAAAATGTAAAGGATTTTAATTGTTTATCATTTTTTTCTGGTAGTTAATATGAGGTTAAAATAAAATCTGTAGCTATTTTCTATGTTTTGAGATTTTAATTTATTAGTTTCTGTTTTCATTTGTAAAATTGTTTTCTTTTTTAAAAATCAAATCGGACAAAACAGGGGGCATAATGAAATGGTACTTTGAGGCGGGGACATTGCAGGATTTATACACTGATTGCCAAAAAATAAAAAGAGACGGCTTTTAAAATTGTCGTAGATCAATGAACAAGAAGTGGGTATTATCCCATGCAAACATTTGTGACATTATAACCTAGATTAAAACACTTTGCTAAAACACTGTCATACTGCTGCACACACTTTCATAACCAGATTAGTTTGTCAAGTTCATGTCTGTCTCATGCAAAGATAAGTGTAAAGTTTGTGGAACTGGATGGACATGTCTCTTTCCACCGGATCTTGAGCTCCTTAAGGGGAATACTGGGGGTGAGGTGGGAATACACTCTGGAGCAGATGCAAGATCCCAGAGGAAACCCAGAAGATCACGTTGAAAATATGCACAAAAACCAAAGCAACCCTGAGGCTGGGAGGCATAATAATAATTTACATGTAATTTTCCAAACTTTATTGTGACACATTGCATAATCAAAAAAAAATTATATAACTAAAGTTTTTATACAACAAAAATTGACCATTTACCAAATATTTGTTTTTATTAATTTTCTTTGAGCAGCAATAGTTTTTTATTTATTTATTTTTTTAAATAATTATTTGACCCATGTCCCTCATTGTTATGGAATTACTATCGCTTATGGCTTTGTCTAGTAACCTAACTGATCTTTAATATAATTATTCTGGAGTTAAAATAACACTATGATGTATTTGGAACTAGTTCATCTATTCAGATGTAAATGCTTCGAGATTCAGTTCATGTTTTGTTAATGCAGTTCATCAGCACCAAATGTGCCCTTTTCACACACATACATCTCAACAGCTCCTTCTAACAATAAGATCTGCTTTCTATGAAGCCAATGAGGTGCATGTGGTGAGAAAATAAAGAGAGAAAGAAGAGTGTGTATGTGACATCAGTGAGAGAGACAGAGAGAGAGAGAGAGAGAGAGAGAGAGAGAGAGAGAGTAATGAACAAAGGTAAGTGGTGAGGTGCCGGAGGTTTATAATAATAATAATAATAATAATAATAATAATAATAATAATAATAATTCCTACAAGTGTCCTGATTACTCTGAATAAAAATGGTGTTGGAACAATTTTTCACTGTAGCATATTGTGTATTGCTAGAATAATGGCCATAAAAACATAACCATGAAAGAAAGAAGACACTGTAGTAAATGTGCAGGTTTTTCCTTTAGAGGAATTACAAAGAAATCCAGAGCGTCAGTGAGTTGAGTTTCCATGAGAGTCAACAGCTTGCATGATAGGCGGCTCACAGGACAACATCTTTAAGCACGGCTTAACACTGGTTAAAGTAAGCAGGTCTCAGTTTCAACCATGAAGAGAAGACGTTGAGCTGCAGATTTGCCAGGTCGAGAGTCCGTAAGAAAAAATAGATAATTAAAATAACAAGAGACAGTTACGTGGAGAAGACTGCAGTACCCGTGGACTACTGAAGACTGGAAGAAGGTCTAATGGCCCAATGAATCCAAACTCCCTCACTCATCACTGAAGGATCTGGGGGACTAGGCAGGGTATCCACTCTATACAGTGTTTGACCCCATCACAGACCCACCCACACGACGGGGAACTTGGAAATGCCAATAAGCATAATCTGCATGTCTTTGGAATGTGGGAGAAAATCAAAGTACCCCAAGAACATGCAAAGACCAAGAGTGTGAATCGAACCTTCGACCCTGGAGGTGCGAGGCCACAGCGTTAACCATTATGACACCACACTGAATCAAACTGCAACTGGTCGATCACAAAGGGGTTTTTAACACTGAGGAGGTAAAAGTTTCCTCACTCCCCCCAAAAAGAATGAAGCTTTGAGTTCTGGGGGACTTTTGCTGAATCCAGTGCAACACTTCTGTAAGAAGCTTCTACATTGGCATTACAGCTTGTGTGATACAGTAGGTGGCTCGCAGGAAGCCAATTAAATTGAACAATGTTTAATTTCTATTGTAGAATGCGTGCTTTTCTTAAGTTACGTTGTTATATCTAAAAAGAAAAAAGTGATTACATTTGGTTGGACAAAGAAATTCAATGTTATTTTTGTATTATTTGTTTGTTGCATTCATTTCAGTGAATATAGAAATGTGAAACTGCATAAATAGCAATAAAAACAGAAATGCAGAGTTCTGAAATGTATTATTGGTTATTATTATTATTATTATTATTATTATTAACAATAAAATGTATGCGATTCAATAAATCTGCGTATTCAGATTTTCTAAATAATTTCAGCAAGCTACCAAACACTTTCCATATAAACCTCAACTTGTTTTCCAAAGTAAAACCTCACAAACTTCAATAGCCTCAGTCTAAACCATCGTATTATGGCACCCCATGTGGCTCTGTTTGGCTATTTTGATCCCACAGGCCCACATGCACCTGTTTTGTTGGGGTATGCGGCTCGAAATGTGACTCCTCCCCTCTTCCACTTGTTCTTTTCTTCTTATTGGCTCTCTGGGATGTTTATGCTAATTAGCAGCTTGCCCCTTGCACCTGACTCCCTGTGAGACAGCCCTCAAGCATCAGCTAGACTTATTTAAACCTGCCATCTCTGTCTCTGGGCATTAATGGTGATTGTAACCATGCTGGCATGCTGAGACACGAGTCAGTTTTTTTTAAAGAAGCTTATTATATAGGATAAGGATAAGATGCCACGATCTTTCTTGGTGAAGAAACACCTGAGTCACAAGAAGCCCAACTATGGCATGCTGGATTCACAGAGTGGTGGTGAGTTGTTTTCACATTCCAGTCGTAGATTTTTACTGGACCATGCAGGGAAAACTGATTTGTGAGCGTTTTTAGTTCATAGACTTTAAAGCAAAAGGACCAGAGTTCAGACCCATACCAGCGGAGTCCAGCTTTTTTTCCCTGGAACGAGAGGTGAAGTCAGAGATTTTTGAAGAAAAAAACCTCTAAACTACTAAGACTGAATTCTTCTTTCTTAAAGGCAATGTAAGGGATATTTCCTTTTGGTAAAGCACTTTACAAGTCTGTCAGGGTGATGCTTCATTTCATTCACACTGTTTTGTCTATAAGATTGATGAGCTGCTAGTCTGGTGATGCTCTGCATCAGTGAAAAGTGAAAAGCTTCAAAAGTGAAGCAAATCTTTGCAAAAGACCCAACAAGCCCAGTTGGAGTTTAGCAGGTGCAGGATCTTTCCTAAAAAGAAGAGCTTTTATTGTCAGCCCTTGTTTTGGAGATCTGAAGGGTCCCATTAAATACGGTGAAGGAGGCTCGCCAGAGCATGATTCGCCTGAAACTTGTAGGTTTTGTTCACAGGCTTTCTCTTAAGCAAACAAGCCCCTTAACCTCCTCTGAGAAAAGGACATGCTTTACTATTCAGCAATGAACTTATCTGCAATTAAGCAGCTGGGGAGAAGAAAAAAAAAAGAAAACGGTCGGAAAGTTCTATTAGATTTTATCCCTAACACAGATTCAGTGGAAAAAACTTATTGGAAAAAAAATAATACATTTTAATAATTGGTGAACAGTATATCAACTTATTGCACAAGTTTTAGAAATAAATTTAGAATTCAATAGAAATGCATTCTGGTGGCAAATATTTCACTCGTCAAGTGAGTGGTTATGCCAAAAACAAGAAAAAACACTAAATTACACAACACTTATGCTAAGATTATAAAACATGTGTAACATTTTTTATTTAGATTTAATTAATGGATAATTAATATTTGTCACAGCTGAAATCTGATCAAGAATTATTTGCATTAATCCAGAGGAAAATTTTACTGCTCCAACTTGCTGTTCTATAAGTCGGGAGACAAAACTGTGACTCACATTTTAGTTTACAGGCTACTCCTGTCTGGCTCAGTTTTACATGCTCTCTACTGCAGTGTTTGCCTCCTACAGCTGGACAGGGCCATACATTTTTTTAATTACCCATAAGGCTTAGAAAAAAGTAGGTTCTCAAAATATGAAGCAGTTTGAAAATGTAAAAGACCTGAATGTTATTAATGATTGCATAATAGACCTTTATAATGTTGTATGAAGGTTCATGATGGCAGATGATAAGACATTTTCGTACAGAAAACTGTAATAAATTAAAATTTATACAATTTATAAATTATTAATTATATAGATTATAAGATTACCAAAAAACTACAAGAAACTTATATATCTAAAAAAAATTATAATTTTAACATTATTGTACCGCAGTAACCAATAAATCACTTCTGTTTTTATTTCGCAATGTAGAATTCATAGACCTAATATATACATCAATCATAAATAAACAGTCATAAAGTTTTATTAAATGGTACACGATTCATAGAAACATTATTTGGTTAATACCAACAAAGGTGCAGCTTACAATCAATTATTATTATTTATTTTTTTCAAATATAAATATAATTAAATGAATCATTAAAAATAATTGTGCAGATAATAATAAAAAAGAAAAGAAAAAAAACAATTAGGTCTTGATGCAAATTCAATGAGTGTTTTCAGAGAGCTCTTTATTTGCTCTTTTTGAGCTCAGCATGAGATGCATGAATGTGGGTGGGATGAGAATAGATTGAGTCCATTCAGAGAGCTAAAGAGGTGCAAAAGCCAATAATTATTTTAGAGCCTGAAGAGAATTCATTTGAAGCCTAAAATGAGGCTCATTTTGGTTTCACACAGATCTCATAGTTGTCCAGGAGACATAAATGAGACATTCTTGTGAGCTCTTTTCTAATGTGAAACTACATCTAGCTCTTCAGGAAAGACCATGAAAAACATGCCAGTATAGTTTAGGATACAGTGTGACTAGTCAATAAAAATAATAAAAAGTTAATAATAAAAGATAATAAGCAAAATATAGCTGAGCACTTTGATAGAAAATCTCTAAACTATGCAAGTGTTAATATAATCCTTTCACAAAAATGTATACAATTACATGTAAGATTTAAGTTTATTTTGCAGATGTATTAATGAAAAAGATGCAAAAATATTCTTGACACATAAATAAATTTCAGGTTCCAGGCTAAGGGATGTTTCTAAACTATTTTAAATCTGTAAAGCTCATTTGCCGACAGTGATTGTTGTTAAAGCAACTTCAAATTTAATTCAATTGAATTTAATGCTTGTTTTATATATATATATATATATATATATATATATATATATATATATATATATATATATATATATATATATATGAAAATCCAGACATATTGCTTTTAGACTTCTGTTTCAGACATTTTCACATTTAGAAGTATTACATACTTACTTAGTATTATAGTATTAGATTAAGTATTATATTACTTACTTAGTATTATAGTATTAGATTAAGTATTATATTACTTACAGTAGTATTATAGTATTAGATTAAGTATTATATTACTTACTTAGTATTATAGTATTAGATTAAGTATTATATTACTTACTTAGTATTATAGTATTAGATTAAGTATTATATTACTTACAGTAGTATTATAGTATTAGATTAAGTATTATATTACTTACAGTAGTATTATAGTATTAGATTAAGTATTATATTACTTAGTATTATAGTATTAGATTAAGTATTATATTACTTACAGTAGTATTATAGTATTAGATTAAGTATTATATTACTTAGTATTATAGTATTAGATTAAGTATTATATTACTTACAGTAGTATTATAGTATTAGATTAAGTATTATATTACTTACTTAGTATTATAGTATTAGATTAAGTATTATATTACTTAGTATTATAGTATTAGATTAAGTATTATATTACTTAGTATTATAGTATTAGATTAAGTATTATATTACTTACAGTAGTATTATAGTATTAGATTAAGTATTATATTACTTAGTATTATAGTATTAGATTAAGTATTATATTACTTAGTATTATAGTATTAGATTAAGTATTATATTACTTACTTAGTATTATAGTATTAGATTAAGTATTATATTACTTACTTAGTATTATAGTATTAGATTAAGTATTATATTACTTACTTAGTATTATAGTATTAGATTAAGTATTATATTACTTACTTAGTATTATAGTATTAGATTAAGTATTATATTACTTACTGTAGTATTATAGTATTAGATTAAGTATTATATTACTTAGTATTATAGTATTAGATTAAGTATTATATTACTTACTTAGTATTATAGTATTAGATTAAGTATTATATTACTTATTTAGTATTACACACTGTTTTTCTTGCTCATGTGATTATTCCACTGATTTATTTTGATTTCATATGGTTGCTTATACATCAATCTGTTTCTTTTCACAAGTTAATTTTGGATCACATAATTACTCACATGTCCTTAAGCTCACATCTGCACAACACATACTGTACATAATGCCTTCATGTCTTGATATGGTCATATATCTCTCAGTCACCTGTGAAAAACAGGAAGGTCGTCTACTAGTGAATATATCTGTGTATCTGATTCAAAAACTAATATGTACTAAATACTTTTTTATAAAATAGATGTAAAACCTGAGTTCTCATTGATCACTGAGTCCTTGTTGATCATTTTACAGATCCTCACGCACAAGTCATCTCCAAGCTCACCTCTTCTCATCCTGATGAAACGTTACTCCCTGGGTCGTGCCTATTAAACCCAGCCATCAGGGCAGTGTCACAGATGAGCTCCATTTGTACCGTGATTGAACCGCAGCCTTTATTAGACTCCAGACCGCCTTCAGAAGGCCACACTTACACCCTACCCGTGAGTCCGACCCCACTGCAGGCCTCAGAGCATGCTGCACCTCGGCGTCTTCACAACGACAGAGCGTTGCAGGACAGCGTGGTGTCTGACGTTACCGTTTCCCTGTTGGGTCTTGCTTCAAAGAGCAACATCCAGGAGCACTTTGAGTGTTTTGACTGCCATAAAACCTATTTCACCTTCTCCGGATTGGCCAAACACAGACAGCTGCAGTGCGAGTGGCCGTGTCAGAAATACTTCAGCTGCAAGTACTGCGACAAGGAGTATGTGAGCCTCGGCGCTCTGAAGATGCATATCCGTACACACACTCTGCCCTGCGTGTGTAAGCTGTGTGGGAAAGCCTTCTCCAGGCCCTGGCTGCTTCAGGGACACATACGAACACACACAGGTATACGCAACAGCCACAGGATACAGAGGCACTGGAATCAGTCTAAATGTCTGTTTGTCTTTGAAGCTGATATTAATGTACTCTTGTTTCAGGTGAGAAGCCATTCTCGTGTCCTCACTGCAGCCGGGCATTTGCCGACCGCTCGAACTTACGCGCTCATCTGCAGACGCACTCAGACGTCAAGAAGTATCAGTGCAGGAGCTGCTCAAAGACTTTCTCCAGAATCTCACTTCTGTCCAAACACGAGGAGGCTGGTTGTTCCCCGACATCCTGATGGTCAATTGTTACCGTTCTACCACCACACTATGAGACTTAAGGCCCTGGTTTCTCTCAGGTCCCCCTCTCTACACTGCTATTTATGTATGAGGGGGAAATCGACTCTGCACTGTACTAACTGTATATTTTTGGGGGGACTGAATCAGAGTTTGTGACTTGCATGCATTGCATGGTCTACTTAACGTACGGTTTGCAACTGCATGACGAGTCAGTGACACTTGTACTGGATCTCCTGTTCAAGATTTTGTATAAATAAAATAAAAGTATTTTCTTCATTTGGCTGATGCTTTATACCTCAGTAAAAACCAACCGACGCTGTCATTCCTCCTACATTATCTCTTATATCCATCCCCATCCATCTAGGAACCTCTGTAGTCCAACTAAGGTCCATGGAAGCCAATGGTGACCATTATATTTACGTCACCATTACGTCATCCAGTCAACATTCACACACAATTTGGAAATGGCAATTAGTCTAATCTGCATGTCTTTGGACAGAGGGAGGAAACCAGAGTACCCGGAGGAAACCCACCAAGCACAGGGAGCACATGCAAACTCCGGGCACTCAGACTTGGTGCGGGAATCGAACCCTGATCCTGGAGGTGCGAAGCGACAGAGATAACCACTAAGCCACTGTGCCGCCATTAGCTCTCATGACCCCAACAAAATGACTCTACTTAATAATCTAAACACCAATTTTCACTCAAATTACAAGAAAATACAAAAAGAGAAGTTTAATCAGTGTTATGGCTCATTGGCTGCTAAGGGCAGCTGAGGTAAAGTAGTTCAAATCCTCATCAAGAAACCAACTCAAATATGAATGATGATTACATTTCACATCCAAGTTATATATATATATATAAAATATATATAAAATATATAAACATATATAAAATAAAAAGGTAATATAAATACTACATTTTATTCTAGGAGGCATTGTGGTCTCACTCCTCCATAGCTGAAGGTTCAATTCCCATCTCAGGTCTGTGTGTATAGAGTTTGCATGTTGTCCCTGTCCATGGTGCCCATGGGCATTAATATTGAGTTGATCTTTCTCTGCTGTTATACTGTAACTGCCGCCACTGTTCTAGAAAGAATTTCACCAAAAATTTTGAAAGGTCTTAAAAGGATCTCATTAAACCGCAAGAGCACAAGAGGTTGTGCACTGATGTTGATGAGGACTGGTACACAGCCAGCATTCCAGTTCATTCCAAAGATGTTCAGTGGGGTTGAGATCAAGGGTCTGTGCAGGACACTCAAGTTTGTCCACTCCAACGCTAAAACACCACATATCCTTACGGAGGTTGCTTTGTGCACATGGGCATTGTCATGCTGGGCCTCTTAGCTTTATTCTCTCTCTCTCTCACACTTATCATCTATACCGTTTTATCCTGTATACAGGGTGGTGGGGAGCCTATCCCAGGAGACTTGGGGGGCGAGGCGCCAATTAATCACGGGCGACATACTCATTCACATTCATTCACTATGGACAATTTGGGAACACCATTTAGCCTTATCTGAACAACTTTGGATTGTGGGAGGAACCCGGAGTACCTGGAGGAAACCCACCAAATACAGGGAGAACATGCAAACTCCATGCACACAGACCTCAAAGCAAGAATCAAACCCAGACTCTGGAGGGGAAACATTGCAACAGTAAAGGGAAATTGTAATGCTATGGCATACAATGATATTTCAGATAATTGGGTGCATCAATCATTGTGATACAGATTGGAGAAGAACCACATTTGGGTGTGATGGACACCGAACTGTGAAGAAAAAAACTTTTTTCTTGTTTTTATGTTTTAATTCCTTAATATTCAGTCCATATAATATAACTCTAACAAATAATGTTTAAACCATTACGGGAGTTGCACCAATGTGTTAGATAGGTTTGGACAGTTGTCATGCAGTGAGTTTTCCAGCCATTGTTTCAGCTCTAATTAAGAAACATAAGCTGCTTGTTTAGGCACTGATCACATCATTCCTTCATTTAGACAGCAGCACACAATAGACAGAAGAGCCATGTCCATGTGACCCCACTTGCCATTATCAAGGATTGCACTTCACAGCTCTCCTTTTTCTTTAGCTAATTAATATGTCTATCTGAGGGACAGCTGTGCACAAGGAGAATTTTACAAGTCTAAATAAAACCCCACAATGCTTCCCGTTAGTAATGGGGCATGGAAAATTCCTCATATATGTGTGTTTATTGGCAGGTGGATGTGGGCCAGCTGCATGCCGAGGTGGCACCGTGCCAAGGGGCCGAGGGGGTTTGAGGGTCACAGAGAGAGAGAGAGAGAGAGAGAGAGAGGGGTGATGATAGTGAAATAAGTTAACAAAGAGAGAGAAGGACGTGAAAAAATAAAAGGAAATGAATGAAGAAGAAAAAAAGAGTTATAGAAAGAAAGAAAGAAATGAAGAAAGGAAGATCAAGACAGAAAGAAACAGAGGAAAATAAATTCAACTAATTTAAAAGGAAATAAAAGAAAAATAAATTAAAACAAAAGATTTAAGGAGAGAAAAGAGAAAAAGATGAGAGCAAAGACAGAAAGATCAGAAAAAGGGGAAAAAAATTAAGATGAAGAGGAATGAGAGAAGAAAGGAGATGCAGAGAGAGAGAGAGAGAGATGGATGTGTCAGTCACTCCGAACAGAAATGCCCTTTTTCTCCTACAGAATGTCAGTCATGACTGAAATGCAGGTTGGAGCCACTGAGCCGCCTGATTTAGTTCACACAGACAGAGCAGCGGAGCCACGGAGTGTTAAACACACACAAATGTACAGCAGTCTCTCTCTCGCGCGCGCACACACACACATACACACATATACACACACACACACACACACACACACACACACACACTGCTGGACCAAGTGAGCCACCTGTCACAGCAAACACACTTGTCCTACAGTTTCAAGCCGATGTGTTTAAGAGTGTGTGTGTGTGTGTGTGTGTGTGTGTCTGTGGGTGATTTTCCTCCCTTACACTCTGAAGTTTAAAATGATAAAAGGAAGTATTGCCAGTTTTATAATTCTCAAGAACCTCTTGAAATAATAGTTTTCTCTTGGAAAATGAACCACATTTGGTAAATTATAAGCTTCGGTATCAGTACGTAAAAAAATTTGTACACAATTTGTTTGGGGTTTTTTTTTTTTTGCACATTTTTATGTAATAAATATGTAAATCACACGGGAGCATGACACAAGTATTTTAAAGCATTTCAAAACAGACCGTTTGTCTGGAAGATGAATAAATCAATGACGATTTAAATAGAAATGAGTTTAAAATGTGGAGAAGCAGACATCATCAAGTGTCTCCTACTGTTCAGGCTCAGTGCTGTTAATCTCTCCTAGAATAATGATTATACGTGGGGGTGCCAGTAAAAATTGCGCAATAATAAAATACATATCATCCTGATGTTTTAACTCCAAGAATGACAAATGAAAAGATATTTATATTAATATTAATTACATATATTAAATACTTACTGATCGTCTATACAGCATTTTTTTTATTTATTTTTTTAGAGTCATAGGGACCTGGAGCTTATCCCAGGAGACTTGGGGCACAAGGCGGGGTACACCCTGGACGGGGTGCCAATCCATCATAGGACACAAACACACTCTTTGGACTGTGGAAGGAAACTGGAGTACCCGGAGGAAACACAGGGATAACATGCAAACTACATGCACACAGACCCGAGGTGGGAATCGAACCCAGAACCTAAAAGGGCAAGGCGACAACGCTAACCACTGTATTTTAAATTTAGATTTTTGTCTCATGTCATTTAGGAACAGAATAATACATTCTGAACTTTTATTTCTAGGATGCCAGTCATTAGGGTGCCAACAATTGTGTGATTCTGGAGTAATTTGTTTTTCTGGAGCTGAGTGTATAAAACTATGTTCATTCTAATTTTTTTAAATATTTTAATAATGTTATATATAATTTTATATGAAAATTATTATATATATGTTTTTCAGCGGCCCGTCTGAGATTTCTATGTAGAATCACAGAATATTTATTACAGTAGATTCTAATTATTCAATACAATTAATTAAAGAGCATTCCAAGAGTCATAACAAGTCCATATGTCTGAGCAGTTCACACTGTCTAAAGGGACAGCATTATATGCAAAAGGACAGGTCTGGGGGTCAGAAATCAGGGGTCGGGAGTCAGGCTCCGTCTGCGAGGCTCCCTGCAATTTTACTAGAGCCGTGACACGACCGGCACCAGCCAGACAGATTCCTTGGCAGATCCCGCCAGACGCATCCTTCACCTTTGAAACTCTGAGCTTAAATTCTTCTTCAGAACTCAGTGAGACGCCATCACCTGTGATCCGGTGGTCAGACGGCAGCGGCGCCTGCAGTGTCACGTTTACGCGCCGCTCATTTTGGTAATATGGTCCGATTTTCAAGTAAGGTTTGTACCATCAGGTCACTGGTAACAGTTCAAGGCTTAAAATGAGCATAAAAACCGAGCGAGCTAAACACGGTCATTGATTCCCCATTCCTAAACGCCAAAACCTTTGCATCAGCTGATCAACCCAGGTTTCTATCTATAGCCACTGTGACTCCACAAAAGAGTGAAACGAGCCTAAAAATACACTACAAGCCAGCCTGAGACAGGCATGAGCCCACTCCCCAAACTCAGAGTCAAAAATAGAGTCAGGAAGGCTATTTCTGACCAAACGCAATGCAGAAGCAGCAGTCAGGGCTTCCATCTCTCACTTGCTCCTGGCACAGAGGAGTGGAACTCAGTTTCCACTGAGGCCAGTGAGTTAACGACCTCCGATTCCACGGTGGACACCTGTGCTTTTTCTTCTTTAGAGAACAATCCTCATTGCTGCCTGTTTCTTTCATCTTTAATGCTACAGAGCCCAAAAACATCCCTGAGAGTAACTCACACTATAATATTAGTCGGTTACAGTTTGTCCTGGAGGTCACCGAGTTCACCGAGTCAAAGGGTTTGGTTTGGTTGTCATGGTGATATGATCTCTGGCAGGGAAGTTCAGTGACTTAATGTAGGTTTATACAAAGTCTCCCAAATGAAATCTGTCACTCACTCATCTCAGTCTATATTACTTTATCCTGTATTCAGGGTCGCGAGGGGCCTGGAGCCTATCCCAGGAGACTTAGGGCACGAGGAGGGAGAACACCCTGGATGGGGTGCCAATCCATCGCAAGGACACACATGCTCATTCACACACTACGGGGGAATTTGGGAATGCCTAACCTGCATGTCTTTGGCCTGTGGGAGGAAACCGGAGTGCCCAGAGGAAACCCACCAAGCATGCGGAGAACATGCAAATTCCATGACATGAGGTGGGAATCGAACCCGGACCCTGGAGGTACAAGGCGACGGTGCTAACCAAAAGAATATACAATGATCAGTAAATTCAAAAATGTAAATCTAAAGACATTAGATAAGCATCGTAATGTAATAGCATAGCTGTTCTTGTGTGTGAATGCTAACGCTAAGTCTTCTTCAGAACTTGAGTCTTCATCAGTCTTTCATCAGTACCAGACAGCTGGTGCGCACAGGGAATGACTAAAGGTACAAAGACAAAAACCTGGAAGGCAGTTTTATCAGTTTCACAGAGGTTTGTGGTTGTCAGCCGTCCAGCGATAATCCTGGCTAAAGACGACCCCCTGCTTGTCATCACCTATAATAATAGGGACCAATTTATCTTGGGTAGCATCATCATTAGATAGAGGTTCGGAAATTTTAATTAACAGAGTAAATATGGAATAAATTGTGTTAAATTTACTAATTTAGAGTAGATGCAGGGTTGATGAGCCGGGGCGGTCGTTATGTTTTCATTAGCGTTATTAAGCTTCTCGTTTAATATGTTAAACGCTATACGTTTAATGATAGCTTGTTGTTTCTTCAAAGCATCAATAGGGCAGCTCTTTTTCCAGTACATGTATGTGTTTTTTCAAAGCACACATTCAGAAACCTCAGTCACTAACCAGTGTGATAAAAATCTGGAATACGCAATAAATTATACAACAGATTCATCATTATTTGTCCCATGGTGTGATCCATGGCAGGTGTGATTGGCAGACGCAATGGCGTAATTATGGATCACATGACTGCAAGAGCTCCATTACTGAACATTTATCAACAATTTTCAGCCGGTCAGATTGTTGTCGAAAAAAACAACAATTAACCATTTAGTCGTATCAGTGTGTGTGTAATCTCAGGACTCATTCACAGCATGAATCCACTTATAACTGCTTTTGGCTTTATCACAGACAGACAGTTTCAGTTAAGTTGAGCCTTTATTTGTCACATATACATTACTGCAGAGTGAAACGCTTTCCTCAATTTTGCAGGGTCGGCCATGATACAGTGCTGCTGGAGCAGACAGGGTTAAGGGCCTTGCTCAACCCAACAATGGACCAGCAATGGCAACTTGGTGAAGCTGGGGCTCAACCCACCGACCGTCCGATCAGTAACTCAAGATGCTTAGCCGTCTGAGACACCACTGCCTGAGGAAGCAAGCTGAGGAACAACACAGCAAACCCAAGCCAGGACGCTTAGATGATACCACAAAACTGTTTCCTGCACCGTAGGGTTTTTAGAGGAAAGGCTGCAGCGTTTCCTCTAAGGTTTGATGGTCCAGTCTTAAATCCTAGTTATAAAGTGACCAAGATGGGAATTTTGAATTCAAATTCAATTCAATTCAGCGCTGAAGGCTGGGGCCTTATCCATTAGACCACTGGGACAGACAGACAAGCAGACAGACAGACACTTACCTACTCACTCACTCGGAGGAAACCGGAGTACCCAGAGGAAACCCACCAAGCACTGGGAGAACATGCAAACTCCATGCACACAGACCCCGAGGCGGGAATCGAACTCTCAACCCTGGAGGTGCAAGGTGACAGTGCTAACCTATAACAAACTATGTTATATAATTACTTAATTATATAACAATATATAATCCCACGATGCAGGGTTTCTCAGAGGAGGAGACATTAATTTTGCATGTTGTTTCTTCCAAGATTTATTCCGTCCACCACTGCCACCTCTGGCTTGCTCACTGGTGATCAAAGTCTCATTTGAGTGTCTACTTTATGGCAATATAAATTGTTTAAAGTGCTGTACTAATAAAATTCAGTTGACCTGAAAATAATATTAGGGTTATTATTAGTGCATAGAGCGGCACGGTGACGTAGTTGTTAGCACTGTCGCCTTGCACCGCCAGGGTCCGGGTTCGATTCCCGTCTCTGTGTGCATGGAGTTTGCATGTTCTCCCCGTGCTTGGTGGGTTTCCTCCGGGTACTCCGGTTTCCTCCCACAGTCCAAAGACATGTAGGTTAGGCTAATTGGCGTTCCCAAATTGCCCGTAGTGTGTGAATGAGTGAGTGTATGTGTGTGTCTGTGCCCTGCGATGGATTGGCACCCTGTCCAGGGTGTACCCTGCCATGTGCGCTAAGTCTCCTTGGATAGGCTAAAAAATGTTTTTTTAAATTATGCTGAAAAATATCCATGGACTTTTTGGGATAGCGTGCTTCTTCCAGGAATATTTTGTGTTTTCAAAAACACAGCAAACCCCCAACACAAATCTATAAATAAAGAACAGGGTGGAAAAACGTGCCAAAAAATTCTTAATATTAGCCTTATATTCTGATTAGCTTGTAGGTCAAAGGTGATTTTTATTGATTTTTTCCCCCACTAGTGCACTTATCATAATCGGTCTCAAACACATTTTACAGCGCAAAGTTACAGGCGCATGTGTCGAGACATGAAATGTCCAAAAATAATCAATGGGCTTCATAAGATATCCAATGGCACCATATCTGAGATATTAATATAGGCTTGTATGTCTATAAATACAGCGCAATGTGCTTATAATAAGCGAACGATTGCATCTCCATTGCGTCGTGGCAAACTATTCCGATCCAGTTGCCGCTTTTAGCTCAGCGAAGACAAAGTTGGTCTATATTTAGGCCACCCAGCGGATGCTATCCGACCTAAGGGGGATATTTTGATGGGCGACCTTGGAGATGGTGGAATAGTTTCCATAGTGAGTGTTGGCTGCGTATAAATATCGAGCTCCAGCAGCTTTGCTGACACACACCTCATGAACGCAATGCATTGCACTTGTTACCCAAACCGTGCCACCAGGGGCGAGGAGGGGTCCGCTGCTTATATATCTGTCCACTTGTTGTGGAAAAAGGCCTCTGAACAGGTGCAGCGCGCTAACATTTCGAGGCCCGTTCCAGTTCACCCACCCTGTTTTTCCACCCTGCTGTGTGAAGTCTGTTTTCCGTAGCTGGATGGCGGCAGCCTGCTCCGTGCACTTTGCTTTCCATGCCGTGGCCTTTAACCCCAGAGGTCAAGTAGCGGCACCGCGCTGGAGTAGCAGCCTGTAATGTTGACCCAACTCATCAAACGCACCGTTCACTTTCCCTGCGTGCGTAAATCTCTGTTGCTATCACTCAGCACTGAGCGCTACGTCATTGTCACAGGAACAAAAATAGAAATGAAGAATTATGCAGAACTCTGCATGTCTGAGTCTCAGAGAGAAAAAGGAATCGTCTTTCCCCAAGATATTCTGCTACTGACATTTCATATGAATACTTTGTGCAGCGCAATTACATTCAGGGAGGTGTTGAGGATGTTGCACCACCCTCTAGTGGGACGAGGTTTAAAGAATATTAAACTTTAAAAAAATTTTTTATAACTTTTACTACTCAAATATTCATCAAGGAATAGGTGAAATATCACAATATGAGATCAATTAATAGGTGTTTTTAGTTCAATCAGGAAAAAAATGTGCATTTTACATTTGGCTACAATAAAATAAGTAAAAAATGACATAATATTTCTATAACATGTTTAGAAACTCATTATATTGTTAGCCATAAAATATATTGTGAATGAAAACTGATTGACATACGATTGACATAAGGACATACGTCCATAAATGACGGTCCCTGCTGAGGTGGCTTTAAACCCGCTGCAGTCTTTTCCTTATTATTATTATTATTATTATTATTATTATCATCACAGTTGACAGTTACACTCTTCATTTGTAAAGAAAAAGGTATATGGATAAAGTAAATTTAAAAAATCCATTCTTTCCATTTTCCTGTGCCTTTTTCTTTATTTTCTATCTTTTGCGTGTGTGTGTGTGTGTGTGTGTGTGTGTGTGTATGGAGGATTCATCATTTAAAGAAGAAGTTCTTCCACCTGTTCCTTTCAGTACAGTGTAACACACTTTACACTGACTAACCCCTTGTGGGTAAAGTGCCTATAGTGTGTGTATGAATACACACCCAGAGCTGCAGCACAATCTAACCTCTCGCACGAAGGTCAGTGTAGAGAAGAAGAGGCGATGGCATTCGCTGCACTAATTAAACCAAACCAGCGGCTGTTTAGCACTCGATCAGGTGCTTGTCTCTGGAGAGCTTCACACGCAAAGGTGCCACATTGGTGAAGTTTATTCACATTTGACTAAGCAAAACACTATAATACCCTGCTCAGAGTAAT
Source organism: Clarias fuscus (assembly GCA_030347435.1). Classification (NCBI taxonomy): domain Eukaryota; kingdom Metazoa; phylum Chordata; class Actinopteri; order Siluriformes; family Clariidae; genus Clarias; species Clarias fuscus. The sequence continues at coordinate 9,962,210 of CM059228.1, forward strand.
GCTCGATCTGTAGCGTAGCCTGAAAACACACTGGGTGAGGAGATGGAATACAGAAACTCATCATTCAGCATCGAGACTGGGTTTAATGTTCACTACTTTTCAGGCTTTGGTGGATAAACAGCACATTTATAGTAAAGAAAAGAAATGATATATATAAAAATATATAGTGTAAGTATATTAACTTTGATTTGGAAATAAATAAATAAATAAATTAATTAATTATTTATTTTTTAAACATACATTGTGGTGGTGTAGTGGTTAGGACTGTCACCTTGCACCTCCAGGGTCCGGGTTCGATTCCCGGGCAGGTTCAATTCCCCGTCTCTGTGTACATGGAGTTTGCATGTTCTCCCTGTGCTTGGTGGGTTTCCTCCGTGTACTCCGGTTTCCTCCCACAGTCCAAAGACATGTAGGTTTGGTTAATTGGCATTCCCAAATTGGCCGTATTGTGTGAATGAGTGTGTGAGTGAGTGTATGTGTGTGTACCCTGCGATGGATTGGCACCCTGTCCAGGGTGTATCCTGCCTTCCCCCAAGTCTCCTGGGATAGGCTCCAGGCAACCCTGAGTACAGGATTAAGCGGTAATGATGATGAGTGAATGAGTGAGTGTTACAAAATGTTAAAACACTATATAGTCAAACATACTGTACACACGTGGACAAAATTGTTGGTACCCTTCGGTCACAGAAATAACTTTAATCTGACAAAAGTAATGATAAATAAGAATTCTATGAATGTTAAATCAGACATTGCTTTTCAACCATGCTTCAACGGAATTATTAAAAAAATGAACTCATGGAACAGGCCTGGACAAAAATGATGGTACCCCTAACTTAATAGTTTGTTGGACAACCTTTTGAGGCAATCACTGCAATCAAACGATTCCTGTAACTGTCAATGAGACTTCTGCACCTCTCTGCAGGTATTTTGGCCCACTCCTCATGAGCAAGCTGCTCCAGTTATTTCCGGTTTGAAGGGTGCCTTTTCCAGACAGCATGTTTCAGCTCCTTCCAAAGATGCTCAATGGGATTGAGGTCAGGGCTCATAGAAGGCCACTTTAGAATAGTCCAATGTTTTCCTCTTAGCCATTCTTGGGTGTTTTTAGCTGTGTGTTTTGGGTCATTATCCTGTTGCAAGACCCATGACCTGCGACTGAGACCCAGCTTTCTGACACTGGCCAGCACATTTCTCTCTAGAATCCCTTGATAGTCTTGAGATTTCATTGTACCCTGCACAGATTCAAGACACCCTGTGCCAGATGCAGCAAAGCAGCCCCAGAACATAACAGAGCCTCCTCCATGTTTCACAGTAGGGACAGTGTTCTTTTCTTGATATGCTTCATTTTTCCGTCTGTGAACATAGAGCTGATGTGCCTTGGCAAAAAGTTCCATTTTTGTCTCATCTGTCCATAGGACATTCTCCCAGAAGCTTTGTGGCTTGTCAACAAGTAGTTTGGCATATTCCAGTCTGGCTTTTTTATGATTTGTTTTCAACAATGGTGTCCTCCTTGGTCGTCTCCCATGTAGTCCACTTTGGCTCAAACAATGACGGATGGTGCGATCTGACACTGATGTTCCTTCAGCATGAAGTTCACCTTGGATCTCTTTAGAAGTCTTTCTGGGCTCTTTTGTTACCATTCGGATTATCCGTCCCTTTGATTTGTCATCAATTTTCCTCCTGCGGCCACGTCCAGGGAGGTTGGCTACAGTCCCATGGATCTTAAATTTCTGAATAATATGTGCAACTGTAGTCACAGGAACATCTAGCTGCTTGGAAATGGTCTTATAGCCTTTACCCTTAACATGCTTGTCTATAATTTTCTTTCGAATCTCCTGAGACAACTCTTTCCTTCGCTTCCTCTGGTCCATGTTGAGTGTGGTACATACCATGTCACCAAACAACACAGTGACTACCTGGAGCCCTATATATAGGCCCACTGACTGATTACAAGATTGTAGACACCTATGATGCTAATTAGTGGACACACCTTGAATTAACATGTCCCTTTGGTCACATTATTTTCGGTATTTTCTAGGGGTACCATCATTTTTGTCCAGGCCTGTTCCATGAGTTTATTTTTTTAAATAATTCTGTTGAAGCATGGTTGAAAAGCAATGTCTGACTTTCATTGGTTAACATTCATAGAATTCTTATTTATTATTACTTTTGTCAGATTAAAGTTATTTCTGTGACCATTGTGAGTTTTTCTTTCATTGACCAAAGGGTACCAACAATTTTGTCCACTTGTGTATATATGTGCATGTGTGTGTTACCTGCCAGTTATCTTAAAGCTGAAGAGCAACAAAAGAAGTAAACTATGCCACAGGCCATAAATTCCTACAGACCTGTCTAATGGAAATAAACGCTCTAGAGTCTTTCAGAACTCGTATTCTTTCGCGCAGGGTACTACACACACACACACACTCTTATACACACACAGTTTATTTCCAACACAAAGCCACTGCTTGATAAAGTACAGCATCCCAGCCTCTCCCATTTGCAAGTTAATGTATGCTTCATGGTTCTCACTTACGGCTGTTTATTAGCCGCGCTGCCCTGTGTGTCACGCTGCACTAACTCAGCTCCTCTGCCATCTGCGGGCTCGCTGGAGGGCACGTTCAGACCTGATGTTGCCTGCATGTGGGTGCGGGACGTCTGCGTGTTTCTGTCCAGGCTGGGATCTCCCAGGAGGCCGTGTGTTTTCTCAGACACCCTCGTCGGCTTCCAGATCCAGCACCTCTAAAGCCAGTTATTGCCCGGGCAACCGGCAATTGTGTCCAGGCTCTCCTGGGCCCCCAGCAGTGCGGCTGCGGCCCCCATTCTCCTCAAGAAAAGAGTCTCCCCACTTTAAGAGATTGTCAGGAGTGTATTCAGTGGCAGTAATTAAGCCTTACTAAAGAAAGTGCACCCCAAAACCGTGCACTTAATCCTTCGTCCCCTACACATGCACAGGACCAGAAGCAGAAACGCTACACCGTTATCACTAGCATATGTGGACATGAATTTTTTAAAACAAGCAACAGCAATGTCCACCAAAAAAAATAAAAAAATAAACATAGCTTCATATGGTCATCCACTGGATTTTTCCAGGAAATCCTTGTGGGATTGATCCAAGCAAACCAGCTGTTCTGTGGTTAAACAAAAAAAGCTACTAGTACTGCAGCTACAGCTCATACAGAGCTCTGTTTTCTGTGCAAATTGCTTATCAGGGATATGATTTATGTTTTGAAGAACAGACATTAACATATTATAAGGGGTGTTCAAATGAAACTGGGACTTTTGATTGTGCGGAATGACAGAATACAGTAAAAACTCCCTTCATTTCTCTATATAATCCCCTGCTACACTAATGCACTTATCTCAGTAATGCTTGGATACCATCAAGGTAGAAAGTCCTCTCTGTATGCTAGGGTCATGATGTGGAAGAGACAAATTATCTGTCGTTTTTTAAGGCATTGTTCTCGTTGAATGACGAGAACATGAAGAGATTGACTTCAGTGGGCTCCGAGCCACTTTGGCCAGAATCATCGTTCATGGGCTTCTTTAAAACTCATGTCTCATCACCGTGCTGTGCTTGAATTCTCCTCTAAACGTCGATCAATTTTACACCTAGATTCATAAGTAATTTCATCAAGTCCCAGTTTGACTTGAACACCCCCTGCAGATTGAGAGATTCAAGCTGTTTTTTTCCCCCAGATTTTCTCCCTAATTTAGTCGTGTCCAATTCCTCCCCGTCACTAGGGGGCTCCCACATTAAGGCTACTTCTACCACTCAGTCGGGAGGGCCGAAGACTATCACGTGTTTCCTCCGTACCGCATCTTTTCGAACTGCTCGCTCACGCACCGTTGGGGGAGGCGCGACACACTCTGAGGACAGCGCTATCCGCTCCTTCCGCTTTCGTGTGCTCACAGACGCCCCTGATTGGCTGTAGAGCCGTGATTAATGTGGGAGCACTAAGTACCTCTCAACCCTCTCCTCTGAGAGAGCTCGGCCAATCAGCTCTCTCTAGACCTCCGGGTGCGAGAGGTTACAGCATCACCCGGGAAAAGAAACTCGCTCCGGATGATAGGGCAAGCGCTTTACCACTGCGCCACTCGGAGGCCCCAAGAGAGATTCAGCCTTAGCAAGATTAGAACGTTTACGGACTCTAACGTATTAACAAACAAAATTTAATCAAAGCAACAGATGAAAGCAGGATGGGTCAGTGGTTTTATTGAGGGGGGAGAAAAAACTGCTACAAATACATCATATAAGTAACCTATTGAACCTCAAACGCCTCTACAGCTTCAAAACTCCACGTTGGTGTTAGCATCATATCAGTCATCGTTATTACTGTTATATCATCATTATTACATCATGAATGCATATTTCCATTGAGATAAATCTCGTGCACAGGCGCAGACGCGCACACACAAGCCTTGCAGTCATTGGATCAGTGATGGAGCCACCATGTTGTGAGGTGTGCTGTCCTTTATCTCCCCAAGCAAGCTCCTACAAAGAGCTACAGGAAAATGAAGAGTCTCTCCTGAGCAAGAAGCCTGTCCTGATGTATATCCGCCGACATCAACACAGTCCTTTTTCATTAATTCATTCATGTGACGCCTTGAAGGAGATACCGAGCAATTCATTTCTCAAGATTATCCTTTAGCCTGCATGGACTTCCAGGCCCACGGTGCAGGCGACATACACGTATGGAAAAGATCCGCTTTGTATTGTTCTCAAAGGGAGCCAGGAAAAAAAAAAAGAAGAAGAAAAAAAAAAAAGAAAAAGCAAAGTGCTGTATATAAAAAAGTTTAAAAACCTACGTGTTATGCTACAGCAGTGAACATGATTATTATTTGCACGTGTATATTACAAACACTTAGAAAATAGCGTGGATAGTAAACTAGTAAAAAAGTTTGGGGAAATGGGTCACGCAGTCGCAGGTCATTGTTGACTTCGAATAGTGAAAGGAAAATGTTCGAAGTTGTCTGCATTTTTTAATATATATTTATTTTTACTCCAAATACTCTCTTCTTTCTGTGTTTAATTATGAGAACATGATTCTCAAACAACAGTCACATCATCTGCAGCTTGAAAAACCCATAAATTGCTCACCAGCATCCTTATAAAGCCAAATAAACACGTTACTGCACACAAACACACCAAACACTGTTGCTGCTGTTATTATTATTAATATTATTATGTTCAAAAACGCAATCGTTTGTGCCTGTTACAAAGCCCACTCGACGGTAGGCATGTGCCGATACCATGCGCCATTCGCATCCCAGAAACAAATTAACCTCTTACCATAATCTTTTACGATATTACAGTAATATTTTAAACATGACTAGATTTTCACTTTACCCGTCATCATCACTGGTGATACCACAATCTTGTTGCTGCAATCCTTGAAATACGGCTAACCAGCCCAAATCTGACAGGTACACTGGATATATATATATTTAAAAAAAAAAAGTCTACACACCCTTTAAAAAAAATGTGCAGGTTTTTCTGATGTAAAAAAGTGAAATCAATAAACATCTTGTCATGTTTTAAAGTGAAAACCACATACTTCAGTGGGAAGAAATGGAAAAACAATAACCTGGTCATATCTGCGCATAAGCCTTTAATAAAACTCAGGGGATTTCCTGTGCACAGCCATCTTCTGATCATTCCACAGATTTAGGATCTCAGGTGGATTTTTGTGCTTTAAGTCATCATTATACTGGAAGGTGAACATTTTCATCATCTTCATCAGTGATTTGCAGGTGTGGGGCCAAAATGGATTCGCATTTGGAGCCTTTATATTGTCAAGTCCACAGAATGATGCTGCCACCACCATGTTTCACTGTACGTGTAGAATTCTATGGGTTAGAAGCTGTCTTGCTTTTTGTGATAAAGATATCCTTTAAAAGAACATGATGCTGCCTAAATATACCTTGGTCTCATCAGACCATTCCACGGTTTCTGACGCTCCAGATATTCCTCTAGCTCCTTTAATTTAGCTCTTGGCAGCATCCTTTTTTCTTTATAATCTATTTTGGAAGAATGTGTGGTCTGGGGTCTTTTCATTGAGGTGCCCATTTTCCCCCCCCTTGCTTATCGCATAGTTACATATCTCATTGTTCCACAACGAGATACCGTACATGCTTTTCAATGCTTGTGATCCATGTCAGACGAAACTAAGCTTATGTCAAAAAATGTATCCTGACTGTTCTTTGAAGTTAATCAGAATCAGTATATCAATGAGGGATGCATGTTATTAAACTTTAAATATCACTTTAACGAATGTGGTGGATTAATCCTTTTACTGATTTTTAAATGTACCCATTTATTATTATTTTTATTTATGTATTTTCAATTGATGTTTTTTCCTGGTTAATATATCCTATTATAGGAAAAAGAATTTAAAAACCCTGCAATTATACCAGAAGGGTGTAGATGTTTTACATCCATTGTTTAATATTCCTATATGACTTAATCAGATTTATTTATTGCAGCACTGTAAATATTTTGACTACTGTAGTTCCTTTAATATTTCAAACTTTGGAAGCTTGTACAGTATTGTACAGAAATAAAATACTCTGCACATGCAACACATGGTGTCACTGCTACTTCTCACTCGGTCTTTGCTGTTACTCCATGTCTAAACACTTTAGCATCTTAACCACTAAAGAAACTTTATCTCAAGGTTGCAAATACTGCTTTAAAAGGCTTCCTACTTCAGGAGCTTCCTTTTTATATAAAACGACAATATCTCGTATTGATTTAAAGTGCCCTCGCCACGATATTAATCGGCACATGCCTACTTTACGGGACGTAGGCAAAGTGAAAGACTAGGACAGAATCCCTACTGATTAGAACCAAAGTGCAACTTTTACATCTTCATCAGGGTTTAAACCTGGCCGCAATAACGAGTTACAATAACTCAGTCGCAGCCTTAATATTCATTATGTACAACTTTCAACTCATTCCATTAAACCACCTTTAATAAAACATTTACGCTTTCACCAAGACTCCAGGACACACAGGCAGAGGCTTTATTCCTCCCCTGTGTTTGTTGCACAACTTCGTATTGCACACATTGTTAGGAGTTATGGACACACGAGATGGAGGACAAGGAGACGTGAGAAGAAACAACATCTAAGCAAGCGCTTTAAAGAGTCCACTTTACAACCTTTAAAAGAAAATAACGTGACGATTACGCACTCAATGATTGGAAACTAGTCGCAAGAAACCACATAGGAAACCACCTGATCGCTGCCATCATTTTGGGTCCGAATCCATCAGTTGTCTCTCTCTCTGCATGCAGCCGGGCTGCCAGGATGTTCAGGATGAACGGATTTACGTACTGTAACTCCATCGATAGAAACAATCGACAATAGAAACAATATAAAATGATTGTGATAAACGCTCAGGATAAAATACTTCAATAATCAAAACCTAAATTAAATATATTACAGATATAAGACAAACGGAGTTGATGGAAAAACGGCGACAGCCAGGGACGGACGATTTCTAATTGTCTTTCAGTGCCCTTGTTAGTTTTACAACCTGCTGTCAATCAAGGAAAAAATGGCCATGTCCCATTTCAATAAATTATTATTTTTTAAAAACTTTCCAGGTTAGGAGGTCCTGCTTTAACCCTCAACCGCACACTGCCGAATTCCACATAATATTCATCACAATAAGAGTTATACATTTAAAATGTCGCCAAATAACAACTCTCTGCTTGTAATAAACACCGGGCATGAAATCTACTACACACATCATGCAAATACAACATGGACCTGGGCTCTGAACGACTATACAGTGCATCATGCCAGTCTTCCCACGGAGCAAACACTCAGTGCCACCTAGTGGCCGAGCTTTGCGTCTGTAATCCCCTCCGTGGCCTCCTGGTCTACTCTCCATTTATATATATATATCAAAAAAAAAAAAAGTTCACGTCTCCTCACGTTTCACTTTCTCAGTATTAGTGCACCATTTTAAAGGAATCGTTTTTCCAAAAATAGATATTCTTCTAATCTGATGCTTCGTAAAAAATATTATTGTAGCAAGGTAAACCAGTAAAGAGCGGAGTGGAGATAAAAGCGGTACTAGCATCCTGTCGGAGAACTATAAAAAGAAGATTAGGACTAGAATTCAGTCATGTAGAAAAAACTGAGTGTTGGTGACGAGCTAAACTTTAAAAAAAAAAAAAAAAAAAAGAAAAAAGAAAGAAACAAAGAAAGGGGGAATGTTTAGTGATGGCCAAGTCGTGATATTAGATCATCTCTCTCTCTCTCTCTCTCTCTCTGCTGTTTGAGTATTGCCTAAAGCTGAGTCATTCCCACAAGATAGGTACGATTATCATTCATCTCAGCCTCCGTTTACAGTGATGTGATGAAGCACTCTCTTTCTATCCCTCGTTCATATTCAGCCAGTCTTACTGAGGTGTCCATCATTTTTACGGTCACCGTGGCGATAATGAGTTAGTCGGCCCAAGACTTCGGTGTTGGCCGAGCGACATCATCCCAGGCTGGAATCGTGCTCTCGTCCGGTCTACTGCGAGACTTTTCCTACTTACTTACACTGTGCCATCTGTCCGTGTTTGAACAAGAGAGAAAACAGAACTGAAGGGGAAAAATCTGATGGCGTTGGTGAAATGGTGAGTTGGGCGAGTGTTCTTCCCCCTTAAACATCGACTGAAGCTTGTACGACCAAAGACGTGAGAAACACCATGTAATGCTGATTGCGAAAGTTACGAATGAATGACTGCTTGCTCCGCCTCCATCGGTGAAGAATCCTGGTAGAAAATTGTGGAGGTCATGTGATCAGCATCATGTGACTGTGACGCCGGGTACAGAATCAGCCTGGTGGAGTGTGTAGTGAGAAAGAGACAGGGAAAGGATAAAACTGGACACTCCTTCATGTTCGCATCTGCAGCATGAAGGAGGCAGAGAGACAGCTGATTGGTTGAACAGGTTTGGGTAATTGATGGTGATTGGTCATGTGGTTGGACAGTAGGTGGTGATTGGTGGAGGCTATTGGGACGGGACTCAGTTCTCAGACAGAGAGAGGGCCAGTGCTGCCTGCAGTGCGGCCTCCTCATCGATGCTGTAGTCCTGTACACACACACACACACACACACACACACACACACACACACACACACATACACACACATACACACACACATACACACACACATACACAGTGAGCAAACAATTTTAAAAAATTAGGACTTGAGCAATTCAGTACTAATATAATCATAAGACTATGTTTAGATTTGCAGGCCAGAAGTCACTCAATTCATGATTTATTATTTTTTTTACCATGTGACATCAATCAGATTTTTTTTAGTGCTGTCTAAACGCAAAAATCTGATGTTTTTCAGATCGGATCTGAGTCACTTTACTGTGTGGTCCTACATTGGATACATATCTGATAAGAAGTCATTGTAACTTGAATAAGAACTGCCAAAGGGGAATTCGTGTAACTTTTTGCCTCTGTGCATACAGCATGACATCATCAGTCAGCACCAGCAGTGCTTGGATTTCATAGCAGTGCTAGCAATAGCTGCTAAAACAGCTAAAGTGAGGTGTCTGGCTTTCCTTTCCCTACTTGTAGAAATACAGTTGACTAGCTGCTTGCCATGCTCCAAATCCAGAGCAGATTTTTGCGAAAAATCGCATCTTTCACTTGAAATAAGACATGGATGTAACTGCGTGCACATGTGTACCGTTTTCAGAGGACAGGCGTGTTTACATTGGATAGAATCAGATAGAAGTCATTATGAATGAAAACTGTTGCGGCTGCAAATCTGTTTTACCAAAAAAAAAAAATGCAATTGAGCAGTAAAGTGAACTCGGCCAAAATCATACCAGTCAATCAAACAAAAGATTTTTTTTGTTCTATTTATAACTAACTCACTCCTGTAGAGACATATACCGCTCTGTGTGTGTGTGTGTGTGTGTGTGTGTGTGTGTGTGTGTGTGTGTGTGTGTGTGTGTGTGTGTTCCAGTGCTCACCACAAATGTGTCGTAGGAAAACTTGTGCCGGTGCAGGAGGTGCTGCAGGAAGTTGGAGCTCTTGTAGCTGGGGTCACCCCAGGGCATGGCTGAACACACGGGACACACCTGGGTACAGCGGCACACAATCAACAAATGCACAAACACACACACACACACACACTTACAGCCTATTGTTAAATCTAGCCAAATGAGAAAACGCAGGGTGGCTGGATTACATGCTGGGTATCAGATGAGAACCCTCTCGGAGCAGGAACACAGAATGAAAAGTGACTCTCTGATTTGGTAATTCGCATCCTTGTTAACATGTTAAACAGCTTTTTCCTCCAAGTAGATTCGATTTGGTCTCACTTGTAATTGGTAAAAGTGACACATGTACAGATGGTGAAGCAGGCTTCATCAGCTGCCCAGCCGGCATGCTGCAGGGACGTGTTCGCACTCACCACTTTGTTGGGGTCATTGCGGTGGTTTTCCATGCAGTGCTTCACCAGCTCTTGTTGGTCCAGGTTTCGCGCTCCGCAATACGGGCACACGAATGTCGATCGGTTTGGAATATTGCTACAAGCAAGGAAAAAAAAAACAGTGTCAGTTTTTAAACAGCTCTCGGCCTTAGAAAACCCCTCTTCCATCTGGATAGAGAGTGAGAGTACAATACATATCTGTTTATTAGCATGCATCACAGTCTGGTACATCATATCACATCACATCACATCACAACAAGCAATGAGAAAGTTTGTAATGGACCCTTTATGGATCAGTTGTGGATCTGATCGTTGTGACACACTCGAATATGACGGTTTGTTTGGGATCTGCAGTAATCACGAATAGTACGAATCAAACATCATTCCAACTGAAAATCACAGTACATTGGCAACTTCTTAAAACTGAAAACACTTTTCCTTTTTTCATTAAAGAATAAAAAACAGGAAGCAATAAAGTACACTCTTGTTTATTCCCCCACACAGTGAGAATGTTAGTGTGGGTTGCACCATTAAAAAAAGATTCAAAATCATATAACTAAAATAAGCAAATACACAGGAAACAGGAAAAAAACGTTTATATTATATTAAGGCAAAATTTACTGGCATCATGCTGTTTCAAGGGCCAATATAAAATATTTTCATGCAAACATGATCATCATGAACAACCTGTTTAATGAGTTATAAATGTCTCGGAAATAAGCCAGACTTTAAACGTCCTTTAGGAATGGAAATAATTGAATAATTGAATGGATAGAATTGTGATTGTGTACAGTAGAAGAGTCTGACCAGGTAAATAAAGCATTAGTCAGAAAAGCAACCAAGGGGTCGGGGGTAACACTAAGCTGTTCACGAGACAACCAGGAGCCTGGACACTAGTGCTGGGAATCACCGCGAACCAGACGATACGATATCACAACACCAAGACGCTGACTCGATCTGTATTGTGATTCTATACCGTAAGTATCATGATTTTATAAACATTCCAGTCAGATTTTTTTTGTTTTTCAGATTTTGTTACAACTCTAAACAAACTACCAAGCAGGATGACGTGCTGCCTGCCAATGTGTGAATAGTTTAGAGAGTGCCACCTTTAGGATTATAGAGGAACAGCAGCATTCAACACCTCAAATGCAAACATATATAAATGAAAAATAAAATTGATTGATTGTCTCTTACGGAAGAGAGGAAACACATGAAAACCTATTCTGAATTTGCCAGCAAAGGGGCGAAAAAAGAACCCACCTATTCATCAAGTGATCAAATAGAATGGAACAAGTGACTGACGGTCGTTTTTTGTTAGATTGAGTAAACACTTAACGTTGAATGTCTGCTCTTGATTTGCGTCAGGGGTTTCACTTTGTGTGGGTGCAACAATCTGCGATGTCAAAGCTGAAAAGACAAATTCAAAAACACAACTGTGCAATACTAACAACCAGACATCAAACAGGTCAGCTGAGGAAAATAGCAGCAACCTTCACAAAGCAGGGCTGGAGGGATTGCATCTATTGTTCAAAGAAGACTTCAAGAGCAGATACATAAAAGGCCAAACCCCCAGATTGTACCACTCGCTACCAGCAAGTGTTAGAAGGCAAGATTGGAATTCACAAAGGTAATAAAAAGACGACCCACAACGGTTCTGGATCCAAGACAAACCTTTATTAAAGTGATGGAAAGTCCTGCCGTAGGCTTGCATGGCTGCTTTTGGAACAGGCTCACTAATCATTACTGATGGCAGCAGCGAAATGAATACAGAGGTCTGTTTCGTATGCCATTTTGCAGAGAAACACATCCAATCTAATTGAGAGGAACTCGCATGCAGCAAGACGATGACTAAAAACACACTAGTGCCAGCGCAACAAACGAGTTCGTCTGGGGAAAACAGTGGAAAGAACCTGCAGGACAAGTCTGGAAAAGCATCATAGAAGAAGAACGCAACGGTTATATCAGTGGGTGACTGGCTCGATTGGGTTATAGCAAGAAAACGATTTGCAAACAAATATTAAGTGTAATTTACTGTAATAGTCCCTTTTTAATACTTTTCAAACCTAAACATCGAGGGGTTGGCCCCCAAATGTGCTAGCTTCTAAGTTTAACTATTCTAAATGTAAAAAAATATATATACTGTAGTTTCATTTTCATCTTTGGATCTCAACACGAAGTTTCTTCAGTGTATGGGGTAGAAAAACAAAAGGCTTGGCCTTGCTGTTCCGATACTCTTAAAGAGGACTGAATTTACTGTCGTCAAGAAAAGACTTTGTAGCTTTGAGTCATGACCGCGTGAGCGAGCTTTTGCTAGTGAGATTATATTATCCACATTTTAATCAAAGCCCTGCAGGTATAAGTAGATACAGTAATGCAAGGTCCCGACTGAAAATATACTGTGGTTAACTGCAGTCAATATTTAAAGTAAAGATAAACTCTGAGGGGAAAGTAGCTACACTTCATGATATTCATCTAGCTCGGACACCTGCTATAATTTAATTTAAGGTTTCTTTTATGCTCTGCTTCTTATGTCAGTACAGTTTGTTTAATTATCTTTTGTGTAACCATACAGGTCATACAGTTAATTAATAAAACTCCCTGTGGAGCGTCTACAGACATTTACAGCAGAACAAGACATAACTTTCCTACAGAAATGCCAATAGCTTTAGGTTTGTGCCTGAATGTCCATATGCATTTACCTACAGAATGCTATTTGTGGAGCTGTATTTTAAAATGAAAGCTTTGCTAAGTCTCCATACAGTAACATGGAAATGGACATGGTTAAGAATTATACCACAGCCACTAGAGGGCCATAGAGACATTTTGGGTTTACTTTGTGTTCCAGTCATGACGTCCACGCCTATAAAGTCATTGGTGTGAGGAGATAAAACGTGAACTATTTGGAATTTAGTGCTACATTTGGTCGAAGCCGAACAGCACTCACGCTGAGAATGCCACCCTAACCGTGAAGCATGGTGGTGGTAGTGACAGAGCAATTCTACAAGAAAACCTATTCTACAGACTATTTTATATTTATAATATAATATAATATAATATAATATAATATAATACAATATAATACAATATAATCAAGATACTGTGCGAAGCAGACGCTACAAATTCTAATCATGTCAACTTCCATTTGAGTTTGTAACACTAGAAAAAGGTGGGAAAGTTCATGTGGGGTAAAGTCTAGACTTAATTTTTTTCCCTTTTAAAATAAAGTTTCATAGTTCATACATTTGGAGGTAGCATGACAAATAACCATATTTTATTACCTTATATAGTGAATGTTTACGATAATATTCACCTGATACTGACAGACATGCGACTTTCTGGCCACAGTCAAAGCGAATGTTATAAAATGCAACCCATTTTAAAATGTGCTTACTGACACATTAATGTCTCAACAGCTACATGATTAAAATAAAGTTTCAATAGGAAATCACACTCCAAGTTGAAAAAAAAAGTTATGTATACAGATATTCCATTCATGTAGCTATAATACTCAAGTTCTACATTACATTGTAAAGGTACAGTATTAGACATTGTGGGCTTTTTATAGTCTAACACTGTAATGAGCTGTGTGTGAGTGAGGATCCCTGAGCTTCAGTGCTGTAGACAGCTTATACTGTGCATGAATGCATTGTTCACTTCCTACACACACACACACACACACACACACACACACACACACACACACACACACACACACACACACACACACACAGGCTGAGATATTTGATGATTATAAAAAAGCAAAACCCAACAGAGACCATATTCATAGATAGTAACTTTAAAAAACTAAATTACCCCCTGCCAATTATCTGATCAAAGGAAACGCAGAAGGCTTCTGAGTGACAGAAGAGAAAAGCCCAATTATCAGGAAATTGCAAGTGATGTCACAGCTACAGTACTTGTGGCCTGGAGTCAAGAGAGCAAAACTAACCCTTGTCCCACGTCAGGAGTTTTATATGATGGGGAGAGTTAGAGTACAAAACATTGAGTACAAAACAAATTGGGGGTGAAATACGGGGCTGAAACGGATAACACATTAACCTGCAACCTGAAGTAGGATTTCTGTCAGCATCACATATTATATCCTGATTCTAACCCATAGGTTGTTATACTGTCTTTAATACCTGTTTATCCCATTACACTGCCACCTTGACGTAACCCTTAGATACCGAATGTTTTGAGAATTAAATAAGAATAATAATTAAAGAAGACAATAATAATAACCTGCTTACATTAGTATCTCTGGCCACATGCACACCATGTGGTATACTGAGAGCATTTCACATACGGATATTTTATCCTTCTGAGCTGAAATGTTTTTGAACATAAATATGGAAAATACCTTTGGTGCCTTTTAGTTGCAGCAGTTATACAGTTAAACTCATACCTCAATACAGTTACATTTCCATTTAGGCATTTGACAGACGCTCTTATCCAGAGTGACTTACAAAAAGTGCTTTGGAGTTTCCGTCATTGGACAGACACACTGGGTTATTATGTTAACAACTAAGTGCCATCAGTCAAACACAGTTGGGAATTTTTTTTTTTGTCTCTAAACTCTTGTGGCCATAGCCTTTGGAATCCAACTCGGACAAAACACAGAATTACACACATCTATTTTTTATTCACAATTTTTTTTTAGAGTGAATTTATTCCATAGGGGGCTACCTGTGACTTAAGACTTAAGTGGCTATCGTCATTGTTAAAGAAAGTGAACCCTTTGCACTTCTTTTTGACAGTCCTAGTACACCCACTATTTTCTTACTCTGTCTCAGATCCTATTTTAATGTTTTTTTTTTTTACTGTTAAATATGCGTACTTGTACAAGGAGCATTCAAGTCAAACTAGGACTTGATGCAAATGCTTTCTTGTTTTTTTTTAACCAACTGTCATTTACAAAAGATTTCACGCACAGTACATTGATGAAAATGGGGCATTTTGAATGGTGCAAACGTTTTAAAGAAGACCATACGTCCGTGATTGACAATCCGGCTCCGAGCCCACTGCACATGTTCCCGCGAAAATTCAGGAAGTGAAACGCATGATCCTTGGAAATCGATGGATAACTCGTTGCCAACTTCACTCCACACCCAATTATTCACCAACACCACTTGCACATTACAGGAACTCGTCTGGGAGTTATTACCTCATCCCCTGTACAGTCCTGACCTCACTCCAAGCCATTTCCACGTGTTTGGGCCATGAAAGGAATTCCTGGGAGGCCAGTGTTTCAGACATTAAGCAGGAAGTCCAATCATGGCTCTGGCGTACTGAGAAAACATGATGGTATCCAAGCACTAGTGAACCCCTGGGGCATTAGTGCATTAGTGTAGTATGAAATAAAGGGAGATTTTACTCTCATAACTGCGTTCTGCTATATTGGACAATCAAAAGTCCCTGTTTAACATGAACACCCCTCATATTATTAAATCAGGCCTTGTTAGCAACTGGCCAAAATGACTGATGATTCAGGATTTTATAAAGTTTTATAGAAAATAAAAGAGAATGATGATGAATGTACATCACACAGAGCAGTCAGTGACCTGCTAGAACACTGTAGTGGACAATGCTGTGTTTATTGTCATGGCAACTAGTCCTGTATAGCTTGTATAACAGATATTGCAATAAAGATGCAATATAAAATATAACCGTATAAAATCAGCCATAGTAAAAAATGACATTGCGTGTTCTGGGAAATGCAATGTAATTTTCTGGCCGTGATGCGGACAGGTGGCACAGGAGGAGGGGGCGTGTAGACTTTTCAACAGATACACAGCGGTTGCAAGGATCTGGTATTTAAAGCAATTACGTTGATGAATTGTAACACTGTACAGAGGAAGGAAATGAAGTCTATATCAGATTGCTAATTAGCGGGGTGAAAAGTAACAAGCTACATGTGCTCATATAACCGTATTTGAGTACATGGCTCTGCTTGTATATAATTAAATCATAGGACTTTTAGCTTTGCTACAATTAAGGCAACAAATGATTAGTCAGCAGAGTAATGTCTTACACAGAGGAGACATGAGGATCCCTGATAAACTGTTGCGTTAAATGCATATATATATATATATATATATATATATATATATATATATATATATACACACACAGCCTATAGGAAACACTCAGGATGATGTTAGAATAGCAAATCAGAAAAAAAAGGCTAGGTCCCAGAGGAGACGACTGTTACAGCAGGAAGAGCTCGTATCGCAAACTGTGACGAAATCAACCCCTAGAAAACTCACACACTAACATGTAGCATCAGCGCTAGATTCTCCTGACTCATTATTTCTAGCACTCATACTTTTATGATACGTTTTCTTTTCTTCCTTTTTTTAATTAAACAGGTTTCCCCTTTATCTCAAGTTATACAAACCTGACACTCTACAATACCTGGCTCTGATGTATGGTGGGACTGTGAACACAAACGCCATTGTTTTACAGCTATTTGGTGACTGATCACACACCCTGTGCGTTTTTAGCTAAAGGAAACAGCTGTCTCATTCATCACCTGCACTGGGACTGTGGGGCCAAGCTCCCCCTCCTCTCACTGTAAAGCAGTTTTTTAGACAGCGCGCACACACCCACACACACACACACGCATATACACATACACACACAGTAGTGATCTTACCTGGGAATAGGCTGTGATGTGGGAACCACAGGCATGAACTTTGGGCAGTTGGCCATCTGTTCCTGCACCTTTGTGCAAGAGGTGATGTGTGATCTCATTTTGATCAGCGTGATCTAATGTAAAGGAATAAAAGAAGGGAAAAAAGGTTGAGCTAAAATAGTTAGCAGAGGCTGTCAGGGGAATAATAATAATAATAATAATAATAATACCAATAATAATCATGAGTTTCAAGGAAAAAAGAGGTAATTAGGGATCAAGGGAAAAAGGGATATAATGGTCTAGGGTCCATAGAGATACAATTACAAAAGTTAAAAAGGATGTCTAGCGATTGTGTGCCTGGAGTTTGCATGTTCTTCTCATGCTTGAAGGTAAAGTAAGTGGCATTTCCAAAATTGCCCAAAGTGTGTAAGGGAATGATTGTGTGTGTGCTTAAGAGCCCTGTCATGGATTGCCCAGGGTGAACCTTGGGTCATTCCCTAAGTCCAGTAAAGAGAACTAGTGAGAAGGAAAAGGTTAAAAAGGCAAGAGATTTGACCCGTTGCAGTCAAGTCAAGTCAGTTTTATTTATATAGCGCTTTTAACAATTGACATTGTCGCAAAGCAGCTTTACACAATCAATAGAAGTAAGTTTGTATGCAATGTGTATGAATCAAAATGATAAGATTGTCCCTGATGAGCAAGCTGAGGGCGACGGTGGCAAGGAAAAACTCCCTGAGATGGTAATAGGAAGAAACCTTGAGAGGAACCAGACTCAACAGGGAACCCATCCTCATCTGTACCAGTCCGTCTCTGGTATATCCTTACGTACCTACCCAGCCACCTACATATTTTTTTTTTTACATTTAGTCATCCTTTGAATTTATATAAATTATACAACAGTCTTCAACTGTGTTAAAATCATGTTTCTTCTTTAATAATGTTCTGTACAATTTTAGGCCATAATATTAAATATTGTTCACCTAAAACAAATTCTTTGTTAATGAACATACAAGATGATTTTCTTTCTTGTGTTTTTAATTTCTGGTGTAATGTTTGATCCTCACTGTATTCCAACATAGTGATCGGAAAAAGGAAAAACATCATACAACACAAAAATTTTGAATACATGAAAAGATTAAAATGAAAAAAAAAACAAAGCTGAGAAATAAGGAAAAGCTAGTGGAAAAAAAAGATTTAAAAGAAAACAAAATGTAACCTTGAAAATGAAAGGTTTAAAAGTCTTTAAAAGAGTAAAAATGTTATGAAGCAAATGAGCACATACACAAAAAGGAAAAAAAAAAGTTTGAAAGGTTTTACAAAAAAAAATAAAAAATTACTTTAAAAGGGAATAAAAGCAAAAAATTAAAAGCATATTAAATAGGACAAAACCAAAAGTGTGTGTGTGTGTGTGTGTGTGTGTGTGTGTGTGTGTGTGTGTGTGTGTGTGTGTGTGTGTGTGTGTGTGTGTGTTAAAAGAGACTAACTTTCTTGCTGCACCCTCGGCATGGTGCTTTATAAGAAGAGAGCTGTTTTTCCACGCTGGAAGATTTGTCCACTTTCTTGGGGTCGAAAGGCATGCGGCACAGGGGACAGAGAGGAGACGTCACCTGAAGACATGGCTGAAGGCAGTCTCCACAGAACCTAAACACACACATACACACACAGTAGTTATGAGTTAGTAGAAAAGAGAACATCATGACTTTGCTAATCAGTTACTTGGCTTTAAGTGCTACGACTTGGGACACAATAATCAGCCAAGCCTAAAAGGGTAGTTAATAGTTATATAAAATATACTGTATACTACAATAAACTCGTACATGATGGCGTTTGCTAAAATGGTTGCGCATCCAGTATGGATGAGGTTTACAGATTTTACAGATGAAGCGTGCTACAGCTTCTCTGCAGATCCCCCGCAAAACCGAAGTTCCCTGAGCGTATGCAGAATTCAGACAAGATACTTCATGAAGCCGTGACTCAGTGGAGGAGGGGGGGGGGGGGGGGGCTTGGGGGGGTAGGAGGAAGAAGAGCGCAGGCTGGGTGCCCTTTCCTGACAGATGAGCCTGGGGTTTATGGGATTGCTAAAGCAGAGATTTATTCCAGGTTGCTGGAGACGGGTGCTGCAGTTTTGCGCACACGTTCACTCTGGGGCTCGCACTGGGTACAGCTCCCTCAATCACTGTCTTCAAAAATATATGTATACATTTATTATGCAGCAACCAATAAAAAAAAAGACTGAGGAGTGGAACGAAAGAGGGGGGGAGAAGAAAGACGGGAGCGGGCGAGAGAAAACTGAGACAAGAAGGAAGATAATGTATGAGCAAGATCGTCCCGATTTTCATGGAGAAATCACTGTTAAGATCTTTTTCTTTTCTGTCAGTGGTCTCATGCATCACAAATATCTCATGCATCTTTCATCCCCTTGAAGTAACCTTAAGCTATAAGAATTTTGCCCAATCTGGTAAAAAAGTGAAAAAAAAAAAAAAAACCAAGATGCTGATGGAAAAACACACAACTACAAGCATGCACAATCATAGTGAGACTAATTAGAAAAAAAAGAAAAAAAAAAAGACTTCAGCTTTGACAGGGAGCATAAAAATTGGACTTTAGAGCAATGGAACAAGTTCATGTAGTCTGCTTTCTTTCTTTCTTTTTTTTTTTAACGCCATGCTTTTTTAACTTCTATGGCTATATTCATGGCGAGAGTCAGTTTTTGTTGTTCAATATTAAACTAGATAAGATGTTACATGATGAACACTGTGGTGATTTTTTTCTAGATTGCAAAAATTTGTGTAGTTTTGAGTTTTGAATTTTGAGCGTCTTATTCTGCATCTTGTATACATTACTTGCTCCTGCCCATTCTCCACAATTAGGCATCAGGTGGTGTAAGATCGAGGGGAACGGGACGGGGTGTGGGAAGCAATTGTTCTGCCACCTTTTTCAAACTCGGCCCCCGTTCACGACCACTTCTGTATAAGCGCAAATAATATTCAACTATGAATCCTTTTTCGTTCTCACGACAATAAAATGCACAACACAACTTCCGTTTCACTCCCGGGAACATGTGTGGTTGGAGCATCGCCTCGCTGGTCAATGCACATGCGCGTCCGAGATGCGAGAGTCTCAGTGTATTTCTGAATATTATATTTTGGTGCGTAGCGTACTTGTTTCTTGTGTTAGTGTTAGAAAAAGAAGAGAACACTTTTGTGAACATCAGTGGGACTGCCTTATTTACCAAGTACCAGAGGAAAGAGTAAAACCTCAACGGGAGCTTTTCTTTTAGCTGCCATAAGTCATTAGCTCTTACTGTGAGCGACTACTTGATCCAGGAGCAGCGCCGTGCATCATGATGCTAAAACTCTGCATTCGGTTTGGCCTGAAACTCCTTTCATTTTTCAGTTTAATATCTGACTCTAACACTGTCTCGCTCCCCTTTGCTTTGTTTATACTCATTCATTTGCTCATTCTCTCTCTGGACCACATTGCTCCTAAAGTTGGGGCATGATGACATTTGCCATAGCTCTGACTGTGAACGCCTATTACAGAATCGACAAGCCAATTCACAGACACTTAAACACTGTACTTATAATACTACACACTGTAGCTTTAAGTCTCAGTGTTCACGGATTCCTCATTGGGCTTGCTTACTTTTTTCGTGCATTTCTCCTGATCCACTGAGACCGGCTCCAGGGCCAGACTAGAGTCTGAACGCTTAAGAGTTAGAATCATAACAATAAACTGTGCACCACATTTCTTTCTATTAGGAAATATGCAGTGTTATCTGGGATGGTATTTTTATGGCACTCTCACTAGGAGTTTGGCAAGGTGCTCTCTCTCTCTCACTCACTCGCTCTCTCTCGTCTCTCCATCCTGCCATATCTCATTTCACCTCCTCCCTCCTCTGCTTGCAAATTTCATTTTAAATTAATATCTGGTAGTGCACGTGGGTAAACAAATTTACTTTATAGATTCGCTTTTGTGTACTGCTGACTTGAGGCCATGTCTGTCAATTTAGCTAATGTTGTTACTCGACGCGTCGATGATGAATACGTTGTTGTAAAAATACTGTTATAAAGTCTTCCATAAAATATTGTGATGCTATTACATGGATGGTCCGTCTTTGGCTCTCTAATATAGTTTTAGTATTATGCTGTTATAGTTATTATATAATGTGCCGTTTTAGATTTAAATGCCTGAGTGAGCGGGAAAGCACTTCTTTAACCGTTCACTTCTTATTGTGGCTTCTAATCATCTCTCGCCGATTGTTTGTTTAGTCTGCGTCAGCCTATGCAGGTGTTTTCCTACATCGATGGCCTGTGTATATAATGGGATCTCTGCAAGCAAGTAAATAGACGTCAACAATGCCCTTTTTCACTCTGACTCAAGGTTAACTTAAGATTAACACCACTGACATAAATAGGGATGCACCGATACCACTTTTTTGGAAAACGAGTATGAGTACGAATACTCGCCGATACCGATACCAAGTACTTAATAAAAACATGATTTAAATTTACAGGTAACAGCTTTGGTCATATAATAAAAAAAACAAAACAAGGGACTAGTTTGGAATTAAGAACATTTATTTATTGACTTCTCCCCGCTCTGAGCTGCAGCCGGGGCCTGGGGGCGGATACTCGGCGCTTGTGATTAACCCCTTACACGCCGCTCAAACAGACATTTCTCAGACCGTGTAATCGGTCCCTGGTATCGGGGGACTTTTAACGAGTACTTTAGAAAATGTGGTATCGAGGCCGATACCAGATACCGGTATCGGTGCATCCCTAGACATAAACCATCATTTTTATAAAAATTTACTTCAGTCTCAGGGAAAGTTGAATTACTTCCAGGTCCCGACTATCGCCGATATATTTGTGGTTCATCAAATGAAGTAACAGGTCAGGAACGACAGAATCATTCGAACCGTACCAGGAATAGAAAGAAACAAAAGTATTGAACATAATGATCCAAACAGTGGGCTCATTACTAGAGGAAATGCCTTCTGTGTGCTAATGAAGCAAGAGCAGTGTGCGAGTTAAACCCGACAATCAATTTCACACTAACGTGGCTCACGAGGCCACAGTGGAGGAATGACTACAGACCAGAGAAGATGCGCCTCGCAGTAATCATGAAAATGAATAGTAACAGTAATGGAAATTTATAGGCTGGTAGAGAGAGAGAGACAAAGAAAAAAAACGTCTTGAAGGTTATTTCCATCTCAGTCTCTCGCACATCCTTTGAACGGACTCCAGTTAGACACTTCAATCAGAGCCGTCGTCAGTCCTTCGGCAAGATCCTTTCTTCATTAAATGCTCTTTAAAGAAGAAAAGATTAGCAACACAATCGGATAGTATTCAGATAAATGATGCGCTAAATCGTACAGGTCAAAGACGAATGCAGGAAAAATAAACTTCATTTACAGTACGCGTATCGTGTCCTCAAGTCCTACTCAATTAAAAGTACAATTGTCGACTCGGTAATGAAATGTAATTGATTGTGTGGACATTTTGTTTGGTTCGCTCTTGCATCTGACTTAAGTCAAAACTTCTTCTAACACGTGTTCAACCTTTCTCCAACACACTGCCAGGACAATATATGTTCAGGGAGAATTCAAGGCTGTGCTCCAAAGATCATGCTGCACGTTAAACAGTATGTATAAATATCGCCACCAAATGTGTCCGTTCACAGTATCGCTCATCATCTATACCGCTTAATCCTGTATTCAGTGTCACGGGGGGCCTGGAGTCTATCCCAGGAGACTTAGGGCACAAGGCGGGGTACACCCAGGACAGGGTGCCAATCCATCGCAGGGCACACACTCATTCACACACTACGGGCAATTTGGGAACGCCAATTAACCTAACCTACATGTCTTTGGACTGTGGGAGGAAACAGGAGTACCCGGAGGAAACCCACCAAGCACAAGGAGATCATGCAAACTCCATGCACACAGAGACGGGAATCGAACCCGGACCCTGGAGGTGCAAGGCGACAGTGCTAACCACTACACCACCGTGCCGCCTCACAGTATTCAATTGAAATAAAATCTAAAAAAGTTTACTGTACAGCAATTTTATTGACTGATAATAAAACAAGGCATCAGTACAGTCATCTGGATGTACAGTAGATTTATATTCCTAATTATATACTGTATCTGGAAAATTGTAACATTTAATGCAGTATTTCAGGATAGTATCTGGATATTTAACTAAAAGAAAAGCTTAAAATTTTGGACTGCTGTAATCAGCCTGCTACACTCGTCTCTAGTATTAAGCTAGCCGAATAACTTTAGCTAGCTAAATCAATTAAAACAAAACGGTTGTGTCTGGCCACTAAAACACACAGCCACAGACAGATGCATCTCTTCTACAAATTGCCGAGACGTTATCCATCGATTTTCAGGCGTTCAGATTTCCACTCACTCCATGTTCACGGAAGCAACCGCAGCAGGCTTCGAGCCACCTCGGCCGGGATCATCATTCGCAGATGTATGGGCTTCTTTAAAATGTTTGTGGGATTTGGGAATATCTAGCAAATGAAGGCATAAAAACAATCTACATTTAGAGAAGCACAGTGCGGTAATGAGACTCAAATGTTTAGCTGAGTCTCATTACAGCACTGTGCTTCTCTAAATGTAGATATTTCATCACAGGCCCAGGTTTGACATGAACATTCCAAACACAACTAGTTGTCTGTTAGTCGACTATAATTTCTCTACAGCTAACACTGCTTCCTAACTGGGTAACTTGTACAAATTCCACAACCTGAAAAAAAAAAAAAAAAAAAAAAAACACATGCAAAAAAATTTAATAAAAAATAGCTCAGTTTCAGCCCTGAGTGGATTTCCTCTTGTATTCCTCAGTCTGTCTCTTTCCTGATTGGTTGTCAGCGTTTGCCTTTCACGGTGTAGACAAATTTTTATGCCTAATGTAGGATGCAATGATGTTTAACATATCAGAGCTGATGTAAAACTGTCCAGGCAGGCTGATTGTGAATTACTGCTACAGGACTGTCGAGATGAAAAATTTCTGATTTTCTATTTGCCCGATATATTGATACTAATGAATTCTCACATCTGATTGATCAGAAAGTATTGACTGATATTGAAGAAGTTTTGTGGTGAAGGATATGTCTTGTAGAGGTTTGAGGTAATCAAACAAGCCCCTGCTGATGAACACTGGTGCTTGTGTAGGAACACATTTTAACTTGGGTAGAGTCCTCATAATATAAATATTCAAAAAATAACATTTTTGATTTTCAAACCCAAAATTTTTAATGTAGAAATTCAATAGTTAAGCTAATTTAGAGGTAGATGCATGGGTTAAATTGCCGCAGCTGTTGTTACTGTTATTAATCTTCTCTTGGTATTCAGTTATCAGTAACTTTACTTTTAATATTTAATAACCGTTTCCTCAAAGCTTTAATTAGGTTATTTTTTCAATAAAAAAAAAAAAACTTTTTTTTAACTCACATCGGCTTTATCATATGTGTTAAATGGCTACACACCATAGAGATTGAGGGGTGGTAAGGGCGGGATTGAGGTAAGGGTGGGGTAGGGTCCTCTATGATCCTACAGGTGGTGTGCTTTAAACTACTTACACATTGGCAGACTGTTTATCATGTGTGGTTAGAGCAAATATTTGCTAAGTTTCTATTATCTTAGTTAATATTTGTAATAGTATTCAGAATTGTAATGATATCAGAAAAAAAAACTATTTGGGATATTTTAAAATAAGGATACCTGCCTAAAAAAAAAAAAAAAGAAGAAGAAAAAGAAGAAGAAAAAAAAGAAAGAAAAGCAATTCGACACATCGGTATCGTGATCATATCGTATTGAGAGATCGCTGGTGATTCCCATCCCTATTAAACACACCGGCGTGAGACAGCACTGGTAACAGTGAGACAGGCGGAAGGCAAGTAGGATGAAAAAATAGGTCAGGAACTGATGTGTTTAATAACAGAATTTAATCTGTGCTGATGTTCTGTTTAAACAATGTTTAAACAAAATTTTACAAAATGTTAGTTTAACATTAAATCTTAACCTGATAAAAGAGCTGTAAGTATCATTATATTCATTATATCACTGTACTTGAATCTGTTACAAAGAACAGCCAGAGTTTGATAAAAATCAGTAATATTTCATGATTGGAATTTCTCAACATACACTGTTATCTGTTCCCTGGTCATGTGGTCATATGTTCCCTGGTACAGCAAAATCCGTGGGGGTAAATTGAGCCAGAGATTTCTCATTATTTGGCTTAGCAGCATGGTTCTCAGACAAAATGGCAGATTGCAGATGATGTGAAAGCAAGAGCTCTATAGCAGACAGTAGTGCTGACTGCAAGGCGAATTTACAGGCGTACATTTATGTGCTTTTTTTTCTAATATGTTAGGATTTTGTGCATTTTGTTTCTTCGTAACATTGAAAACTGGTGAAGAAACTAATGTTTTTTGCTGATGTAATGTCACTGACTATAGAAAACAACGTATGTGGTGAACGTGCCACAGAATAACTACCTGGTTGCAAGGTGTGTCAATTTTTATTTATTAAAAATAACAAAAATGGCACATTGCTCTAGTGTGAGAAAAATAAAACACTTCTAGGATATGCTGTACTGTTAGTCCCCGACTTATGAACGTGCTCCCGCAAAGGAACTTGTCCGTAAGTCTGATTTGTTCTTAAGTCCGACAAAGTGAGTCTTATATGCCTTCGACACGATACAATGTAAAGCACACCAATCCACGTCTGTCCCCTTTCCCCACACTGCCATTGTGTGGCCAAAAACTCTAACCGCACCCAAGCAAATGAATCTCACATGAATCGGTGTCGTCTCTGCACCTTTAAATCGCGAGGGGAATCCCGGACACTATTATGTCTCAGAGCTGTTTTCCACTGTATTGGACTGTTTTGTTTAGGATATTGCGAAAATTGGGATTATTCACCATCAGGACAGTCAGGACACAGGACAGTCATTCCCCCCCCCCCCATCCCCCCCGCGCAGACACATACAATGTACTGGACTTTGGACATTTTATATATTTTATTCACTACCACACTGAACATTGTATATAATTGTAAATATTGGCACCTGGTGCACTGCAGTGTCTGCTTTATGTACAATACACACAAGTGACTTCCGTTAAATGGACTGGAAGTAGAACGACGTCCGTTCGGATCTCCAGAAATTCCTAAATCAAATGTTCCCTAGTCGGGGTCTACCTGCATTTAAAAATACACATCTTCGGTTATTAAATGCTGATCACTTTGGATCGCATCACATTACCAGAAAAAAATTGATCCAGCTACCAAAATCAAACCGCATCCTAATGTCTAGGTTAAAGACAATCGTATTGATGTTTTGTGCTTTATTTCTCTCTGCAAAGTTATAACACTACTTCAGATGTATCCACACTGAACCAATTGTGGAAGACTATATCAATCCTACACACTCACTCTATCTGGATCACACTGTACCACAGTCAGCCAAAAAATACTGCTGCTAGCTGAGGCTGCACTGAGAAAAAGGTTGACAGGCAGAAACATGAAAAGAGACATCTGAAGGCAGGATTTCTATACGCAGCTCATGTGAGAGACAGGAGAAGGGAACACACCGTCTATACTAAGTGACAGTACTCACACATACACGCTCTAAAGAACAGCTGAAAAGTCCGAGTGTGAGAGTTAAAAAAAAAAAAGTATGAAATCCCAGTGAAATCCCACTAAGACTACTTTTGGGGATGGGGGAAGGAAAAAAACAAAACAAAAAAAAAAACACACACACACACAACGGTCTATAAATTATACAGAATCAGAAATTAGTAACCTCTGTAAAGCATGGTACTGATGCCTTTGCCCTTTCTACACATACACAAACATTATATTTAAATAAAAGCCTTCTCACTAATGGTCTCGGAACCTTTGGCACCATCGTACGTCAACAACGGGGAAGT
Source organism: Clarias fuscus (assembly GCA_030347435.1). Classification (NCBI taxonomy): domain Eukaryota; kingdom Metazoa; phylum Chordata; class Actinopteri; order Siluriformes; family Clariidae; genus Clarias; species Clarias fuscus. The sequence continues at coordinate 9,989,252 of CM059228.1, forward strand.
CAGACTGGCTGCATCTCATAAAAAAACAAAACAAAACAAAAAAAAAACAGAAAAGTGTCAGTGTCAATTTCTGCATTAATGCTGCACAAGCACTTTGCAGTATCACTCCATGCATACAGTACTTTATGCTTTATTAATTCTTGTTGAGTAATGAGAGACTCAGCTGATGTTTCTGGGTCACTGCAGCTCCAAGCTCCTTTTACAGCCCAGCTGTTAGAGCTGTGTGTGCATTTAGCTGTCGACTATATTTTACTAATATGTTAAATAATAAGACTAAACACAGGCAATACTTGACTTTAGAAACGGTATGGTGATGAGACTCTTACCGCAGTACGACAGTTGAATGGTACAAACATTTTAGAGCAGGCTGTAAATTATGATCCCGGCCGAGATGGCTCGGAGCCCACTGTAGTCGCTCCTGTGAACGTTCAGCAAGTGGACTGCCTGATCCTTGAAAATCAGCAGGTAACTTGTCACAAACTTGTCGAAGAGATGCATCTGTTTGTGGGAACTGTACACACAATTATTCACCAACACCACTTGTATATTACATGAACCCGGATGGGAGTTACTGCCTCATCCCCTTGTACAGTCCTGACCTCGTTCCAAGTCATTTCCACATGTCTGGGCCATTAAAGGAGTTCCTGGGAGGCCGGCGTTTCAGCCAGATCATGGCTCTTTTTGCACCATTCTGTGACACGGTTGTGTCTAGCGGTTTCGAAAATACTCACTGACACAGTGAACCAAGCCACGATTAAGGTCAAAGATCACACATTTCCTTCATACTGATGTAAGATGATGTAAGAAGCTCCTGACCTCAGCCTGATTATATGCATCGCCACAGGATCGGTTAATCATTATTCCCTTTCTAAAGTGCACAGTGAATACAGTGAATTTCGTGCCACCCTGTCAGTATATGTGTACGAGTTTCATTATTATTTCTTCCCTCAATCGCATTCAGTAAAAATGACTATATACAACTCTAGAAAACAGCACTACACACATACACATGGGTAAAAGCGCTTCCTCAGCAGAGTGCCAAGATGACGGCGTCCATGTGTTTTTGTGTCTCATCCTCCTCTGATTTTCTCTCCGTAACTTCACGACTACTCTGGCCTTCAGCACTCAGAGACCTATAAATTAATTACAGACATTAGTGGGGCTGATAAACAGATAAACAAGTGTGTGTTTATGCTCCATGCAGACTATAAATGAGGTTCAACTAGTGCGCTGATGATTAATTTAGTGCTCACTGAGCCTTTCATCCTATGCGTACGCACAGATGGAAAATAGCTTTTAAAACCTTGCCAGTACACAGTCTGAGGGAAAGCAGCGTGGCAGATGCCAAAGTGTCGCGTCTCGTCTATGAGCGAAATGCAAGCGCTTGCTTTCTATTTTTTTTTTTTCTCAAATGAATTAAGCAGGCTCTAATTAGACAAGCTGAACTGTGGATCATTTAGCTCTACGGGACAAATAAAGTGGTAAATGATGGCACCCTTGAGGTTTGCTTCCATAAACAGCCTTGTTTGGAACCGAGTTTCAGACGCGTACTCGGTTAGTCTGTGCCGTGAGCAAAGCCCCTCTCGTTTCCCACCTTCATCAGCATCTCTCTCTCTCTCTCTCTCTCTCTCTCCATAATAGCAGTCACACTTTGCCCTCTCATTCTGCCGTAGTGAATAATTCAGGACCCCCCTCCCGGATGCATACTGTATATTTTCACGCAGCGGGAGAAAATTTCCTGATGCTGGAAACGTCAGCTTGGCTGAAAATGGCTTCCTACTCAACATAAAATGAACCAGGACGCTCACAAAGGACCCATGAGAAAGTGAGAGAGTGGGAGGCTTCGCTGGTAGATGAAAATAACTTGACTAAGCTAAAATGAAAACTAAAAATTGTGTTAGAATTTTTTTGTTGTTGCTTAAAATAAACCATTTACTTTGAGCATACTACCATCATTACAAACTACTTCCATGTCAGTGGAAAAAAAAACATTATACAAACAAGATGATGCTCAAACAAAGCTCAGGAACAGATGACAGATAAGGGAGGCAAACAAAACCATGAACCAAAGACAGATAGAGTCTTTTTACATTTACACTTAATTACTAATATTTAAAGATAAAAGCCTTCCATGTTCTGCATCCTCATAAATAAATCAATAGTGTGTAATTTTCAGAATATAAATCCATCCTCATACATTAGTGCTTTTTATTACAGTTATCTCCTAAATAGTATAAGTATTGATTTAAAATTGTTTACATTTTGACCAATAAAACGATCTATAAAAATAAAGGTAAAATAAGTTCTGTCTATACGATTGTTAGAACTCGCTCTATCAATGATATCTAGGGCTATAGCTATCCAATATTTTCATAATCGAGTATTCTACCAAAATTTTTTATCAATTAATCAAGTAATCAGATAAAATGTACTTTTGCTTAATTAAACAAATTTTTTATTTAAATATTTTACATATTAAATGTAAAATATATAAGAGAAACAAAGATTAATTATTTTTTTTTTTTTTAGAAAAATCTAAAATAAACATCATTATTCACAACAGGAATAGCTTAAAGTTGACTGAGATGAATTAAGTGCATTACAGTGCCATACGTGCGCCAAGTCTGAAATCAAAATCAGTGACGGCCGGTCAATACGAGGTGCAGGGGCGCCGCCCCCCTTAAAGTTAGGCAGACAAGAATGCTACTTTAACATGTAATTATTTAACGTAATAATTATTTACATTATTTGTGAACGACCCGGGTTCGATCCCCAGGCCGGCATGTCTCATGTGCTGACAGCACCAGCAATTTCAACAAACTAAAAAAATTACAGTTCTGCTTATTTAAAATTGGACACATCATCACTTAAAAAATTGATGTAATTGTTGTAGCAGTTGTTGGGAATCGAACCCGGGTCTTTCGCACGGCAGGCGAAACACTTACCACTGAGCCACCAGCGCTCTATAGAGTTTTACTTAGTGGAATTTTAAGGTGACGGTTACTGTTACTCACGTACCTACGATTACTTAAAATATCAAAAGGTTCTGAATACTCAAAAAGGTCTATTAACTTGACCTAATTGCAATTATTTATGTTAACGGTACTCAATGTCTTTAATTACTTTGAGCATTAGGGTTTACAGTGTATAATAAAAGGGAAGCCGATGTCAAATTTGCTATTTAATGCTCTCACGCATTTACTCTGTCCGTTATTTTTTGCCAAGCCAACTCTCTTTCTTTAGCCGATGCAGCCGTGTTGCTTTTTTTCATTATTATTGGCTTAAATTCTTCATATGCTGCTTTTAAACCTCCAACTCCGCCTCTGTGAAGTATGCCGCTCTCTTTTTTAACCCAGCTTTCTGAATACCCCCTTGGGCTCATGTGATGTAAAGAAACACCGATCGATGTAAACAAACACCGGCACCAATAGATATTAATTAGAAAAGCTAACCTGAATATTTGTGCTGGAATTTGTTTATATTTTCACTCCTGAAATAACAGCACTGAAGTGAATTTTAACACGCTGGAGTCGTTTTAAGACAAAAATTCATCTTTATCTGTGATTCACTCTCCGATCACTGAACAGGGAGTGTATTTGGCTGACGATGAATGTGTAAACAAGGCGTTAGATACTCGATCAAATTTTATTTCTTTGTACAGTATTAACAAGTTAAGAAGAAAGACAGGCAGACATGTACGTGTGCTTCAACCTGAAATAATAATAATAATAATAATATCACTGATTACATTGAAGCTGATCAGCTTATTTTTTTGCTTTAACCTTTTAAATAAACTCTTTTCCCATCAATGACCAGTACCAAGGCTAATTCTCAATAATACGAGCTTAAATAATTCAATAAGTATGATTGACCAGTTATGTTATGATACAGAGAAACATTCAGCACATAATACTACTCTCTTTGCTACTTCTTTGTGCTATTTAGGAGAAGGTTGCCTGGGTAGGCAGCATTTTATGTTCCCGAAATAAAGACTGTTCCAGCAAAAAGGACAGCTGCCTCCCTGATCTCCTAATTTTAGAGAAATGTGAAGGCTGTGTCATGCATATCGTTCAATGTGGAGGTAATGTCATAATTCTATACACTGGACAAATATCTGAATGCCTTAAAATAAATAAATAACTAAAAACATGGATGGGCGACAAACCAGTTTTAGTACATTAATATAGTCTTGGAATAACGTCATAAACTCTGAGACAGAGTCAGGCAGTCGTGAGGTGGAAGTGAAATATCAGTGAAGCACAGGCTTGAGTGTAATTAGAGTTGTACAGGATGTTAATTGCTCGGTTGCGAGTGACTGCGTGTGAGTTATGATGCAGATCGCTTTAGGAGAGGAGGAGATCAAGGCAGGACACATGGAGCTCAAATCCAACTCAAGCCTCTGGCATTTACTGTGTAAGACTACAAGCACTCAGCCAAATCTCAGTCCCCTTGGAGCTGTGCAAGTGTGTGAGTGTGTGTATACACACACACACACACACACACACACACACACACACACACACACACACACACACACACACACACACACACACACATCAATCAGCCCCAACACGAACACCACTGCCAATATCGACAGGACTCACCAGGGAGCACCTGATACAACATCATGACAAGTGCTGATTCGACTTGTATTGTGATTCTGTAAGTATCATAAGTTTATAAATATCTATATTCATTTGGATATTCATTCTATAGCACATACTGTAGATACATATACATTCTACGAGGTGGTAGCAAAAAGTTTCGAGACTAGTTTTGTAGCCCGCCAGCAGATGGCAGCACAAGGCTCCACACACAGTCACAGGGAGCACCGACCTTCATAAGTCAGCGTGCCAAAAGACATCATCCTGTGCACATTAGGAGCTGATGCTATTCTGACCATGTGCGTTACCACGTCTGCTGTTTCATGAGTCGGCAAGTTTATTTACATATACATATATATTTTACATTTTAGAGAGAGAGAGAGAGAGAGAGAGAGAGAGGTGATGAGATGCTGGAGTGATCATAGCAGGCAAAAGGGAAGATAAAGAAGTAGCACAAGGAGGGTGTAAGTGTGTGTGTGTAAGTCGAAGAGTGCGTGTGTGGACAGAGATAGATGAAGAGACACCGATTAACAAAGACAAAGGTAATGGAGTGAAGACTAGGCAGAGCGTAGGAATATGCTTATGTATATAAAAAATAATAACACAGCAAAATAGACAGACATACAGACCTTTTCATGCGTCAAGGTGTTAATTCTTGTGTAAGATTAGGAACGGTTTATAACTTTTGTATTGTAGAACTGCGGGCAAAAACAGTTCCGTTCCACCGCTACGGTGCTGCTTGTGTGGAATCGAGAACCGAGGATGTTTTGAGCTGCGTTCAGATTTGGCTTCCAAAAATTACGTCAGTCTTTACACAGGGAATATAACATGTATTTAGAGACGGGGCCATGCAGCTGCCTAAATTGATTTTGTTTGGCTGCATTATTCAGATTCTGGAAACGGTTGGATGGCAAGCTTTAAAATAAACATTGAGTAGGTCTTCGGTTTGTAGCCAAGATATGAATAGACACAACTGCAATTATCATTATGCATTAATCACTGTAAAATTGGCTTAGTTTAACAAAACGGCTTCCCAACCCATTATCTAGAAACATTTGCTTCACCACATCCTGTTTTTTTTTGTTTTTTTTAATATAGTGAATATTTATATCAAGTTTAATTGAGGTAATGAAAATCTTGTGTATGTTTTTAAAAATTGCAATAAAATGTTATTTTTTAGTGCAAAATTCATTTTCAATGTTAATTTACCAAATTAATAAAACTAATCCCTGCTATTTTGTTAATATGGTGCGAACTCAAGTGGAAAGAAAACATGTGCTGTGAAGGAGAAGCTGACCAAACACTCATTTGCAACTCTTACAGCGAGCTTTATTCACTAAAAGTCTGATGGAGAGAATTCATCTCCTTGACATCAATTCAAACAACAAATTATGTCACTTAAGTGAATGCAATGTAATAATCAGAATAGAAGAGAGGAATAAGGAATATGAATTAAAAAAAAAATCACAATACTCATGTCACAACTAAATCAGTACTGAGCAGTTATCATTCAAAAAGTATTTAAGTAGCTGGTTTAGTGACGACCTTTTTCATTGTTTTCTCTCATGAGTACATAAAGGGATATGGTTAATTCACAAATCAGCAAGAACATTCCGCACATTTTTTTTTTTTTCAACTCGGTGCCTCGGTCCCGAGGGACATGCTGGGTCAGTGGGACAGGACACTGCTCAGTAGTGAACGGAGCGTGAGGGTGAAAGCCGCTGGAGAACACTTGACTGTTTTCAGACATAATTGGATTCTTTATTCAGGTCATGCTTTTAATGGGAAATGAAGGTGGAGATATCAGGCCTATGATTCAGCTCCCACTCCTTGCTGACCCAGGAAAGTAGCTGTTATTCCAGCAGTGCAGGCTGTTTCAACTCCTACACAAAGACATAAATGAGGACACCACCAACAAGACTGAGAGACACAAAGACAGAATGATCTCTTGAGGTGTAAAGGCTTCCTACTCACGGATCTTTAGCGCGGAGTTCACATGACAGCAGATTGCATATTCGCATCTCGACACTGAATGGCGGCATTTCCCATTTCCACATGCAAGATGGTTGTGCCCTATCCCATAGATAACAAAATGTGAGGGCTGAGGGTTAACACAAGCTGCTGGTCACAGGTCACAGCTGCTCTTCACAGATCTGTGCCATTTCATATTTAGGGTTCAAATAAGAGACTGAACAAATAACTATGAACCTCACTTATCTGAATGAGGCCACACCTCCTTGCCTCATCCAGATGCGCAGAGGCCACACCTCCTTCTCTCAGTCAGATGCACAGCATAATACATTCCCCTTCACTGGTACTGAGGCCACACCTCCTTGACTGGTACTGAGGCTCAGATGCCTTTACCCAGAAAGCCGAGAGGTGTAACCAGTGTCTCAATGTTGAAAATTCTCTCACTGCCCCACGGCTGATGAAGCTCACTTTAAATGCACACTTCTTCCACTAAGCCATCACTACTGTGTGATCGCATTACACTGAGTGCAGATTTAACCGTAAAGCAGTGAAGTGTTTTAGCCAACGTGTTCCTCCCTCCCACAGATGGAGGCTCTGATGAAGCAGGATTTGGATTAGTCCATATCTTTACAACAGATTTCGTGATGCCATTTTATCTGTGAGCAACGAGTGTCTCAGAACATTTGGTGGAGATCCTGCTGCTGCAGTCCTGACCTCCATCTTACTTAGACTGCTCATTTTCTCACACACACACACACACACACAGTTTCCACTTGAACGTGTAATTACCACAGGTGGGGATTCTGACACACATCCTTGTCCAGAGAACAAAACCTCCATAAAAAACACACAAATGATGGATGTCAAAGAGCAGTTGTTGACATCTGTCAAAAATCTTAAAGCTGAAGCACACTACACTGCTGCTACAGTACATAAGCCTTTCCTTATTTCTTCTCCTCTATTTTTAGCAGGTTTAAACAATTTCTCAGTTCTGGGGAAAATGTGTACTAAATCATGCCTACAGCTGCCTCATGTAGGCTCCACACGGAGTAGACACACACAAGGTTATGATCTGCTAAAGCAATTTCAGATGTATTTCTTCCACTGCATGTCACCACCATGAGACCAAGTGCCTGGTTTGCCCAATATGTGTGTGTGTGTGAGAGAGAGAGAGTGATATAAAGAGGTTGCCCTCACAGTGTGCATTTCATTAGAATTTAAGCTATAATTAGATTGTCATGCTGCTCTGTCCCTGATGTGGGCTTCCTGTAATCAGTGTGAAACTGGTGTGTGTGTGGGTGTGTGTGTCTGTCTGTCTCTCTCTGGTACCATTATGCATTTTTAACCCTGGCAGTGCTTGAAAGAGCAGTGTTTCATGTCTACGAGTGATGTGTAAATTTTATGTCTCAATAATTTTCCAGGATTTCATAATAGTTTATGACATTATCACAACACTATATTATTTCCCAGAACAGCATTTCTCTCATAAATAAACCACAGCAACACTGTATGTGGGATGCACTTCCCGGGTGCAGTGCATGTGACAGTTGTTAAATCACAGCACTAAAATATATTGTACGATATATATTTCTTACAGGTTTTGAAGTATTAAAAAAAAAATAATTTAATAAAAGTTGAACTCTGTGTAACTTGTATTGTTGATCACATAAATGCCATCATGTTTTTGTCTGTGACTGAATACTTCAGTCCAGTAGGTGGAAACTGCATGGAAACTCAGCTACAGTATACTCGCTAAAAAAGTGAGGATTGGCGAAAAATCCAAGCGGATTTCATTTCCTGCAACGCCTATGGTATATTTTTAGGAAACGTGTGACCATTTAACGTTTAAAAAAGTTTCAGCTAAATAATTAAAAAATGTACAAACCAATTCTGAATTTAAAACAACAACAACTAAGAACTCTCAACAATCAATTAACTCAACTGACCAAAAAAATATTTTAAATTGCAAAGCTTGTTTCGGAAGCGGGCTCGTATTCCAAAACACTCATAAACCAAATCTAATTTTCCCATAAGAAGTAATGAAAACTCAAATTATTCGTTCCACAGCCCCAAAAAAATAAATACATAAAAATAATTGATACAATATATAAAGTAAAAATAAAACAAATTAACCTCCACTTTACCTTTAAAAAAATTAAAATAAATACCGACAGATAAGTGTTTCCGTTTGTGCGCGCAGGCGCCGTGTATGTGTGTGTGGAATTAGCCCCTTCCCTTGCCTCGTCTTACACAGTAAAACTCCTCCTCCCTCCCCCCACCTCGCTTTTTAAGTTTCACAACAAACACACACACAACGGAAACAGTGTTTTAACGGGGAAAAAAAGAAATCTGTCTAATGACACTCGCGTGAGCGCATACTAACAAAATCACTGCTGTGAAGTAAAAAAACAAAAAAAAACAAATGAACCAGCACCTTACCTGAAAAGAATCTCGACAGAGCTGAGTTTTCTGTGTAAAGCAGAGAGTGTCTGCATGTGTGAAGCCGCGTGTGAGAGTGTGTGTGTCGGTGTCAAATTACGTGCACGCACAGACAAGAGAGGGTGTGTGTCGGTGTGTGTGTGTGTGTGTGTCGGTGTCAAATTACGGGCGCACACATATGAGACACGATGAAACAGAGAGGGAGACGTTGATTATACCAGTAAGAGACGAGCACTAAGACCCAGGGGAGCAGGGGAGATGATTACCCACAATTCCGCAGCGCAAAAGAGAGAGAAAAATCATTGGCTCAGTTGTGATCACTTGCCACTCGGTGTCAAAATAAGAGGCGGATACGTGATACATGATACTCGGCACTCGTAAACCAATACTTCCGCTCGGTTTCCAATTAAAAATTTATAAAAAATCTTTGCTTGTCTTGCGGAACACTCGTAAACTGCATTACTCGCAATCCGAGGTTCCACTGTATAATAAATGTTGAACTGCTGTGTAACTTCTGCTGTTGATTGTATTAATATAATTACCCATACACAGTCCAGTAGGTGGCAGTAATGTAGCAACTGCTTGCAACCTCAAAAGAAGAACAAGCAGCAATACTCCCTCAAAGCATAAGTATTGGCAAAAAATAAATAAATCAAGGAGATTTAATTTTCTGCAACCGCTATGGTATCCACATTGCGTGCGTTAGTGTATCCTCAGTAACTTAGCTATACAGCAATGATCAGTGGAATTAAATAAAACAGGTGATGAAGGCATGGATGGCTGGGATACATCACCAGCTTACAATAAGCATCTGTAGTAATATTTTCTTGCTGACACAACAACTAAGGGTCTGGGTAATTATTTTGGATAATAAGAAACATGCTTCAGGAATAACACGTTTGCCGACCAATGTGCTGCCACTTTTGTATGGTCTATCAGTCCAGCGTGTGGTGATAGAAACATCTCGTCGCGTGTGGCGTGTGTAATTACATGAACATATCATGTACACCAAAGTTACCCAAGCGCTCCCGGAAAACACTGCGGTCTGTATGCAGTAAATGGAGCTGCCCATGTGGTTTCTGACACGACCACAGTGCTATTAATGTTTCTCTTTAAATGTGGTAGCTACAATGAGATTCAGTTTCATTTTATCAAATTAATATTGAATTCATTTTGTTTTGGTCTTTTTTTTCTTTTTTGGTGGGCAGAGTCTCATTCAGCCATGCTCGTTTGAACCTCAGTGTGTGTTCGCGGGTTATGCGAGTGTTATTAGTGGCATTTTCATTTCCTTACGACCGCTCGAAGTAAAAAAAGGGAAGTTAAAATAAATAAATAAATAAATGAAGAGCGCACACAGAAAATGTTCGTGACAAGATATAAATGTTATTATTTCTCATTACACCAAAAATATAAATGATCACACAGGACATCGGACGTGGAACATCTGCTCATTATGGTTTTAATAGAACTCTGATGAATGGATGCATGGGATTGGTAATTGCACAGCAGTCTGATATTGCGCTTGCGTTGAGATGAGGTGCACATCCGTCCCATCAACCTGCTCTCAATTTGAGACCCACGTCCCTTTCCTGTTCTCGATTCATTCGTCATCACTCTCCTTTCTGCTAAGTGTTTTGATGCAGGTAAATCCACGACGACGCTCTTACCCGGCTCACAACACCCAACATCACACGCACACACAAACATGCATGCACACATGCGAGCACACACACACACACACACACACACACACACACACACACACACACAGTGTGTCTGCTTTGTTCTATTTTCTGCTCATGCATACAGAGTGTGGCATCTCTGAAGTATGGAGCTGCATCATGCAAAAAAAAAGAAAAGAAAAAAAAAAGACCAAAATACAATAAGAATTTAAAGAAAATCATGAAATCAGGTTAGAGATAGAGAGCAGGGTTTAATTTACAACCCTGTGCGAGACAGAGACGATTCAATAACAAAGAAACAGTGACAACAATAGAGACACAAAGAGGATTAAGCTTCAGGTTTAGATCTTGGCTTTGAAAGTTGTACTTTATTTTATTTTTTACAGATTAAATAAGCTATTGTAGCTATATTGTATATTGGGACAAGTTAGAAATCATAGTATATATATATATATATATATATATATATATATATATATATATATAAAAAAACAGAAATGGTGGATCATGCAGGATGATGATGATGCTTCTGAGCAGGAAGCTATTTGTGAAATAATGCATCAGAAAGGCCACAGTGTGTTGACTGGGTTAAAGAGATAGATGATAATGCACTGGGCTTTTCAAAGAAGGAGGTTGATCCAGGTGTTTACTCACGTATGAGCACAGCTGGCGATGCTGACGGGTTTGTGATAGACCTCCAGACAGATGGGGCAGGAAAACTGGCTCTCCAGGCTCTCTCCATGCTGCAGCTGGGGCTGGGGATGAGGCTGTCTGAGCTGGGCAGCTGAAACTAAACTGCGGAACATCGCCATCATGAACGCTGGATGCCTCCTCTCTTCCTCAAAACGAGCGGCTGCTTCTTTTTCTTCCTCTTCAGTGTCTCTCACCTGTACAGCTCTAAACCGAGCTTACCAAAGAACACATTCAGACACCACATGAACCCCATATACACATACTCTTTCTCTCTCTGTCACACACATACACACTCACACACTCTCTCTCACACACACACGCTTCTGTAGCAAAGAAGTAAACATTACAACCAAGCGCAGCTCGAGCCAAAACCGTTAAAGAGCGTCTTTTAGGTGAAGTGGTGCATGGGTGTTGTAGTTTTCTCTCTTATTCAACTCGCCAGTCTGCCGTCTTAAAGTACTACACTCCCCATAATACTTTGCGGCATCTTTTTCTCAAACAATAGACGCACTCGCATGCAAGCAGCATATTAACTTTTGACCGTAATTCCTGACTGATTAAAAGGATATTCAGAAACAACAACGTTTCAGGTATCTAACTGACCAAATGAAAAAAGCAAAAACGGAAAAAAAAGCAGCAAGACAGCATAACGGCAATATTCTGCGTCAGTAATAAGCGACGGGGAGGGAGATCATCTGTACATACGTCATCAGAGAGCGACGGTTTAGTCAGCGAATGATAACAGCATGGGTGGAACTTTTGTGGCGGTGTTATTGTTTTATTAGTTATTTTAGCTATTGTGTTTTAGGATATTTTAGATTAAAGTGTATATAAAAGCAAGGTGTAATTATGTGTCAGGTTGTCGAAGAGTATGACAGCGTTCTCGAGCAGAAATCTCAGCCTGCGTGAGTTTGTTATGTGTTTGAGATTATAAACTCCTGTAGATTATGATAGTTGATTCAGATAACAAATTATTTAATCATATATGGTCTGTTGTCACTTTTGTCATTTTTCAGGGTATCAAAGAAATGCATGAAGTGCAAAGAGGGCACTGCAGTGGTCATCATTCGTGTAGGAGATGCCTTCTGTAGGTAAAGAGCACCAAAATCTACCAAATAAGCTCTTATTACAACAAGTAATCATCCTCAGAGGGAGGAGAGTGATTTTCCTTTTCATCCTGGAAAAGGTGTGTTCGAGTGTGTCCAACGCAAGACACGTTATTATGCACGTAAATAAATGCCCCAAGCCAAGGATTGTCCCTCTACAATATAATTTTACATCTTTATCATTCATTCACTCATCGTCTATGTCGCTTATCCTGTACCAGGGCACATGGGCCTGGAGCCCTGAACAGGCTGCCAATCCGTCGCATGGCACACTCCTCACTACTGGCAACTTGGGAACACCAGAACATGCAAACTCCATGTACACAGATCCTAGAGGGGCGAGGCCACAGCGGGCTGCCGTTACACCTTTATTATGATCAAATATTATATTCCAGTTATAATGAGCCTTAGTCACATGGCAGCATTTCTTTTTAACATTAATGAAATATTGGCATGTTTGATGCTTTTATTTCATTCTTATCTTTCTGACCTAAAATATGTATGATTTCTTTTAAATCAGCATGCGGTTATGAAATCGTTTTCACGTACAACATGTATATTGTTTATAATAAAGTTTGTTTTATTTTCCAGAAATCTCTAAAATTAGTTAATATATAAAGATGTTAAAATAATGATTAACATATTTATTTATAAAACGTACTTGGTGTAACATGTTGTATTACATAACAAACCACCGCAAAATACAGTATGCCCCCCCAAAAATACTGTATATGGCAAATTTTTTTGTTACTGGTCTTGATGGCTGTCACATGACTAGGGTTCATTATAACAGGAAGGTCAGCACCTCCACAAGTTGCCACTGTTGAGCCCTTGAGCAAGACCCTTAACCCCATCTGCTCCAGGGGCGCTGTATCCCAGCTGACCCTGCGCTCTGACCCCAGCTTCCTAACTGGGATATGCGAAAAAATCATTTGACTGTGCTCTGAGATACATGTGAGAAATAATTGAATCTTAATCGGTAAGAGATATATATTTATTTTATAATAGAGATTATATAGGGGGAAGTTCGGGAGAATCTTAGTGCATAACATCGGAATATCTCTTAGGAAATGTGCTTCCTGTAATAAAGCTCAGAGCATTTTAGCCATTATTTGCTTTGCTGTTTTTTTTTTTTTTTTAAATAAACTTATATTGGGCTCAGGATTGTTCAGTATAGAGTGACACATCATTTTTTTTCCAGCACAAAATTGGCAATATAATGAACTGAAGTTTAGTTCATTTTAACCAACTTTCACAAACACGACTAAGCGAAAAATTAGAAACTGGGTCACAAAGGAAAAAAGAAATATTACAAATACAAAAAAAAAAAAAATACAAATACAAAAAAAAATTTTTTTCTTTTAAATCTATTTCTTTTTTTTTTTTAATCGTCATTCATCTATGGTAAGTCGCCAGCACGTATCCGTGCCACTGGGGTTTTAAGGGTTTTAAAATGTATAATGTTATCGTAAACATTGTATGCTTCTGTCTCCTTCATTTTTAATTAGGAGCTGTTTCAATGAGTACTTCATACATAAATTCCGGGCCATGCTGGGGAAGAATCGTGTCATATTCCCTGGAGAGAAGGTAAGCATAGATATAATGCAGGTAATATAATCATCTGTGAATTAGACATGATCTGTTAAACTTTTCTTAGGTGCTGCTGGCTGTTTCTGGAGGACCAGCATCTAGCTGCATGCTCGCACAAGTACAAGAGGTAAGCAGTCACCTATCTGGAAACTTTACATTCACTTTGATATACTACTTTGATACTTTGGAAAACCAGTCGTATTCACAGGCATGATATGACACGGACATGTCCAATAGGCATTATCACGTGATAGGAATGTCCACGCTGTTTGCAGGGTTTGAGTCGGGATGCGCCGAAGAAGTTACGATTTACGCCTGGTATTATCTTCATAGATGGTATGTCCAGTTAAAGCAATATGAAATTAAATTTCTCTTAGTGTGTTAAAGACGAATCGTCTTCAGTTACAAATTATTCTGTTTGCTGTAGAGGGAGGTGTGTGTGGTCAGAGTGATGAGCAGAGGGAGAAGACTGTAGTTCAGCTGGAGAGCATCTTCAGAACGACTGGATTCCAGTACCACATCGTCCCACTGGAACAGGTAACGAGCCTTGGGAAGGACAAAAGCCATTTTAATGTTCACCCTCATCAAGTCCTAATGCAGGAACTGGAATCTTTTTAAATATCTCCATATTCTACATGACTGAGAGTGGATATGTGAGCCATATTGACTCTGGTAAGAACAAGAACCTCAGCACACTTTCCCGCACTTATTAAACAGCTCGACCAGGTTATCATGCAACTGTAAGTGCTCTAGGTTCCAAAAACTCAGGATGTCAGTGGTTTGTTATTGTGACATGGTTGTTAGGGCCAGATTTTGTGAGCATAAAATAGTCTTGTTGATGTGAGACCCTAGAACAGAATGGGAGAAAAGCATCTCGGTGTGCATGGCAGATTAAACCTTGAGAACGATTGGGTCCAAAGTGCCGTATTTGGTTCCAGGACAGGAATTGACTGTCTCCTCTTGATTTCTGCATTGTACTGCGATTTGATAATTGCATGAATGAAGAGAGGCGGCACGGTGGTGTAGTGGTTAGCACTGTCACCTAGCACCTCCAGGGTTCAGGTTTGATTCCCGGCCAGTTTCAATTCCCGTCTCTGTGTGCATGGAGTTTGCATGTTCTCCCCGTGCTTGGTGGGTTTCCTCTGGGTACTCCGGTTTCCTCCCACAGTCCGAAGACATGTAGGTTAGGTTAATTGACATTCCCAAATTGCCCTTAGAGAGTGTATGTGTGTGTGTCCTGCGATGGATTCGCACCCTGTCCAGGGTGTACCCCGCCTTGTGTCCAAAGTCTCCTAGGATAGGCTCCAGGCCCCCCGCGACCCTGAATACAGGATTAAGCGG
The DNA here is from genome assembly GCA_030347435.1 of Clarias fuscus. Lineage (NCBI taxonomy): Eukaryota > Metazoa > Chordata > Actinopteri > Siluriformes > Clariidae > Clarias > Clarias fuscus. The sequence continues at coordinate 10,004,678 of CM059228.1, forward strand.
TATAGATGATGAGTGATGAATGAAGAGGTATTTTGTATTTTCCTTGTTGTGCTAAATAAAAAGTTTCCTGAAAGCAATGTCACGGCAGTTATGCTTGCTGCACTGTGATCCCATAAACCTCAGACATCAGGAAGCAAAAATTATCAATGGAAATGAAAATATGATCTACAAAATTATGCTTTTTTTTCATGAGAGTTCACCGTCTCCGGTCACATGCCCTCCCTTTTTTGTCCCACTCTAAAACTAGCCTGTTCTAATTACAGTGCATCCCACAGTACAAGTCTCCGCTCTTGTTAACTTTGATCTTTGTAACATCATTTGTTTCGGCCTCATTATTTCAGTTATTTGACGCTGGACTGTCATTTCCGTGTCTCCTTTCAGCCAGTTGCATCACCTTGTTTATTATCGCTTGTATTCCCACATAACACACTCACATGTTGATGCAGCAACATAAGTCGTTTAACCTTCATACTCTGACATTCGGGTTTGAGCTGGTCTAACAGCCAGTTCATGGCTGTGTTTCAGGTCTTCACTCTGCCCGAGTCGATACTCGAGCCCATGCGTAGTCGAGAGCAGCCCAGCTTCGACTATAAGGCAGCGGTGGACCGGCACATTCAGACTGAGTTAACCCGGAGTCGTGGCACCTCTGGAGTGGAGGAATCCCAGGATGCAATGGGTCGACTTAACCTGCAGACGTCTACATACAAGCCTGAGCACAAACCGGCCTTAGAGGAACTCTTCTCCTCTCTGAAAACTCTAACAGCCAAACAGGACATGCTGCACACACTGAGGTGAGCTTCACTACATCGTCTGCTTCTGCATGATCAGTATTACAACGTATAAAACTCATGTTTAAGCGATAGAGTACTTTATTTATCACAAAGGGAAATTGTGAGCAGACATTAAAGCAGCCAGTTTACAGATTATACAACAATGTACAAGCAACAAGGCGAAGAAGAATATTAAGGCCAGGGTAAAATCAAACAACCACAATGAGAAAAGGGTTAAAGGGTAAGTAAAAACATAATAATTATAAATAAAAAAAGACTATGGTGCACTGTTTCCAATATAAATGCAGGTCTCTTAAAAACTTCACATTAAGGTGAAGATGTTGTAAAATACAGGTAGTCCCCGACTTACGAACTAGCTCCATTCCAGGTGCACGTTCATAAGTCTGATTTGTTCTTAAGTCTACCACTACTACCACTCAGTCTTAAGGACCAAAGATCATGTGTTTTCTCCGAACGACACGATGCCAGCCGACCGCATATTTTCAAACTGCTCGCTCACGCACTGTTGGTGGCAGCGTAACACACTCGGAGGACAGCGCTATCCGCTCCTTCAGCTTGTGTGAGCTCACAGACGAGCTCACTGATTGGCTGTAGAGCCGTGATTAATGTGGGAGCACTAAGTACCTCTCATCCCTCCCCTCTGAGAGAGCTCGGCCAATCAGCTCTCTCTAGACCTCCGGCTGTGAGAGGTTACATCATCACCCGGCAATCGAACTCGAATTCTCCGGATGACCGATGTATCTGTGGAAATTCGTAATTAGAATGTTTGTAAGTCGAGGACTGCCTGTTTACTGTTTCTATGACGCGTACATGATGAACTTTTAAGTTACATAAGGTGCACCAGCAAGTTGAAATATAAATAAATGAAAGGAAATGATCATATCACATCAGTTCAGTGCAACAGAACGTATACAATTGTATTTATAGTGATGTCAGAGAAGGAACTACTCTCCTGACACAGAGCAGTTATTCTAAAGTCTAACTGCATTTGGCAGAAAAGACTTCCTTTAGCTCTTTGTTACAGCAGAGCTGAGGTATCCTTTTACTGAAAGCTCTCCGCTGTTTAGCCAGTAGGCTGTAGAGGGAATGCCAGATGGTTTCTTCATGATGGTTATCAGTGTGTGTAGCATCCTGCTCCCCAACACCAAACTCAGACACGTGGTGTTCATGGTAAGAGGTCAGTTGTGCTGTTATTTTTAATATTTTTTTTCTCCTAGTGGTTCTGAGATATTAAATAAAATGCAGAGGCTCAACTCACAGAGTAGGGGAAAAAATTTAATGCTTAAAGCAATTATTATGGCACAGATTGTGTCCATTATCTCCATTATTCAGAAGCACATGTTCTGTACTTGGTCCATCATATCATGAAATTTAGATTTAGTATTAACGTACACTGTCCAATTAAAAAAAAAAAAACAAGAAAAGAAAGAGTCCCACACTCTAATATCGTGTTTTGCACCTTTTAGCTTCGCCATGGCATTTGTTTTAACCCAGTGCAATGTCAACATTTATTTAAATTCAGATGTGTATTAATTTTTAGCCTAGATCTTGTAAATCCAAGGACTTTGAATGTGGTGCCCAATTCATGTGTGAAAATGACTCCTAATCCTCCCAGAAACACTCTTGCAATTTATCCCTGGGAATATACCCCGTGCCACCAGGGAAGAAAAACTCCATAGATGTGATATCCTGAACGTTCAGTACATTCAGGTCGTCAGCTGACTTCATTTTATTGAGTCTAGACCTGACCGACTGAAGGAACCCCAGATCACATCACTGCCTCTATACATGATGGTGCATCACTTCATGCGCTTCCCTTTTCAAACTAATGCACCGTCACTCAGGAATAGGGTCCGCCTGGACTCAAAATCAGACCACATGACCTTTTTCCATCGCTCCAATGTTCCAATCTTTATCCACTGGACAGTTGTATACCCATTTCCAGTCCTAAATTGTTGTCTTCTGTAACATCTTTTTTCATGACCAAGGCATAAATCTATTCTTTAATTTTCTTTCCTCAAAGTTTATAAACAGATATAGATATAGATATGTCCACCAATCAGCTTCATGTCTTTCGAAAGGAGCCTTAAACTTTTATATTGGTCATGGATCATTTCACCAGGAATTGTGGAAAAGTTTAATTGTCTGACTTCAAAGTGTCAAAATTCGTTTTCCACCTGTCTTGGTTAAAAAAAAAAAAGAGAAAAAGAAAAAAAGCGTTGTACTCTTTGGGGCTGTACTTAAGTGCCAAGGAATGGAGTGTAATATCCGTGCTATTGTAGAAGATATTACATTTAGTTCAGGTTCATTTAAATATCTGCCTGATCTATCTGATGGCTTTTGGTTTCGTTTTAAATGCACAAGAATCCTCACCTTCCTTCTCCATGGTAGATGGCTGTTTTAGCCGCTGTAATAATATTGTGTTATCCTTTATAAGGCCCTCTCATCCATCGATCACTTTAATACCCTATCAACATGACTTATTCCTCGTGCTTGGCCCCGTCATTGCTGCTTGCAGCAATATTTACTACTCCTTTTTTTTTTTTTTAATTCGCTACGTCCCAATTGAAGTGAGTAGGTGGAAGCTTAAAGATTATTTCTGGTGTCCTGCTGTTTAATTCACCTCCATTCTCAAGCACTTGAGCTGTGAAGAATCACGTCAGAGACTTTAATAGCACAACAGTCAGGCAGGTCTTTCTCCTTTTCCATTTTTCATCACTTATATCGCTGCCTCCACTCCACATTTCTCCCCACCTGTCTCTGTCCCTCTCTCTCCGTCCCCAACACCCCTCCTTTTCCCCCCTCTTTCATATTGCCTCTCGTTGTCGGTGGTGTCTGAGTCAACAGGGAAAAGCAGGGCCTTGAAGTGCCCTGAGATCAGTTTGAGTCAATAACTCAAAGTGCTTGCAAAGTTTAATGAGAAAACACAAAGTGATTGAGAGTGTGTGAGAAAGAAAGGCGGGGTATGGTAATGTGAAATAAGTGTGTGTGTGTGTGTAGGCAGCACCTGATACTGCACACTGCCCGGATAAACGGCTACTCCAAAGTGATGATGGGAGACAGTTGTACACGGCTGGCCATCAAGCTGCTCACTAACATCTCCCTGGGACGAGGTTCAGCTCTGGCCGCCGATACGGTGAGCCCACACGCACAAACACAGGCTAATTCAATATGATTGATTAAACGTTTTAGTATCGTACTGGAGCTACAAGTCTGGTGTGACTAACAAACAAGGAGAGTTTATAGTTTCTGTTAAGTATAACTGTATTAGTAAAAGCCTCACACACTCGCATCAGCGTCTCTGAACTGCTTATGTGGTTTCTCACACCACTTGACCCTGAAAGACAGAAGCCATATAGAGTAGTATCAACTATAGACAAGACCAAATGTTTTGAGAATGACACAAATATTCATTTCTATATATATTTAAAAAAAAGTCATCTGCTTTAGTGTTTTTAGATCCTTTTTATCAGATGTTACTATGGGATACTGAAGTATAGTTACAATCATCAAAGGTTTTTTATTGACAATTACAAGTACTTCTGGGCCGCATCCTGACTGATGGCAACATAATCATCCTTGTATAATCAATGCTTGGGGTTTTTCACAATTTGTGGGCTTTAGGATTGAGGATTAAGCACAAGTTCCCTTCAGGGATTACGTTCTTGGGAGTTTCTCGGACATGGTCCCAAAATTTCGATGTTTTGTTCCCCGAGCAATTTTATCACTTTTGCCTTATGGCAAGGTGCTCCATCATGCTGGACAAGGCGATGTTATTTAGTAAACATAAACAAAAATTCAACCCAAATCTGATGTTCTAGTGGTGTCTGAAGACATTCAGGGTTATAAAGGCACAATAATGAAGAGTTCATCCATTCGCCAGGCATCCTGACCGGTCTGTGCCCCATACACATGTCCGTTACAGATTACATTGTCCACTGCTTTGCGCTACAGCGGCGCTTCAGTGGAATCAGACCAGACAGACTGACCTTCACTCGACACGAACATCAGTCAGCCTCGTAGGTCGATATTAAGTCCTGCATCCCGTGTAGTCCGATCCAATATAAGTGCTAGCGTAGATCAGATTGAGGAGAAGGTTAATGCTGGTTCCAGTAGAAAGGAGTCAGAACACAGTGGTGAAAGGGGACCTATTTATTATTAGGCTAGCGGTCATAATGTTATGGCTGATGTACAGGTGTATGTATGATTTTCAGTTTACACAGTAAATATACAGAAATCATTTCATTGGCTTTGTCCATGTACATCTAATCTAATAGGCTCAACACTCCTGGAGTTTGTTGTTTTATACCTTTGCTCATGGGTTATTGTTGTTTACAGGGTGTTCGTGATTTATTGAACCACCCAGACAGGTGAAAGTATTTTCAAGAAGACCAGTTCTGGATCCATGTTCTCTCTGTTCATTATCTTGAGCCGCTCATTCTAACTCATCCCAGATGCAAAGACTATTTATACCTCTGTGTTCGTCAGGCTTTCTCCGACTCTCGATACGGCGACGTGGTGACGCTGCGCCCCATGAGGGATTACTCCTCAAAAGAGCTCGGCTTCTATAACAGGCTGTTTCGGGTACCGTCCGTCTTCATCCCGGGCCTGGACACCAAGGTGAGAGTCCACTCTCAGGACTAAAGCTCTTCGTAAAAATCTCCGCCGGGCGTGATTACAGAATTTATCAAATACAGACAGGTCCGCTCCGGTTTAAATACACTAGTAAATGTTGTATAAGGCGTAACTTTAGAAGTACCAAGAAAGTGCATATGCTCAGGCAGTGTACATGATTTTGGCCATGAGGTTTAATTGTGTACATTTATCAAAATGGCGAGGTGTGATGGTGGGCTATAAAGTGGAGGCAGGCAGACAGGGAAGGAGGGAACTGGACTCAGTGCGGCTCAGTTATTTCCTCACTTTGTCTTTCTTATTGCCACAATGCCACAGCCATCAGTGAAGCGTCAAGGCCTTCACGGTTTGGTTTTGCTCCAGTGAGCTACAGAAGGACGACGAGCTGGCATCATTTATCAGAGCGGTTACAAAACCCACCAGGAGACACGAGCATGCACAAGAGCTGAAGGAAATCTCCATCAGGACTAACGCTGTCCTCAGTAAAGCAAAAGGTGTATATGGTATTAGACAGGAACGTTAAAGAGTAGAGTGTGTGTGTGCTCTACTGAAGCCATGCTCTGGGTGACGATGTTAAAAGGTTATATAGGTTGTATAGGAAAACCACTCGGATGTTTTCGTTCTGGTAAATAGGTAAAAAGTGGACAAAAACGGGGTTTGAATATATTTTTTTGAAAAGGTAATAATCTTTCCTTGACTTCCTTCAGAGACAGTGTTGGTTAAAGATCCAGTGCTAATAAACAGTCATTCGTTCTATCATGCTTCGAGCTAACATTGAATAAAATGGAAATAAGCCTCAGGTCCCAGCTCTCCCAGTGTCCTAGATGTTCCTCCACCACAATCACAATCAAATGTTAAGAATCTATTTTCTCCTTTTGGGGAACCAGACTTTAAAATACAAAGGGTGTTCAAGTCAAACCGGGTTTAAAGAAGGGCACAAGGGTGGCTTTGAACGCATCCGAGTCGTTCCCGTGAGAATTCATCGAGTAGAGCACCTGATCCTTGAAAATCGTCACAGATTACTTCTCTGCAACTTGCGGAAGAGACGTTCCCACATCCCCCGTACGGTCTTGAAGCCATTTCCACATTTTTAGGCCATTAAAGGAGTTCCTGGGAGGCCAGAGTTTCAGACATAAAGCAGGCAGTCTAATCATGGCTCAGGCCTACTGTGAAAAATTGATGGATACCACCTTGATGGTATACAAGCACTAGTGAAACACTGGCATAAGCGTATTAGTGTATAGAGAAATGTAAGTGTGTTGTTATTCTCGGTCTGACTTCTGATGACTCATCTTATGACTATACTGCTAGTTAAGATAAATTTGGAGTTTAATTTAGGAGCCATGTGAACTGTATTGAAGCTTTTTCTGTTACATCCATATCGAGATCAGAGTTGAAGCACCATTATTTGTTTAGAATGAGGTCATTTCTGTGTTTTTAACATGCCCATGGTTAATAATCTCTGCATGATTCTAGTTTAGCTGATGTGTGTTTCACTCCACATGCTTTGTTCCGTATCAGACTGCTGAGAAAGCGAGTATCCAGCGCCTGACCGAGAGCTTCGTGGTCAAACTCCAGGTTGACTTTCCCTCCACTGTCAGCACTGTGTACAGGTAGGTACGACTACATGGCTCGGCTTCATGCATGTCGTGTTTGTTTCTCAATTGCACATCCACGTGAGGGAGAATTTCTTCCACCTGTGTCTTTCTAGAACGAGTGAGAAGCTCAACACAGCGTGTCCTCAGAGCTCCAGCGAAGAACCTGCTGCGAAGTGTCTCCTCTGTCTCTGTGCCCTCGACACTAAAGCAGGCAAGTTGCAGCACTAACCACGTTTTTCACACTTGAGACATTTTTTCTCCCCTACAAAGCTTCATAAGGTGTTCCTTCTTCTTCACATGGCCGATCTTCATTTCTTGTTGATCTCTGTATTGTCAAAAAACGGTATGTGTGTATATATATGAAACATTTTAGTATATTTTTGTATATAAAAATCTTCATATGCACCGGTGGTCAAACGGTTATTTAAGTGAAATATGATTGCTCAACTTTAGCACTATATTAAGCGTTATGGCGTCACCGCCTTCGGGATGTTTTATCAAGCTTAATTATAAATGGTCAGATGGATGGATTGATGAAGCAGAAGCAATTGATGGAGTGATTAATGGATCAGGTGCTGGTTGGTTGGATCAACTGTTGATCAATTGGTGTATCGATAATTGAATGGATCAGTGGATTGATGGATGGATGGATTGAATGGATGGGTCGATTGGTTTAATGATAAATGGATTAATATTAATGGGTAAATGGATAGATAGGTGGTTGGATTAATTGATGGATGGTTTGATTATGTAATAGAATGATGGGTTGATTGGATTAATGGATGGATGGTTAATTAATTGATGGATTAATCGGCGGATGGCATGATGGATCAATTGATTGATAAACTGATGGATGGATGATTTGATTACTTGATGGATTAATGGATTGGATGATGGCTTGATTAAAGTATTGATGGATTGGATAAATGGGTTGAGTGATGTATTAATTGATCAATTGTTTGGGATGGATAGAGTGATTGATTTAATGGTTGGATGAATTGATGATTGGGTTAATGAGTGGATAAAATGTTTGAAGAATGGACTGATGGATTGATTCCCTGAGTCCCAGTATCTATATCACGTTTATTGATATTCACCACAGCTTTAATCTATAAGTTGGCTCTACCCACCTCAAACGCTTCCTTTCTTTATAACTTGCCAGTTTTCCTCGGTGCACTACACAGTACAGTATGAACACAATGTCCCAGTCAAACCGTCACTATCACTTCCAATTGTAAAAAAAAAAAAAACCTTGTTACACCATTTCCCTGGTTTTGTAGACGATGCCTCGGCGTACCAAGCCACTCTGGTGTCCGAGCAGCTGTGCCGGGGTCCACTGGAGAAAAAAGCTGAAAGTGACGTGGGTTGTTGTCAGGGACAGAAACCAGCGTGTGGGGATGGAGGTTGCTGCTCCACATCCAGGTGAGGGGAACTACTATTACTTATTTTTTTGCATGAAAGCAAAGGTGTGTGTGTAAATGTGTCACAGCTCAAAACCATACCAGGAGCAACGGAACTTGCATCTGATAATACGAGAGAGTCATTATCTCTTCAGTCATGCAAAGCTCTGCTGTTACTGCGGGCCGTAATTACAGAATTGATCAGGCTGTGTGTGTGTGGAAGTCACAGCCCGCCCTGGGTTTTCCTCTGTGTTATTTCTCGAAGGTGGAGAGGTGTGACAGCTGGCTATAAACCAGACAGAGAGACTCGGGTGTTCTTGTTAATGCCACTCTCTGTCTTTCCTAAGACTGTAATACCGCAGGTGTCGGTGACGCACCCAAGCTTGTATTTTTAGTTTAGTCGTTCATGTCAGGATTGTTCAGTACGCACTCAAACTCGGCAATATTGATGACGGGCAAATTCCCGAACTTTTCAGCACGACACCAATGGAGTATCTGCTTATCCTGCTGTTCTTTACTTCTCACTTAGGGTTCCTGCAGCTTCAGACCTGAAGAGTCTCCTGTGTTACAGCTGCAGGCTGACCATTAAAGACATGGTGAGTGAACTTCAGGTGAAGCATTTCCACTCACATTTCTTTTTTTTTTTTTTTAGCGTTATGAAGGGACTGTTCCTGAGATAACGCATAATCGCTTAAAAATCATTTGAAGCACAAATTTGTGTATATAAAACAAGAAAGGTTCGCATGATGAACATCAGTCTTGCATTGAAGGAAGATAATAAATATGATGAAACACTGAGGAAACTCGCTGATTTGTAACCACATACAAACGTGGCTCGAGTCAAATGTTCAGGTTTCCTTTTTCCGCTCTTCAGTTGAAGAGAATCCTTCATGCTTAAATTAGATATGCAAAAAAAAAAAAGGAAACACATCTCTAACACATCCAACGCGTTTGCTTTGCAGACAGCCGTGAACTCCCTGCCAGCGTATGTAACATCTGAGGCAGAGAAACGCCAGAGGAGGTAATTAAAGCTTATTGTTCTTTTTTTTTTTTTTTTTATGCCAATCGACACTCGTGCTCAGTCTGATGAAGAGGGCGGTTCTCTCTCTCTCTCGTTACTCCACAGGGCTGCAATGAAGAAGGAAATCAGCGAGTTCCTATTAGAAGACGGAGGAGCAGATGACGAATAGCTGACTGTTCATTTATCTTCAGATGAGGCCAAGCGACGGTCACGTTTCAGTGACACACACACACACCATCAGGAAACATTTGGCATATATTTTTTTTTAACCACACAGATGGCTTCATAGAAGACCATTTTATTGAACTACAGAGCAATTTTCATTTTATCAAATTTATTTTTGTTGAAGCGAATAAAAACGCAAAGCCCAGCCCGCATGAACAGGTTTTTTTTTTTAATGAAAGGACACGCTGTTTTATTGATCAATTTATTATGGCAATAAATTTCCAGCAATTTTATAGCACAATGTTTTATGAAAGGGGAGAAGAAGGCAGGAATCATCATTTATGAGGATGATGATGTGCATCACTGATTTTAATTATAGATGTGGTAAATTAAAAAAAAAAAAAAAAAAAATCCATCACCAAGAATTTTCAATAATACATTTCTGAAAGTAGAAAATTATGACAATATGAATAAATATAAAGAGGGAAGGTCTTTTAAAAGACGTTTAACCTGTATAGTAAAACCTCCAGCCGTCGCTGATTAGTCACTCGGCACAGCTGTATCTAAATGGCAGTTATGACGAGTGAAATGAGGTGAAAGACACCGTCCATAAACCATCGTGGGAAGTTTAGCAGACAGCAATTTTCATCTAAAGTCTCGTAACATCACCGCTGCAAAGGAACAGTTTGACGGGGAAAAAAAACAAACAAAATGATAAAAACACCAAACCCTGGTAGTCAGTCAGCCGAGTCGGATTTTTTCCCCCCCTTTTTCAGTTTTGCACTGGAGCGCTGAGGGTAAGTAGAGGAGCAAGTAAGTGATGACAGCGGAGACGGTTTAGCTGAAAAATCTTCTCCCGAGTGTCTCTGATCGCAACTTTGGCTTGTCTATTAAAAGCCAAGTGTAATGTAAAACTTTGTACATTTTAGGTAAATGTGTGTTGTAGCTCCAGTGCAAAACTAAAGAAGCAAAAACATATAAAACGTAAGAGGAAGGGGAACGCTTTACTTTTTTTGTTTGTTTTTCAACCAGTCCTTAAAACGTAACAGCCATTTCTTAGTTGTTTTTCTTTTTTTTTTTCCTTCAAGTTTTAGACTTTTCCCCCATATAACCATTTTAAACTTGCTAGGTGAGACATTCCGTATGTAAACAGTTTTAGGTTAATTAATTACAACAGGAGTACATGACTATAGTGTTTGTCACTGAAGGACTCTTTGTATAAGGTCACATTCACTCGCTCAATAAGACCTAAAGTGTCGTCTGTAATGTTTCCAGATACAGTCCGCGCACAGAATCTCCAAACACCATCTAGTGTCGGGTTTTCGAGTCCGACTTCCTCTTTGTCTTCCTCATAAACACTTTCAACACAGCGCAGCAGCGTTAGAAATAAAATTGCTATGAACTCTGTGCTCATGAAACATCCGTACGGCCGCTACACGACCTGGCAAAAGTAACAGCCGTTATAAAACCCTGAAGCTCTGCTCGACCAGCAGGATCCTAAAAGACTTAAAGGGAAGTGCTTTACGCAGGACAGTCCTGCACCAAGCCAGACGCTGCTAACGGGCCAAAGTCAGAGAACAGTGCGAGTCTAGTTGTCGTCCTTCTCCCTGGTCCATTTGATCATAGTCTCTGGTGATCGGTAGAGGAAGATGAGTTTAGAGTAGAGCTCTTCCTCCAACTCCAGTTCTCCCGTCTCGCGCACCAGGAAGATGTCCGTGCACAGTTTGAGGATGCGGTCGACACACGGCAGCTCCTCGAACATGATGGAGTGAGAGATCTCGCTGAAGAAGCCGCGCACGAACTTACCGATTACCAGCACCACAGATACATACAGTCCCATGATCCTGCAGCGGGGAAACACCAAGTGCCAACAGTTATCTACTCGCAATGAAGGGGAGTAGAAATGATAACGTGGATAATAATGTACAAGTGTCAAGTTTCCACTCCTCCAAAACCTTTCTAGAACTCAGAAACTTAATTACATTCCTGTGGAGTCTCAATCTGAACCAGTACTAAACAATCATTGGTTAAGCACATCACGACAGACAAAACACAGGATTGGTGATGATAAAAAAAAAAAATTGTTATACATATAATACACAAATTGTGTGCACCAAAGAAGCTACTTCTGAAGTTTATGCAACATGGATGTGACCAATCTTACTTCCCTAAAAATCTCAAGTCGCTACGTTTGAGAAATGATTTTGTGTCCGAAAAATGGCTCGCTTTAAACAATAATAGTTTAAAATGCAAATTATTCATGTTTCTTTTGATCCCAAGTGTTGTAAGCTTCTAGAAGCATACAACCTGAAAAAATTAAATTGTATTTTGGTAAAAGCTTAAAAAGCAAAAAAAAATCTGTAGTGTCTGTAACCCAGTCAAGTTCATGTTGCAATATCTTCATTGTGCAATTTAGAATAATACACTTTTTATGTTTGTCTTCTCATGTGAAATCTAAATTGGCCAAGTGTCTTCTATATTACAATTAAGATCACTGAAAGATTTGAATTCAAAAAAAGTTACGGACACTACGTAAAAGGGCATGAAATTGTATTTAGCAAATGTGTATGCATATTTACAAAAGACACGAAGACGATGATAAAAGACGGGAGATAAAAAGCATCAAGTATTACGAAAAATGGTGTTTTATGATCCTATCTGAAAATTCACTTTTTCATCTAGGTGAGACACTTTCCAGCACCAATACCATGTTTTTGCTGTTAGCTTTAGCATATAATGGACAGTATGTTGGTCAAACTATTTGTCCAATCTCTACTGAAGGCAGTGGACCTACTTACCCGTATCCAGCCAGGAAGCCCAGACTGGGCGGGCTCACTTTGTCATTAAAGATGACCATGGGTAGAACCCCACAGCTCTGCGCAGACGTGCCACAATCTGCAACACTGATGTCCCACCACTCCTGAGCGCCGCTGCCGCTCACTGAGCTGTCCCTCTGTAAAGAGAGCGTCACGTCCTGATAGCCCTCCTCATCTCCTAGCGTAATACAAAGAGGTTGATGAGAGGCATTTAATAAACAACTGCAATTAATCAAGTATCTCAGGAAGTCCACTCATCCACCCATCATTCTATCCATCCTACCTTTTAAACATACTTCAGCTATCTAAAAGTATCCACTCATCTATCAAACCGCCCAGCCATCCAAGCACACTTTATCTATCCATCCTTGTTTTATTAAAACATTGATCCACACATTCGCAAATCTCACTCATTCATCGTCTATACTGCATGGCAGCCTATCCTAGGAGGCTTAAGGCATGAGGCAGGGTACACCCTGGACAGGGTGCCAACTCCATGCACACAGATGCGAAGGTGGGAGTTGAACCTGGACCCTCGACGAGCAAGGTTCCATCCTTCCATCCAAGCAAACTTGATTTTTTTTTATTATCATAAATGCTTTTATCCATCTGTCCTCATATGTTTTCATATATTTAAGCATCATTTGTCTACCTACAAAAGCAACCGTCTACCTACACATCTACTTATCAAAACAAAATACATTTAGCCATGAATTTATCCGTCTAAGCATGCTATCAATCTAAAAAGCATCTATTCATATACCATCCATCATGCCATTCATCAACCTTTACATTAATTCAGGCAGACGTTGTCCATTCTTTTTATCCGTCAGTCATCCATCTCCTAAAACACAAATCTATACATCTATTTCATATTTAAACTGAGTGTAATATAATGTAATCTATACACATAAGAAAACTGTAAAGTTGGTATAAAGATATTTGTTGAAAAATTATTTGGGTGGACGCAAGATGGTTTTTGAAATTGCTGTCTGTCTGTTTGTTTGTGCACGCATCTCACAAAAACTACTGAACAAATTTTAACGGGGTTTTCACAGGTGTATTTGGCCGAGTTTGAGGTAACATACAGGCTTTGTTTCATCGCAGTCGGTCCACAGGAAGAGAAGATATGCTACTTTGAAATTTAAATGGAAAACTCCCTATATCATTAAAAAAAAAATCTCAAAATTCAATAGATGGCGCTGTACATTTTTAAAACGCGTGTACAATTAAATTCCACGTGAACAAAGTCGTGGGCACATCTAGTATGTAATAAAACCAAAGCTGACCGCATCATGTTTTGCTCTTCATTAGTCTTTCTGTAAGCACAATAAACTTACCCTCATACAGCTGGCTGACAGGCTTGGCCTCAGCTCCGTTTGGGGCTCTGATGTAGTTGGGGAACATGTGAGGCACTCGACTAAATAGGGAGAGACAAAGAACCACATCATGATCTACTGTAAAATCCTCCAAACACAAACACGTAGCTGGCTAATCTTTCTGTCCACACTTACACTGGCTCGGTGCGATTTCCCAGCAGCAGTGAGGCCAGATGTGTTCTCACATTGTCTCCAGGTTTCAGATTGATGGAGTACTTATCGAAAGTGTTTTCCACCGTTCCACCCTTCCCCAAGTCCCTTTAACACACAGACAAATGCAAATTCACACAAAGTCAAATAACCTATGCTATAGGAAAGCTGTGAGTTGGAGGTCTCGCTGACCTCTGAAAATTCCATGCCAGCCGCAGGGTTATGTCTGCCGAGCCGTTCAGCAGCTCCTTAATCACTTCCTGTCTGCTGGGAGGGCTGATTCGCCACACCGAGCCTGAACTGCCATCGACGCGAGCGGTCACGATGTCTTCGTAGCTGTACAGCGTTATGAACTGCATGGCCACCTGTGTGAAACATGTGGTGCAATTAGAGGTACAATCATCGAACAGTTAAACAGTGATCAGTCATGACTGCGTTATAGGGAAGATGAAGGAAGTACAGAACTCACTGCATTGCTTTCAAACTGCTTTGTAAGGCGGTCATATTCCTTTTCAGTGAAAGGCTGTATAGACTGCTGCTGCACACTCATGGTAAACAGGGGCTGGAGACGCAGGCAGACTGTTCAGTTTGCTTTATGGATAATTAATACCCAAAGTATTGAAAAACAATATCATACAAGTATAAAGGAAAATATAAAAAATGGGCATCCTTTTTTATTTAAACCATAATTGTGTTGATGTTTATACAGATGTGGGGTTAGTTGCAGAATGTAAGTGTATCTCATCGAACTGGTGTATCTATTTGCTACTGGATGTGTGGCCATTAGTGTGTGGGTTGACAATAGGATTTGTTGAAAAATTCTGGGATTAAATCTCATCATGTGTCTAGTTGGACGATAGGGCTTGTTACAGAATGTTGTGCTGTGTTCATACACTTTACAGTTTGTTTTGCAAGAGAGTGATATCAGGGTTTATTTTCTCGAGGATCCTGGGCCTTAAATTGGTAAATTTTAGAGTGTGTTTTTGAAGAATATAATTTATAATTTTTTTTTCATTAATGTTTGTTTACTGGAGAATGTTGGGGCATGGTGATGAACATCAGTGTTTCTATGCTGGAGAATGTTGGGGCGTGGTGATGAACGTTAATGTTTGTTTGATGGAGAATGTTGGGGCGTGGTGATGAACGTTAAGGTTTGTTTGATGGAGAATGTTGGGGCGTGGTGATGAACGTTAAGGTTTGTTTGATGGAGAATGTTGAGGCGTGGTGATGAACGTTAAGGTTTGTTTGATGGAGAATGTTGGGGCGTGGTGATGAACGTTAATGTTTGTTTGATGGAGAATGATGGGGCGTGGTGATGAACGTTAATGTTTGTTTGATGGAGAATGTTGGGGCGTGGTGATGAACGTTAAGGTTTGTTTGATGGAGAATGTTGGGGCGTGGTGATGAACGTTAAGGTTTGTTTGATGGAGAATGTTGGGACGTGGTGATGAACGTTAATGTTTGTTTGATGGAGAATGTTGGGGCGTGGTGATGAACGTTAAGGTTTGTTTGATGGAGAATGTTGGGGCGTGGTGATGAACGTTAAGGTTTGTTTGATGGAGAATGTTGGGACGTGGTGATGAACGTTAAGGTTTGTTTGATGGAGAATGTCGAGGCGTGGTGATGAACGTTAAGGTTTGTTTGATGGAGAATGTCGGGGCGTGGTGATGAACGTTAATGTTTGTTTGATGGAGAATGTCGAGGCGTGGTGATGAACGTTAAGGTTTGTTTGATGGAGAATGTCGAGGCGTGGTGATGAATGTTAAGGTTTGTTTGATGGAGAATGTCGAGGCGTGGTGATGAACGTTAAGGTTTGTTTGATGGAGAATGTCGGGGCGTGGTGATGAACGTTAATGTTTGTTTGATGGAGAATGTCGAGGCGTGGTGATGAACGTTAAGGTTTGTTTGATGGAGAATGTTGGGGCGTGGTGATGAACGTTAAGGTTTGTTTGATGGAGAATGTTGGGGCGTGGTGATGAACGTTAAGGTTTGTTTGATGGAGAATGTTGGGACGTGGTGATGAACGTTAAGGTTTGTTTGATGGAGAATGTTGAGGCGTGGTGATGAACGTTAAGGTTTGTTTGATGGAGAATGTTGGGGCGTGGTGATGAACGTTAATGTTTGTTTGATGGAGAATGTTGGGACGTGGTGATGAACGTTAAGGTTTGTTTGATGGAGAATGTTGGGGCGTGGTGATGAACGTTAATGTTTGTTTGATGGAGAATGATGGGGCGTGGTGATGAACGTTAATGTTTGTTTGATGGAGAATGTTGGGGCGTGGTGATGAACGTTAAGGTTTGTTTGATGGAGAATGTTGGGGCGTGGTGATGAACGTTAAGGTTTGTTTGATGGAGAATGTTGGGACGTGGTGATGAACGTTAAGGTTTGTTTGATGGAGAATGTCGAGGCGTGGTGATGAACGTTAAGGTTTGTTTGATGGAGAATGTCGGGGCGTGGTGATGAACGTTAATGTTTGTTTGATGGAGAATGTCGAGGCGTGGTGATGAACGTTAAGGTTTGTTTGATGGAGAATGTCGAGGCGTGGTGATGAACGTTAAGGTTTGTTTGATGGAGAATGTCGAGGCGTGGTGATGAACGTTAAGGTTTGTTTGATGGAGAATGTTGGGGCGTGGTGATGAACGTTAAGGTTTGTTTGATGGAGAATGTTGAGGCGTGGTGATGAACGTTAAGGTTTGTTTGATGGAGAATGTTGAGGCGTGGTGATGAACGTTAAGGTTTGTTTGATGGAGAATGTTGGGGCGTGGTGATGAACGTTAATGTTTGTTTGATGGAGAATGTCGAGGCGTGGTGATGAACGTTAAGGTTTGTTTGATGGAGAATGTTGGGGCGTGGTGATGAACGTTAAGGTTTGTTTGATGGAGAATGTTGGGGCGTGGTGATGAACGTTAAGGTTTGTTTGATGGAGAATGTTGGGACGTGGTGATGAACGTTAAGGTTTGTTTGATGGAGAATGTTGAGGCGTGGTGATGAACGTTAAGGTTTGTTTGATGGAGAATGTTGGGGCGTGGTGATGAACGTTAATGTTTGTTTGATGGAGAATGTTGAGGCGTGGTGATGAACGTTAAGGTTTGTTTGATGGAGAATGTTGGGGCGTGGTGATGAACGTTAAGGTTTGTTTGATGGAGAATGTTGAGGCGTGGTGATGAACGTTAAGGTTTGTTTGATGGAGAATGTTGAGGCGTGGTGATGAACGTTAAGGTTTGTTTGATGGAGAATGTTGGGGCGTGGTGATGAATGTTAAGGTTTGTTTGATGGAGAATGTTGGGGCGTGGTGATGAACATCAGTGTTTCTATGCTGGAGAACGTTGGGGCGTGGTGATGAACGTTAAGATTTGTTTGATAGAGAATATTGGGCCGTGGTGATGAACTTAACGTGAACTTTATGTTGCGGAGTGGTGATTGATGTCCCGGTGTGTTTGCTGGAAACAGTTGGTGTGTGTGTTGGCAGTGTCAGATTGTCCGTGTTTGATAGAATTCCTGTTTTGACTTCCTCACCTCATATCCTCCCAACTTGACTGTCACAGTTACATCCAGGGGGTGATTGACCACACCCACAACTGATCTGACCAGAGAGATGAAGAGGAGTGGGAACCAGATGATACAGATGAGGAAAAAGATGATGAGCCCACCCATTCCATATTTCACTATCTTCTTCTTTTTCTGACCTTTTGGTTGAGGGTATTTCTGGAAAGAAAGCACAATTAAACAAGCATATTTAGATCTGATGTGTGTCTCCAGTAAAGGTGCATTTACAGTATGTTATGGTCTATTCTTCGATCAAGCTTGTGTGTGAACTATAGTGAAACAGCACGGACACATTAAGTGATCATATGAAGTCATTTATGTTCCTGTCAGCTTCAGTAACAGGATTATTCAGTGAACCAGGCATGAGCAGGATGAGCAGAACCCGAATCTAAACACAAACGATGATGCGCCTCGGTACCTTCTCAGTCTCGCGACTGCACTTTATGATGAAGATGTTGGCGTAAATGTCTTCCACACACATCCAGTTAGAGAGAGAGAGCGTCGTGTCGGTCCAGACCCAGTCCATTACGGCCCGAAGCTCCACCAGGAACGGAACCAAGCGAAACCTGAGCGCAGCGTGGGGCGACACAGATGCATGGAAAATTTTTTTTTGTAGAAGAATTTATTTAAATAACTAAAAAATAATTCAAAAGTAATAGGGAACGACATCACGTCTCTTTTTAGAGTTGCTAAATAATATGCACAAATTCAAAACCTAATTACAGACTAATTATATTGAATTAACCAGTCTGTGACAGCAGGGGAAAGGTCGACTGTCTGCTTCGAGTGAAAAGAAGGCAGATTAAACCAGCAGGTAATGCATAATGCTTCGCACCTGTGCCATATTATCTCAAACTTTTTTTTTTTTTTTTTCTTTTTTATCAGCCCATTTGCACCAAATCTAAGAATGCTGCTTTGGTTTAGGCTTTGTAAAATGTCATGCATTGACTGCTTGCTAAAAACTGAAATGGAACATGAGCTCAACGTGTAGCTGAATATTACCAATGCAGCTGCGATCACTGTCAGAAATACAGTAAGAATTCTTCATGTCTCACCCTTGGAAGAGGAAGAGGTTAAGGTGGTTGAACTTCTTAGTGAGGAAGTTTCCAAGGATGCGAGTAGGGTAGCCACAGCGGATCTGATACGCAGACAGAGTGAAGTAGATGCACTTGACAAAGTACCAGAGCTGGGCCACAAAATTCTGGCTAAACATCCTGCACAGATGAAGAGGAAAGAGAAATAGCTTCTTTCATTTATAAGGTTAGAGAAAAAATTGCATTAATGAGAAAATCTGCAGAGGCTTTTTTTCTTTCTTTCTTTTTTTTTTTTTAATACTAAGTGTTTCATCCCTTTTATACATGTAAATTGCTTCTTCCTTCACTTTTGGACTGATTTGAAAGGTAAAGCCTGTAAAGTCTGCTGAAATGGTTTCATTAATTTTTGCCCTTGATCATTAATCACACTAATAAACTCCTTACCTCTCGGTGACTGCAGGCAGGATAAAGAACATCCAGATGTGGATGCCCAGCACTAGGATGACCTGGAACATGAGTTTTCCGAGCACGGCCTTGCGCAGGTAGAGAGCGCGGTCGATCACCATGGTGCTGAACTGGATGAGGAGCATGACGAGGAAGGCCTCAGGGACCTGGTCGTCTGAGAGTGAGGTGGCGATGTCCGCAGCAGCAGAATGTTTCTGGGACAGAAATCACACGCTTGCTCATCACACTGCTGCTAGTCACACTTCAGCTCGTTTTGGCTTGCCTTTTCTTTTGGAGAAAAACTTGAAAACTTGAAACTTGCAAATTTTTGTAAGTCGCTCTGGATAAGAGCGTCTGCCAAATGCCTAAATGTAAATGTGTGTGAAACACTGTGCCCTTTGGAATCCATGTTGTTCTCACATCAAATAAAAGTGCTAAAGCATTTCTCTAAAGGCTTATGGAAAATCATATTAATCTGGAGTAAGATCATTCCTATTAAATGTTGGTGATATTATCCTTACACTGTATCCCAAATATTGTAACTAATGGTGCTTGATTATATTATAACGATTGGAAACACAAGGGACCATACGATATGGTATTATCACCTATCACCACTGCCATGTTTATATCATGATTTCATAAATACAGTGGAACCTCAGTTCATGAACGTACTGAACCCCTAAAGGGACATGGGTGGAAAAAAAATAAACACTGGAGGTAAAAAAAAAAAACACCTTGGGGGAAAAAAAAGGCTAACAGAATATGGGTGAAAAAAATGTAAGCTAGAAAAAAAATTATTTGCGAGATCTTGCAAACATTTTGCGAGATCTCGCAAAACTTGACTCTTCATCTCAGATTTCCCAATGCAGCGCAGACAAAAACAATTCTCTCTGCGTAGATTTTTAGTGAAAATGGCTGCCACGTACGAACCAGAGGCCAAGAAACAAAAAAGATATAAAAGCCCCTAAAGGAGAATGACCCAATGTTATTATGGAATGGGACACTCCTTCCTAACACTAACCTCCTCCCCACCCATCTCTCTTTCCTCCATTCCTTCACATCCGCGACTCTCCCTAAAAATATTTATGACACAAACAAAACAAACCAAAAGTTAAATAGAGTTCATAGTGACAGAGAACGGATTAATTCGATTTACATGTATTCCTATGGGAAAAACTGAATCGGTTTAATACCAAATCAGGTTAGGAACAGAAATTATGTTCATGAACCGAGGTTCCACTGTATCCTAAAAAACTTTTTTTTGTTATTTTTAGATTTTGTTACAATTCCAAAAATAAAACAAACTAAAATAAATTTTACCACACAGGATACTGTGCTGGCGGCCAATGTGTAAATACAGTAGTTTAGAGCACGCCACCTGTAGGATTGTATAGCAATGGAAACATTCCAAGCAAATATAAAAAAATACAAATATGAAAATAAATAAATAAATAAATAAAATACACATGAATTAATAAATTGCTAAATAATTTAAAATAATTGCAATACATCATTGAATCGATTATCTGAGATAAACCCCAGTGCAATTCCCAATACATTATCAGGACTGTGCTTGTACAAATGGGAAGCAATAAAATCCAGCAAAGAAAGAAAACATATTGAAGCATCTTTATCCAATGACACGTTAACAAATCTTGTGTCTCGGGTTCTACTGTATACTCAGTGGCCACTTTAATGGCAGCACCAGTACACCTGCTTAGTCATGCAATCGTCTAGTCATCTCATGGCAGCGGCGCAATGCACACAAATCATGCAGACACAGACTAGGCACTACAAAAAACATCATCACCTGGATTTTTTTTTTTTTGTTGCAATTTTCAACTATCGATTGAGTTGTTTTTACGCTCACTATGGTCGCAAAGACTGGCTAGTTGACTTACAGTCAGCTCATAGCAACTAGGCTCCATGTGCAGAACTCTCAGTCACTTATTGTTTATTGCACCACTCTGTGTGACTTCTAGAAGCCATTGTGTATAAAAACCCCAATCAGCAGTATCTAAAATACTCGAAGCAGCACATTCTGGCACCAACGACCAATCATTAGCATCGCAATTTCCCCATTCTGCTGTTTCATGCAAACGTTAACTGACGCACTCGAAGGGTCTCGGGGTGATTTTGTGCGTTGTGATGTTGTCACATGACTGGCTGGATAAATGCATGGAGGAGCAAGTGTGCAGGTGTTCCTAGACAAAGTAATCAGTAAAGCATACAGCATGTAAAAACACAGCCGGTACTCACTCCAAAAGCCCAGAAGCCAAAGACGACCACAATGAAGTCGACCACGTCAGTGAGGAACATCAGGGCGTAGACGTCTGTGGCAGCTCGGTACTCAGTATGCAGAATGTTGTGGATGAATGTCTGTGTCGGCTTATAAGTATTCCTCACTCTGAATCAGAGAAAAAACTAAGTGAGAGAAGTGAAAACACTGCATTCATAAGGGTTTTACATTTTTAAACAAGCAGTTGTTTCAAAGCAGCATCTTAACTGGGACAATCAATAAAGAGTAAATGTACAAAGCTTTTCCCATACACAGAGATGAAAAAGCCTTTGAGTTTTTCTCCAAAAGCCTTCAGCTTTTTACTGGCTTCCTTTTTGCGCTGGCCCTTGGCCTTCTTCTTCTTCCTGGTTTCTTTTGCTGCCGTATCTGGGATAGATAAAAGACCACTTTATTTTTCTTATGGAGTAAAACATACAACTTCAAAGTGTGTTAAAGCAACAGAGCAGCCTAAAATGATTGAGTGAAGTTTACTTCTTCAGTATACCTTTGTCTGAGGGCGTCTTCTTGCGAAAGCGCAAAAATCCACCTTTTTTCTTGGGCTCTTCGGGTTCAAGTGTTATCTCTGCATTTGGTGCCTCTTCAGGCTCGGTCTGGTTTTCTGCCTTTACGTCTGCTTGCGGCTCGTCCGCATCAGGCTCTGCGGTTTTGTCCTCGGTCACCTCTTCAGCTTTCTTCTTCTTCTGGTTTTTCTTCTTTTTCTCTTCTGTGCTTTTCTGCTCCAGACGTCCTTCCTGGTCCCACAGCCCGTAGCGCTGGTAGAGAAAAGACAAAAAACACTCTGAACTAACTCTGATTAGACCCAAATACAAGACTGTAGAGTTCCTCATGCTGGACAGTGTGTTACCTGGAGCAGAGAGCGGTGGAAGAAAAGGGCCAGCAGCTGCAGCAGATCATAACGGATGTAGTTGTCGGTTTTCTCTAGGCCGAGGATCCGTGGAGGAAAGTAGGGTTTGTTCTCGTTTAGTTTAAGCTCGTATTCACTGTTCCATGGGAAAAAGCCAAACTGGAACAGGTACTTGACCACCACCATGACCTGGGAAAGAGAAGGACAGACACAAACTGTCATATTTATTTATTTATTTATTTATTTTAAAGTGCAAAAATAGTTCATAAATGCTAGTAAAGGAAAACTACGGGCTGAAAAATCCCCCTTCCTTTACATCAGAGCATTTTCTGCATTTTACAATCTACAAGGATTTTCTAAGCTTGAATAAAAGCACAGAAACCGCTTCATTTATTAATGTTACTACAGTAATTCCCCAACATACGAACAAGGGCCGCTCCGAGAGCTTGTTCGTACGTCAAATTTGTTCGTAAGTGCAACAATCATTGTCTAGGAACTAGGATAATAATTAAATTGGCTGTACACAGTATAAAACTGACATGTTCCATGATCGTGTCCCTGTTCTTCAGATTCATGTTGATGGTTAAACGCCACATCATTTCAATTGGTTTGAGGTCTGGACTACTTTGAGTAGGCCATTCCAAAACCTTGATTCTTGT